>JANAVB010038615.1:1069190-1329721 GCA_029216955.1 Iris pallida | reverse complement strand
TTTTAGGGACTTACAGTTTTTTTTAAACATTTTATCTTTAATCTAGTTATAATTAAATATTTAATGGTATAATATTAAATATAGAATATCAAGTTGATGGTATTGATTGATTTTTTTTTTTCATACAAAATTTTTTTTTTTTGGGTTCTTGGAAGAAACAATACTTCTAGAAATGGGAAGAAAAATCTCATTAGGATCATCATTGGACCCAAGGCTAATGGACACTCGAAAAGTCCGCTCGACCCGATTGGCCAAATCACGATATAGCCTGACCATTAGGTAGCCCGACCGGATCCATATTAGTATAGAACATGGCCCCGAGTCTGGCCCGAGACTCGCCCAATACAAGTCTGTCCGAGCTCGTTCCTAAAAGCCCGTCTAAGTTCGGCCCGAAAAATATCACACTCCTAATTATAGGGTACATATTCCAATTTAATTTGGAAGATGTTACAACTTACAAATAGTAAAGTTCTAATTACCAATTAAAATTGAACATATGTTAATTAGTGAACAATTAATTGATCATTTGTATTGTAAACAATTAGTGTCATGAATTTGTTTTGCTTTCATTGTGAAAATATGTAATATTAGGTCCGAGAAAGTCCCTTTGGATTTTTTTTTATAGGGCTAGGCCGGTACGATCCGACTTGGCCCGAATAGTCCGATCCATGTGGGCGGACTTGGACTTCATAGATAATAATAAATCTGACTCGACCCTACGTCTGAATATTCTCTAAGGACAAAAAAGTCCGGCCCACGTCCGATCGGAGTCCGTACTTGATGGGTCTGACGGCCCGGCCCGGCCCATGCCCTAATCTCAATAAAGGCCACTACTGTAGTCTTTGCATTTGTGCAGTCCATTTTGGCGTACTATATGCTTTTAATTTAATTCGTTGCTGTGAGTGAGTGGGAGGGGACTACTTGTTTTGGGGTAAAGAGACACGTTGGTTCCATTCAGATTCTAGGAAGCAACATCCTTTTCCTGTAAGAGACTCCGTGTCACCAGTCCATGGGTTCTAGTCTTCTCACCACCAAAAGTTAGCAATTACCAAATGCCATTACAAAGTTTTTGTACCAAAGCATTTTTTTCCCTTAATTGTTACCAAATGCCATTACAAGTTGAACAATTTAAGGTTTTTTTTTTTGGATTATTTAGTAATAGAATTTCATATCATAGTGAATATTAAAGTTTAGATCTCGAAATTGTACAACATTGAAATTTGGTTTTCGAAATTATTGTTTATTAGTCTACTTGAACATTGATCTGAGAACCCAAACTTTAATGTTAAACCATTTCGGAATTCAAATTCTAATATCCATTAATATATATGAGACCTGTGTTACTAAATATGCATTTTTTTTGGG
Source organism: Iris pallida (assembly GCA_029216955.1). Lineage (NCBI taxonomy): Eukaryota > Viridiplantae > Streptophyta > Magnoliopsida > Asparagales > Iridaceae > Iris > Iris pallida. The sequence goes on along the minus strand of JANAVB010038615.1, from coordinate 1,328,356 downwards.
TACCAAATGCCATTACAGAGCTTTTGTACAAAGCATATCATATATTAATTTTATAGATTTCAAACTGTCACAATATTAATGGGACACCCTAATTATGCACTATTATAATGTTATTGTCCTCAAACATGGTCAGTCTAAAGTTTTGGGTGTCAAAAATAAAATAAATTGTATCCCTTCTTTAAAAAAAAACTAAAAGAAAAATTTTATAAAAAGTTTAAGTGAAAACTAACTATACTATTATACTAGATAGGTCATTATATTATATTATACGAACAAATAATAATAATATATATTATTATTATTATATATATATATATATATATATATATATATATATGTGTGTGTGTGTGTGTGGTTGTGTGTGTGTGTGTGTGTGTGATTCATATATATATATCTATATATATATATATATATATATATATATATATATATATGTCCTCATGATTCATGCATCCTGGAGACCTGGATGGTCGTTTTAGTTGTCCTGGATCAGGATCGATCATTCTCAAATTAGCATCCATGATAAGAGTTGCCGACACATCGATCATTGTCAATCATTCCACTTGTACTATAGCTTCTTTTCTAAGTTTTATGTAAAAAGAATAATAATAATAAAATTTGATTCCCCTCCCTCCTCCTCCTTCCTCCCTCCCTCCCCCTCTCTCTCTCTCTCTCTCTCTCTCTCTCAACACACACACATTACTTTCCAAATGTTGGTATTTTGATCTTTTACCAAGAGCTAAGTTAAAACAAATCATTCCTCTAAAGCTATTTGCGTCAAAGAAAAATAAAATTAAGGAATAAGCAAGAATACTTTTCTCCTCAAAATCTTTATTCTTGTTCTGACATCTTTACCACCACTGAGTAAAAAAAATTCCGAATGCTTCCAAAACCCTCTCTCGATAGAGGCCCTCCCTCGAACATTACGAGGGATTTTCATTTTTTAACATTATTTCCACTTGTGTTGCATACTAATTCAAAAAATAAGAATATGCATAAAAAATAAACACTAAGGATTTGTTTAGTTGAAAGTAAGTGAGCTGCAAGTAAGCTGTTTCGATGCAAGTATAGTTCATTTTCTCACCTCGAATGTTAGTTAGAAGAAAGTGCATGAAAAGTGTCACTTTCAATGCATATATATGCACTTGCATTAAAACAGTTTCAATGTTTGATTAGACATTAAAAGTGCATTGAAAGTAAAATATTTTGACTCAAGTGTAGAGCTTTTGAGTACGTTATAAATGAGCCGAACTCGTTGAAAGTGGAAAGTTTTGTTACTTTTTTATTTCTTTATTAATAGTTTAGTTTTGTTCACGTTAATTTTTATAATTTTTGTTAATATTGTTAACTTTAGTTATTATTAATTAATATTCAATGTTAATTAAATATTAATATTAGTTGCTGCTAACGTTAATTATTGTTAACTTCAGTTACTGTTATTAGTCGTTGTTAATTCAATTTTGGTTAAATTTTCTTAATCAAGTTTGTATTAAATAAATTTAGTTAATGATGTTGTTAATTTTGTTAACTACGGTTATTGTTAATTTTTCTTAATTAAAATTTGTTAATTATGTGGTCTTAATTATTTGTTATTTATTTTTCTTAATTATGTTTTTATTAAATTATTGTTAATTATTTATTTGTTAACTACGTTTTGTTAAATAATTTCTTGTTAATTATATTTTGGATAAATTTTCTTAAATAATTTTTTGTTAACTAATTTTGTTAATTAAATTTTGTTGATTAACTTTGGTTAATTAGTTTTTGTTAATGAACTTTTTGTCTAATTGGTTTTTAATTAAATTTTAACTAATGGGTTTTTGTTAATTAAAATTTAATTTAATTTTGGTTAATTGGATTTTATTAACTAAATTTTCTTTTGTTTTTTGCTAACTAAATATTTTATTACTTACTGCTAATTAATTTTTCGATTAGCAATATTTAAATTTTTTCTTAATTAAAAATTGTTATTTTAAAATAATTTATTTTATTTTTATTATTCTTATTTATATGCTAGTTAATATTTGTTAATTAATAGGTATTTTAATTCTCATTTCCACTTTCATGTTCCATCCAAATATTAGAACTCCAAATTTTTAATTTTTATTTCCACTTTAATCACTTTCACCTTGTCATCCAAACAAGAATCATATGAAACTGAAATAAAAGTACATATATCCAAACATATTTTAAAAAAATGACACCATTTTGCGTTGTTGAAAGTTTTACTTTTACACTTTTAAATAGTTATATCTATCCAAACAGCCACTTACTTAAAACAGTGGATCAATACTGATCGACTCGAAAATTATCGGTTCACGGGTCAACTGGTTGAACCAAAGAAAGTGATAAAGGAGTAGTTGAAGCAAAGAGCAAGGGCAAACATCAAAGAAAGTAGGGTTCTTAAGAAATACCTATTCTATTCTTCAGAACAAACCAAACAACATCATCATCATCTCATAGGAAAGGAAGGAGCGAGCAATGGACCGAGAACCGGAAGAGCTCCAATTCCTCTCCCTCGTCGGCATCTACCGGACCTCCGGGAAGCTCCTCCTGTCCTCCCGGCGGCTCTTCTCCCAGATCCTCCTCTCCCTCGTCCTCCCCCTCTCCCTCCTCTTCCTCGCCCACGTCCACGTCTCCCACCTCCTCTTCTCCCGCATCGACCGCAGCGAGTCCGCTCTCGAGCGCGCCCGCCCCCGACTCCCCCGCCGAGTCCCGCCTCCTCTCCCGCCTCTCCCACCAGTGGGCCGCCTTCCTCCTCTTCAAGGCCCTCTACCTCGTCTTCCTCCTCGTCCTCTCCCTCCTCTCCACCTCCGCCGTCGTCTACACCATCGCCTCCCTCTTCTCCGCCAAGCCGGTCGACTTCCGCAAGGTCCTCACCGTCGTCCCCAAGGTCTGGCGGCGCCTCATGCTCACCTTCCTCTGGGCCTTCCTCCTCCTCTTCGCCTACAACGCCGCCGCCCTCACCGCCATCGTCCTCGTCCTCCTCCTCGCCGGGGAGGGCGCCCTCGGCCTCGTCCTCGCCGCCCCCGCTCCTCCTCCTCTACCTCGCCGGCCTCGTCTGGATCAGCGTCGTCTGGCACCTGGCCAGCGTCGTCTCGGTGCTCGAGGACGCCCGCGGGCTCGCCGCCATGAGGAAGAGCAGGGGCCTCATCAGGGGGAAGACGTGGACGGCGGTGGCCATATTCTGCAAGCTCAACATCCTCTTCGCGGCGATCGAGCTGGGGTTCCGGCAGCTGGTGGCGAGGGGGGGCCACGACGGGCGGAGCGCGGCGGCGCGGGTCGGGATCGGGGCGCTGTTCCTCGCGGCGCTGTGCGCGGTGGTGATGTTCGGGCTGGTGGTGCAGACGGTGGTCTACTTCGTGTGCAAGAGCTACCACCACGAGAGCATCGACAAGAGCAGCCTGTCGGACCACCTCGAGGTCTACTTGGGGGACTACGTGCCGCTCAAGGAAAGGGACGTGCAGCTGGAGCACTACTACAACGACACCACTCCTTGATTTCCCCAAAGCCAAGCCAAGGATTGTTTGTTAGTCTCTCTCTCTCTTTCTCTCTCTCTTGTTATTATTAGTTTTCTATGTTGTTCCATTTGCACTCCTATTCTTCTTCTTCTACGCTTAGTACTCGATGTTGGTATAGTTTTGTGGCTACATGGATCATCATCCATACATCTTTCTGTTCTATTTTCTGTGTATATGAAATAAAATTCATAGAAAAGTTAGTTTTCAACATTATAATGATGGTGATGATGATGATGGTGGTGATTTTTTTAGCAGCAGCCTTAATTGACTCCATAATTGACTTAGGAAAAAAGAGTGGGGGGTTGAATAGTGTATCGGAGCTGCTACGGTGTTTGCACTTTGTAACCGCAAGCAAGCATGACCGTCGGTCGATGTGACTGTCGGCTGACTACGGATTCGGATAGAATCCGGAGATAGCAGGGGGCCGGCGGTGAATCCGGCAAAATATTATTTTCGATAGTATAAGCACAAGACCGCCAGCAGATCCAGAAAAGATAGGGAGAGAGAGTACACATGTTTTTGGTGTCCGTGTCCGTGTCCGTGTCCGTGTCCGTGTCCGTGTCCGTGTCCGTGCTGTACTCGATACTGCATGATACAATTGCCATGACCTTGAAAAGCTTGGTGGGTGGATGGATTTATCTGGAGTCTGGACCAGCCAGGCTGGCGTCTCTGTTCTAAAAGTAGGTTGGTCCGTTGCGCCCGAGGATTTATTAGAACGTGAGTACGCGTAGCAGTGCATGTAAGCCATTTGTAGGCGCAGAATTTATAATTTATGGCGCAGAATTTATAATTTCTTTTCGGTTATTTAGTATGTGATATTAGGCCTCGTTTGGTTCAAGTATTTAAGGAACCAGAAAAGAAAAGTTGTTCATTTTTTTTGTTTGTTAGCCATAAATTTAGGAATCAATTTTCTGAGAATGAGAAAAATTGGAGAAAATATGGTTCTACTCATGATATATGGGGATTGATTTTTTTTTTCTTTCTCCTTTCTCAATATTTATTACAAAAATTATGACAAAAGTAATCATATGTCATTGCTTATTTTACCATTAATGTTATTTTTTATAATATTAATTTTATTTTAAAAGGTAAGGATATTATTGGAACATTGTTATATTTTTACTTTTTTTCCTGCACCAACCAAACAACGGAAAAAAATTGTGACAGGAATCCTACTTTTCTATGCCCATGGAAACTACAAGGGAATGCATTTTCTTTCCGTAAACCAAACGAAGCCTTAGAGTCCGAGTATTCAATTGTATTGTCTGGTATTAAAGTTTCGATCTCATCTTTACTATTATGCTAAGTAGTTAAAAACCGTTATATATCTATTATATAATAGATATAAAACGGTATCGATTTTTCTTCAAAAAAATCGGTAAAATATCGGTAACGATATTATCGGCCGATATGACCGATATATAACGGTTATATTTTGTTAAAACCAAAAGTCGGAAAGAAAGAAGTATAAGGTCACGAGTTGTTATAAATTTACTCTCCTCACTTGTTCACGATGATGAATATATGGAGGATGGTTCACGATGATGAATATATGGAGGAAGAAGAAGAAGAACAAACTAGAGAAGAAGGTGGAGAATATGGTGATGGTGAAAACGAAGGAAATGAAGTTGAAGCTAATTAAGATTATTAGATGTTGAAACTTGAAAGTTGAATTGGAATATTTTTTGTTTTCATATTAGTTGAACCGTTTTGAAGTGATACTTTTTATATTGTAATGTTGGTTTGGGTATGAATCTTTTAATTTTAATGTTTTAAGAAACTCTTCTAGCATATTTTATAATAGATAACTATTAAGTGTGTTGTTCATATATTAGTGATATATCAATAACTCTACTGGATTGTTATCAAGAAAAAACTATTTTTAACTGCATAGCTATTATGTTACCAATTTTAAGTTGTGTAGACTCAAATTTTAATGTCTCAAATCCTACATATTATATGCGACCCTTTTACTTAAATAAACCTTTTTTTTTGCGGAAAATTTCATGAGAAGCAAAAATGTTTGTAAAAATTGCGTAAAAGACACTAAGTTTGAAAAAATAGCAAAGTGAGCACAGTCGCGCCCAAAAATAGGGCGTAGACAATTTTCACGTCCTACTTTAGGTCGTCAAAATTTATTCCTCCGACAATTCTTCTTAATTTCTTCTTAAACCAAGTGGATTAAACTATGGAAAAACCGCTCCCTAATAAAGGGCGTGAAATTTAAAGTCACAAAAATCGACGCCCTAAATAAGGGCGTGGATTTTCTCCCGCCCAGCATGCCTCCCCCTCTGCCATGTGGCCTGCGTGGCTCTCGGCTTGTGCCGCGTGCCCCTCTGCTTGGTGCGCTTGTGCCGCGTGCCACATGTGCCCCTCTGCTTGGTGCGCTTGTGCCGCGTGCCCCTTTGCTTGGTCCGCTTGTAAAACATAAACTAGCCGTTGAAAAAGCCGTTTAGTAGCCGTTGTAAAAGCCATAGTAGTATGTAAAACGTAGTAAAAAAAATCATGCCATAAAAAAAGGGCGCCAAAAAATTGACTCCAAAAAAACCACGTCCTAAAGAAGGGAGCCACTTTTTCCAATTCCGTAACTCACAACAATTAACAATAACAATTAACCCCATTAGACCCCATTAACAATTCCTTAATAATTAACAATAACAATTAACCCCATTAGACCTCATTAACAATTCCTTAATGACACCATATTGCTTTTCTACGCCCAAATGTAGGGCGTGAAAATTGCACGCCCAACTTTCGGGCACGACAATGCTCAATTTGCAATTATCTTAAACTTTGTTCCTTTTATAAGATAAATTTAAACTATAATGCTCTTTGTGAAATTTTCCCTTTTTTTTTTTTTCTAGTTACTGCTGTAGATGTTGAAATAACTACTACTAGTGCTGACATTCTGAATGAAGTACAAAGTTTTTCCGCTTTTGTATTTGGGTTAACTTAGACTTTGGTTCCCAAAAAATATTAGAAAATTAGTACTGATCGATGTTGAATCAGAACTCAACAAGAATACAAATATTTCTGGGATTAAGCTTAATTAATTATAAAATATTTATTAACAAATTTTGTGTGGTTAACATGAATCAACCGAGGTCATGAACCAAATTCTAAGCTGGATATTTTGAGTATCCAAAATACTAATTTTTGAATGTTTCTTGGATCAAAAATCTAATTAGCTTTTGTGTTTATGATGGAAGAGAACAAGATGCAAAAGACATGGATATGCTCTTAACTATTAACAAAAGATCCATAGCTGGTAGAGAGAATTGTATTTTGGAACTGATAATTGGATTTGTACAACGTATTTGTTCATAATTTGATACAATGTTCTCAAATTCGGTCCCGAAGGAACCATAACTTGGCCCTGTAGGTCCGTTCGGAGATAATATACCTTGTCATGACTCTGAACCAAGAAATAACAAATGTCTCCCCCACATATATATAATAGCAATTCGGCAAACGGAAAAAATTCGGAACGACAAAAGTACGAGTATAAATCAGATCAGTACAAATAAAGTTGTCACTACCACATTTCTAATTTGAGGATAAATTTGTCATTTTTGGGGTAATTTAAATTTATTAGAATTTATTTGAATTTTTGGAAATTTTTAGGAATTATTTTGGAATTGTTTGGACTAGGTTGACTTCGACTAGTTTTGACCCTTGTAGACCAACCTAGAAGCTAACCCTAATTAGTATGGACTTGGTTAGGTTATGTGACTCTAGGCTAACCTAGCATGACTTAAGTTAGTGGTAATTAGTTCATTAGAAATTGAGTGAGGAGATTAGGAATTAAATGGTTTGAGAAATGGCTTGTGATTTCACAAGGCATTGTGTGACTTAACCTAATAGGACTGGCCACCTAGTGCAACCTAGTCCTAGTCTACACTTGGCCGGCCACCATAGCATTCTAGGGATTCCCCCACTATAAATACCCTCCTAAAATCTAGGGTTGCCTCTTTCTTAGGAAAGCTCAAAGTTCAAGAAGGTTAGTTCCTATTGTATTTTAATTCTTAGAACTCCATTCCTCTTCCTTTTTCATTCTAATTTATTCCATTAGGTTCTAATATACCCATTCTTGCTGTTGTTAAGGTTCCATCTCAGTTTGATGTGATTTGAGTGGATTGGGACATCAAGAGGAGAGCTAGTGATTGGGGTTTTTTTTCTTGAAAGTTCAACAATAGGTAACTTTCTCATTTCTCCATGGATTTTCGATTCTCTTCATGGTTAGGAAGCCCTAGGAGTCCCCTAAGTGTCTGCATTGGAGTCGTGTCGGGTTTCGTGAGTTTCGTGTCCGTTTGGACACGTATCAGAGTCGGCCTTAAGGTGTTTGTCGAAATGCCTCAAAGGGCATTTCGATATGGTTTGTGCAAAGTTTTTAAATAGGAATTAGGGTTTTGATATTGCCTGTGGGTTTCTAGTGTCTGTGTTTGATTTTCGTGTCGTGTCAGGCCTAGAGAGACACGCGGACACGCGGTGCATACACGCGCGCGCTACAGTCTTCCCCTGCTACTCGGGGGCTGTAGCGGACACGACACGTATTGTATTGACACGAAACTTGACACGTAGCATGGGGCCATGACTGACACCCCGTGTGTCAAGTCTCATGTGTCCCCTTGTCGTGTCGAGGGAGGAAATCGTTTGTGCACGTGTCGTGCACTGTGTGTTTCCAGTGTTCATATATGTGTTCCTGTGTAAACTGTTTTAAATGCTTTAAATAATATTTTTAATTGTTAAATAAGTTCCTAAATATAATGTATATTATGTGTTAGATTCAGTTTCCATGCTAGTTTAGGTTTTGTTTAGAATATTGGTCTCGAGCATGGGTTTTTGGGTTTTCACTGATATACAACTGATACTGATTTTTTTCAGTTTTTCCCAATACCTTTATTCCTTGTTTGATTATGTGTTTTTCAACTGTTGATTATTCCCACATGTTACATTTCATATTAACTAAGCTTTTACATACGATTATAGGCTTTTGATTGTGAGAATAGGATTTTGGCTAGTATGTGTGGATTCATTCGAATTGTTGAACTGATATGTTGAAACCTGAGATTTCCAATCTTCCTATATATTGAAATGTGTTAACTATATAAACCTGAGGTTATAATTGTTGAACTGATATGGGATTGAGTCCCCCCATTGATTTATTGAATGCCTGAAATGTTCCATTCCCTTTTCTTAAACTGTTTGTTCTTTCCCTTTCAAATTGGTTTTATAAGCTGAGATTATTCCTTCTCTTTATAAACTGAATTGATTTCCTTCCTTGTGTTAACTGTACATTAACTGATTTTGTGTATACCTGAGATGGGATGTTTCCTATCATTTGAAATCTGAGTTTAGGATTTGAAATCTGGGATTTCCTCCTGTGATAGAAACCTGAGAATGTAAAGTAGGTGTTAACTGATTTGTTTTTGGGCTGAACCTAAATCACCTGACAATTGTTGCATTGTTGTTTCTTTTCAAGAAACCTGGGAATGGTAGGCATTCACTGTTTCTGAGATTTGAGTCATGCTCTTCAAATCTGAAACCTGAGTTTTAGTATAGGTTTGAAACCTGGGAATGTTAAGACTGTGGGGCTGTTGGTGACTGAAATGAATTGTTTCCCTTTCCTAATTGTTTATGAACTGTCAAGGGCTCCTCTCCTCTGTTAACTGACTGCACCCTATTATGTTTGTATCACCCTTCATGGTAGCACACTCCGCACACACACATGACACTGATTTGACACTGTTATTTCACACTGAATTGATTAATGTAATGCAACATGACACATTCCTCCTCTACCATTTCACTGCACACAGGCTCACCTATTCACCCTTGTTCAGTCACACACACACTAGCCTTCCCTCTCTCTGTATGGATATGTATATATATATATATATATTGTATATGAATATCTAGATATGTATGTGTGTGTAATGTATAGGTATGTATATCTAAATATATACAATGTATTATGTATATATGTGGATACATATATATAGGAATCATATACATGATGATATGTGTGGTGTACCTATAGGTAGCCATATGTATATATATATATATAATATATATATATATATATATATATATATATATATATATATATATATATATATATATATATATATTTACTATGTGATTTCCATGTGTAGGCCTAGATGCAATATGGGTTGTGTGATGTTGGTTTGACTTGTGTTATATAGGTTGTAAGGACTTGGTATGCTAGCATAGGCTAGTTTAGCCTTGTTTAGACTAGTATGGACTAGTTAGGCCTAGAATAGACTACAGAGACTTGGTTGACCTAGTTTGACTTCTAGGGTTGACCAGAGTTGACCAAGAGTTGACTTTGGCCTAGATTGACCTAGAATCATGTAGAATGCATAGTAGGACTTCATTATACTATTCTGGACTTGTTGTGACTTGTGCTGTTCTGATTAGGAGCCAGACACCACTCCTCGGACAGTACTTTCATATTGGACACTCAGATACCAGGCGAGTACATTCTCTGATCATTTTATATCCTGCTTAGAATTATTTCCTGCAGTAGATTACTTTACTTGTACTGTCACGTTGGTCACACGGATTGGTACTATACGGATCCCTTCTTGAGATGTTATCCTTAGGGAGCATCGGGTACTACATGTTCTGTGCGTTTCACTTACATGTCGTATCACTATGCTTCACAGGTTCTTCGATCACTTGTGACATATACTCTTATGATCACAGAGTCTCCCAGAATCTCTTATCCCATTCACTGGGTATCCTAGAATCTCCTAGAATTCCCATTTTTGGGACTACTATGTACCACCCTTCGGGGGCTTATCACCCTTCGGAGGCTATTACATAGAATCATAACATAACTTGGTTGGATCTTTGTGTACTGATTGGGGGTATGGGGGAGTAGAAGTAGACATGTGAATAATACCCAAGTAATATCTTATCAGAATCTCTTCCATAGTGTCTTATCAGAATCTCCTATGCCATTTACATGTCTATATTGTACTCTGACTCACTAGCCACATGTTAGTTCTCTATTTATAGTAGATATTTCTATTACAGCTTTCTCTCTCTGTTTACATACTGCACTTCTTTCAGTACTTGTATCTTACTTTACTACATGATTATATCTTCTAACCTGCTATGAACTGTTGAAATGTACTGTACTCGCTCCTGTCCTGACTGGACCTGTTGAAAATATTACAGAGGACGAGGAGGAGGCTTGCCTGGATACCTACTACGGGGCAGCCTTAGATGACACCTGCGAGCTGGACCCTCAGGAGGACCCAACTCTAGCTGAGGATATCACCCCGATTGCCTAGACTAGATTAGTTAGGCTTATCTTACTTTATGCAGTCTGAGCATGTTTAGCTAGACTTTATTCTGAGTTCTGAGATGTATATATTCTTTCATTCTGTATCTGAGACCATGTACTTCTGGATTTTTGCTGGGATTATCTTAGACTACTTTTTCATCTATTTCTTTCCTTGAGTTCTATTCCATATCGTGCTATCTCTTCCTTAGATGTGATTGAGTTTATTACTGCTATGTCACCCTCATTCGGGGAGTATAAACTGTTTATATATATATTGTTAGATGTATGTTGACCTAGGACAGCGTTCTACCGCCGACACTGCGGCGTAGGCTGGACGTACCCACGTCTCGTGCCCTTACTCTAGGGTGCAGATCGTGACAAAAGTACATTAAAAATTTTGGTCAAATATTCAAAAAATAAAAATATTGAAGTTAGAAACTTCAGATTCTTAAATATATTGTCAAATTTGATTAATCAAATATGTTCCCACCATATTTTTTTGTGCCAATTTTTTCAATAATTTATATGAAATACGTTTAAAATCTCGCATGAATAAAATTTACGTACTGATTCGAATCTTTCAAAAGTACGCAAGTATTATAGGTTTATGAAAGATACAAAAAAGTTCGCGTATAATACGAGTTTTATTTGGATGATTGCTAACAAGGGGAAGGAGCGCACGACGACAGTTTTGGAGTGACAATAATGTTAATTCAATAATAGATTTAAAATTTAAATGATAGAAAATTAAAAATGAGTGACGGATAATATTTTAGGAGAATAATAATAATATTCTTAACTAAATATCCAATGATCGCAGTGTATCAAATAAATATCCAATGATAAAAGTTTCTTAACAGCAAGTCCACATAAATGGATTAAATAGTTTTTTTTGCCAACTAATTATATTTACCCGAAAGAAAGGGAGGGAAAAAAATGCATTTGTGCGCAATGCCTGATGGTTGTATCCATTGTCCATATTCAAACCAATGTCGGTGTTGTGGCATAATATTAAAATGATACCAAATTTTGATTATATTTGTTGATTATGAAGTGACATTCTATTGTATATTTATAATATTAATTTAGGGTCAGCTTGGATTGAGTTAAAAAAAAAAAAAAAAGTTAAGTGGGGTTAAACGGCGGAGACTTGTTTGGATTTGAGGGAGAGTTAGGTGGAGGATGTTTAATAATTCTTGTTTGGATTAGAGGATTTGAGTGAGAGTAAGATTAACAAAAATATGATAGTTTTTTTTGAGATGTCCGACGATACGCACGAATTTTTTGCGCACGTTGCATTGCATGTCTGTTGGGTCCATTGTTCCCCAACTTTCACCAAATAAATAAAAAGAATAATACGTCATCGTGGCTCGATCCACTAATGTTCTGCCACCCAGTCAGGATTTTATACATCTCATCGGTAACCACAAGAGCCACTTGAGTTCGATATAAGAATATGATAGTTACTAAAATAATTTTATTACATATGTCATAAAATTAAATTTGAATAAAATTTTAATTATAACTTGTCACAATATTTTCACAAATTAGAAAGTTAGGGAGCAACATGTTAAAAACAAAAAAGAAAAGAAAAAAGTCATAATATTTTATAGTACAAATAAGAAATATTTATGACTTTTGAAACAAAATCTCTCAATCCCACTCGTTAAACCTCGAATTTGGATTAAAAATGGACAAAAGAGGGTTAAACAAATCCTTACTTAACCCTCTATAACCCTCCCTCTTCAACCCCACCCTCAAACCAATTTTTTTTTTCTCCCTCAATTTTTACCTACTTAACTTTCTTAACCCTCAATCCAAGTAGATCCTCACTAAAGCACGCGATAATATACACTCTTTTATAAAATATATTAAAAAGTAAAATACAGTTAGATTTTTGTTTCATTTAGCATAGCAGCTTCCATATCTAGCCATTGTTTGATTTGATATCATTTAGTATTAGCAGAAAATTTTCTCTCTTTCTCTTCTCCATTTTTTTTAATTTTTTTAATTTTTAGAATGTCCACTTTTTACTGTTGCTTAGAAGTATTGTCTTCAAGGGAGTTTGAATCCACACTACTACGCCGAAATGCTCCACCGTTCCATCTCTAGTCATTGTTCGATTCCGACATGCATGGAGCTGAGCAAAAAATATACTCCACCTTAACCATACAAGTTTAAATTATTTAAATATAATTAAATATTAATTATTTAAACAAATTAATTATTTTCTTAATTTTTAATCAGGTAAAGAATCTAAAGATATAAACGGCTAGCCGTTTCAAGCAAGTCATTAGTCTACGATGTATGTCGGTATGTGTGACACAACTTTTAATAAGCTTTCCACACGGAAGCACGGTGGACTCAGCGGGGCATGGCCCACAAGTCGGATTGATTAGCCTCCCTCAACCAACTGAGTTAGCTGTCCCGCGAATGTATATAACGTTCCCCACCGCCACCGCCTCTCTCTCTCTCTCCTTTTCCTTTTTCTTTAATCAAAAGCTTTATTCCTCATCCCGCGATTCCTCCTCTACACTCCCAATTAAAAAACAAAAACCCTAAAAGAAGAACGTTTTTTATTCCCTTCCTCCTCTCGATCAATTCCACTGCTCAAGTAAGGATTCGCGAACTGTTCTCTATTTGATTTTTTTGCGGATTTTTTTGGTAATTTTTTGTGCAAGTTTTTCTCGTTAGGGTTTTGTGGAGGCTGAGAGGAAAGAAGCGAGGGATGGATTCTTCTTCGTCGTCGTCGAGCCAGCCGGAGTTCGATTACTTGTTCAAGCTGCTGATGATCGGCGACTCGGGCGTCGGGAAGAGCAGCCTTCTCCTCCGATTCACTTCCGACTCCTTCGAAGACCTCTCCCCCACCATCGGTAAAAGAACATTTCCGACTCAAATTTTGCTGAACCAGCACTAGTTATACTTGTTACGAAGCAGCACTAGATTGTTGATTGCAAATTTGTGATCTGTGGTGTCGAATTGCCGAAATTTCAAGCACTAGAGCAGTGGTTACCAAAACCCAGTAGCAATCTAGCAAAATGAACACTCCCCGACACGTAAAATTGTAGACGTAGACATGTCCCTTAACGACGCGGAATGTAAAAAATGGGATAAAGGCTTTCTTTTGTTGTTATAATCGTAGCGCTAAGATGCTATTCCTTTGGACAGACTCTTGTTTGAAGCGATTCGTTTCAGTTCATCTACAGAGGGGCATTCTTTGCTTCTTTCTTTGCATGATAGGTTAGTCTAAGCCTAACCCTTCCAACAAGGCCTCCTAATCAAGTAATAAAGATTGGAGTCCACTTTCAAAAGAGTAAGTTAATTCCCCACGCCTAGGATTATATAAACTAGGAAGATGTGTACTACAACAACAACAACAACAACATCAACAACAACAACAACAAAGCCTTTGTTCCGAAAATTTTGGGGTTGGCTATTTCAATCCTTTTCTTCCGTTCAACTCTGTTAAGGGCCATTTGCTTTCTAATATTAAAAAACATACCCTTCTTTACTGCCACAATCCAGGTTCGTTTAGGCTACCTATAGTCACTCCCTATATACTTTTTTGGTCACTGAGTGACTAAAATTTAAAATTTTCAAACATTGGGTGACCAAAAGTATAGTTTTCCCCCTCAATAACCGATTATCTGCAATATATGTTGCTAGAGGCATTTTCTAATAAAAAAAATATAAGTTACACTGCAGCATACTTACTGTTCTTTCTCCTCCTCTTGCTCTTCTCTTAGAGGATCTAATATTGTGAAACTCCCTGCTGACTCTCCCTGTCAGTTTTAGATTATTATTCATTTTCAGTGATTGCTAAACTAGATTTGTTCCTTAAGGATCACAGAGTTCCCTATCAAGAATCCAAAACAAGGTGCTCAATCCAACCTTTGTGTAATAATTAGTTAAGTATCTAGGTATATTGATATCCTTATCCCTATTTATCCTCATAGGATAAAACAAAGACTATTAGAACGAAGTAGACAACACTTCTGTATGACTTCGCTAATTAGTTGTTCTCTTATTGCACTTTATAATTTCAAACGTGCTTTAAGATTCCAAAGTTTTCTTGATCACAAGATTCACATATTCTCATTATTTCAGGGAGTTGACAAATGCTGCTGTTGAACTAGTTCTTTCTGACTATTAATATTATCTTTTTCTTGCTATATTGGTGAAAAATCCTCAAGGTCTTAGAAAGCATGAGGGACATACCTGTTGCAATCAGTGTCCTTTGGACATTCTGGTGTTTGAAGTGACAGAGATGGGAATTTTTCCAAAAAGGACATATACTATGTTGATCTGTTCTAGGGACGGAACCGGGATGAAATTAACATTAGGAAGAACAAACTATATGGTGATGGTTGACAATATTCAATATGTGAAGCACATAAATGAGCAAAAAATTCCTTTGTTTTCAGTTCTTTTGACACGATGCAAGAGATTATTTTTCTTTTTTTTATAAAATGGTATTCTAGAGAGGCACATGAAGAGGGGAACATACATATTTTATGTCTGAGAAAGAAACTGATTTTCGCTATTTTGTGAAATAGAGAACATAACATAAATTTTATAGCATGTGAGAGGAATTTCCCCCCTTTTTGAACATATACTGATTTATTGCGAGATAGACGGTTGAACGTGTGTCTTTTAGAGACTTAATGAGATCGAATGAGATCAGCTTTCTGTAAAAGATAAATACCAATTGTTCCAGATCTTGATATAACCCATAAACTATAGGCATCATCTCGTATTAACATTTTATTGTTGTTCGTAATTCGGTTTTGCACACATATGGTTCCGATGTAATTGTTTGGAGTAAATAGGGGGGGGGGGATATGTTGAGTCGTGTTGCACGAACACAAATATGTCACAACACAGAACCGACATAGTGACACAGACAATCAATTTTGGTGCGTTCCATATGTATTTGATTATGTCATGCCTGATATGTGTTCGACACAACATGATACAGACATGGCTCCAATTTCTGGGCTATCCGTGCTTCCTAGATGTTGAGTGTATTTCTAATTTAACTTTCTCTTCTCCTTTTTTTGTGGTGGGGTGGGGGTGGTTGCTAGTTAACTGGACACACTTAAATGCAACAAAACTATTTCTGAAAATGTTTGTGGAACGACATTCCTTTGTCGTCTCCTAGTTCCGAAATCCAAGTATGTCTATACATGTATATAATAAGAATAATCTTGTTTGTTTATTTTCTTTGTTTTAGATTGATAATCTAGCTTAATATCTTTTCTTATTAATATATTCAACATTACAATCGCATTGCGATATCATCATGATCTGGTAACTTGAAGTATCCTGACATGTCCGAGTTTTAGAAATGTTAAGATGCATAAAATTTAAATGTTCGGGTTGATACTGCTTAAAATCAGAACCCCTCTTTGATACTCTTTCCACTATACCTGTTGTTTAAAAACATATATCTTGGTACAAAGATTTGATGAATTTATTGTCGGATAGCATAAATATACTTAATCCAAAGTTACTCTTTAGAAGTACATTATCATTGCAAAAATGTTTCTAGTTTATTCCAGAGTTCATCTGTATTGCTTTTGTTCTATTCTAAGATTTCATCTCTCTATCCAGGTGTTGACTTTAAGATAAAGATGGTTACCATTGGGGGCAAAAAGTTAAAGCTTGCAATTTGGGACACAGGTGAACTGATTGTTCTTGACACACACGCACTCTTACGTTTCATGCTCACCATTTAATGCAGTGCTAAATAAAAATCAGTTCATTATTTGTTTCTGTTCAATTGTTGTGCTTGCACCTTCCCTTGTCTCGTGTGCTAATGTTAGCTTGAGGCAAATCATTGATCATATGCTTGCTTTGTTGCTACCTTCAATGGAACCTTTTTGTTACAGAACTTTCTTTGAGACCTCATGCTCCCTTCACATTTTGAGTCTTCAGTTGCCAATAGACTTAATGAGTTCCTTTCCAGTTTGATAAATTCTTACACTGAGGAACTATTCGAGTTTGAAACTTTGTTATCAGGCTGAGAGATTTGTGAAACCAATGCTCATTAGGTTTACTGGACCATTCCCTTCTACAAGTGGCATTTTTGGTAAAAGTTGCTGTTTACAGATATCTGCTAGTTGCTATCCCCGAATGGTGGACGTCGAAGTTGGTCAGCATACCAAGGCACAAGAAGATTTATACCCATGTAACCCAGGCAATGGTTTGCCAACACCACTGATGATCCATGCGTGTGCGGCTGGAATGAAACAGTGTTGTTTGCCAGTGAGTCTTCGAAGCCTGTCACTATTTTGTGGGCAATGTTGATGTTGTCCATAGGAAAAGCGAAGCTACCCTACAATCTGACCAAACCTGTTGGTAGTAAGTAAAACAGTGGGACAAGGGCAAAGCCTATAAAGAGGGCACACTAGTGTCATGAGGCTCCTGGCTCCTGCCAGTGGAGGGTCCACAGTCTTGCCACAATTTTTTTGTGGGCAAGGCTGTTCCGTTGACTGAATCCCACATGGTTTGGGATGCAAACTGCAAGCCATATCATCACACCAGGCCTCACACATGGAGAAAGACTAGTAGGACTGTAGGAAGAAGAAAAAATGCATTACTGAAAACTTTTCTTGCTGAAGTATCTGACTGTCTTCTTTTCCACTTTCAAGGTAATATCATTGGATGTTGATCAATGGAACTTGTTTGCAAACCCAATTGCGAGCCTAACTTGTTATTTCATTGGAAGACACTTTTGTCTAATTGTTTTTTTGCATCGGAATTCAAACTTCCAGTTGAAGAGGGTGAAAAAGCTGTTTAGCAATTGGTTATTTTCCTTGAAGTGGAATTGATGGACTAAAGTTGGTAAGTTCATGGACATTCAGTCAGATGTTTCCACCTCCGTAAGCCCAATGCAATTAAGTTTGCATTCTGCAAAAGCACCAACGTAGAGCTTTAGCATTATTTAAGAAACCAGGTTCTGAAAATCAGAACCACCTAAGGCTACAAAAAAAGAAAACTGAGCAGAGCGTTCTGAATGAAAAAGGAAAAAAAAAACAAATTCGCCTTCATAAGGAACTTTTAGTTTCCCCTAACCCTCAATCAGAGGTAAATGTAGGAAACGAAGCCTTGAACTAAAAATGCTTTTGGCTAAACTTAAGTGACTGTGGGTCATTGAACAAATTACTTGTAATCATAGTTAGCAGACCCAGACCGGACATTGACCTGGTCAAAGCCTCCTGGCTCAGTGGTCAGCATGAGGAGACAACGCTCTTGGTTGGGTGTTTCAGGGTTTGAATACACGGGGACGTTGATTATTCCTTCATTAATAAATGGTTATATATATATATATATATATATATATATATATATATATATATATATATATATATATATATTTGAAAGAAGGTAATTGTGGCGAACGCTCCCACCGGGAATCGATCTCCTGACCACTCGGGCCGCATGCATCTCTCTTAACCATTAGGCTAGAGGTCATTTGCTATATATATATATATATATATATATATATATATATATATATATATATATATGTATTAGTAATTATCTAAAAGGAAAGTTCATAGAATAATTGATTGTATAATTGGGGCTGCAAATGAACTAAGCAGCTCACAAACTCGACTCGAGCTTTATTAACAGCCATGCTTGAACGTGAAATTCAACTGACCTTGTAAATAGAAAAGTCAGCTTGTGAGCAGTGAAGAAGCTCCGCTCATTAACTGCTCAGAAGAGTACTCGAATTGTACTCTTTTAACTCCATTGTCCACTAAGCGCTTCTATATATCTATATCTATATTTGTAGGAAACCGGCAACAAATAACAAAATACAAAGGGAAGGTGTTGCGAGCAATGAACAAATAGAAGATGAGAAATGGCCAACATAACCCATAAGTGTCCATACTTTAATCACACTTCGTATGGGATTATAGTTGGAAGCTACCCAACTACCAAAAACTGAGATGCATTACCCATCAAGGAAAACTGAATAAGTTGGCCCAATAACAAACTTGAACCGGTCATGGTTACCTAATACCCATAGAAGCCCAGTTGCAACTTTATCCTAATATAAACCCAGGTTTGTAAAACCCGCCGGGTATCCGGGTTTTATGTAACCCGTCCAGTTCACACGGTTTTTAACCAGGTCACTGGAAAAACGGTCCAATACAGTACCCGAACTGATTAGCCACCGGTTTTCTGGTCCGAATGACACCCCGGGTTTAATAACTATGCTGGTATTGCAAGCGATACTTGTTCTTGGAAGTGGCAAAACACACTTGTGTTTTGCTTGTTAGTCAGTCAGTCGCAACTTGCTGGCTTGACAAAAATGATGGCATTTATCTACTACTTGAGAGCTGGTCAAATTACTATCTAGGTTCACTTGTAAACCCATTTTCAAGACACAATTGAACAGGAGAACCAAGAGAATTTTCCAATTTATTTCATATGGTTGCTAGTGGGCTACAAAATTGCTAGTGGGTTACAAGCTTGCGAGCTGCAAGATTGCATGTAGTCCATGCAGAACTTACTTTCCTCTACCTGTACTATTCAATGCTCTTATTTTCGGTAATTTTAACATTTGAAGCCAGAATGTAGATGTAGGACTATATATTAATATAGCAATCCCAGTTCTAGAATACTTGCAAGTTTCGTCGGTTATCACCCAGCCTTCTCCCATGACAATTGAGTGGCTATGGAGCATAAGAACACTCCATAAAGGATTTGACAAAAAATTTACAACTGGCTGACGCCCCTGACGTCAACCTCCTATTTTGGTGTCAAATTCTTAGCCAAGAGCTAAATGAGCATGAATGGGTCATGCCAAGGTGGCTTAGTTGGCAGGTAGGTAGACCTACTTTTTTTTATTATGCAGTTTAAGCTCATGCAACCAAGGAGGGCCTTCAAAATTCCCCTAGATTCACGAGTCTAGACGAATAGTTAAAGATGTTGCAATTTGCTATAGGGAATTGGAATAATCTCTATGACACATTCAAAGAATTACTCTCAAGTCTGTCAGTAATGTATATGAGCAAGCAAGACCTTGAATGTTGATTTGTCTAGGACATAACATATTGTTGTATTCTTTGTAAACTGATTGTCATTTGGTAACTGCTTTGATTTAAGTAGTGGTGCATTGCAGTGGTTCTGTGTAGCTTCAAAATTCATATTATCTAGGATGGAAGAAGTTTCCAGGTTTTTTCCGTTTATTTCAAGTAGTGATCCCATAACGAGAAAACTCTACTGGCCTTTAGTGTGCTCCTAAGCAACCGTCAGTCCCATCACCATTCTTGTTTTTCAGTACTACAGAGGATTTTTTACAATGTATCAGGCAACTATGTAAATATTTCTTGAAAATTTTAATATTATGTGAATAATTTGATATATATAGATATCAGTAAAACTTCAATTAACACTGGAAACATATTTTTGATATGCAGCTGGGCAGGAGAGGTTCAGGACTTTAACTAGTTCGTATTACAGAGGTGCACAGGGGATTATAATGGGTAAGCGATTCTATTTCCTCTCCTTCCATACATTAGAAAGTATAAATTGTTGCTGACTTGTTCATGATTACAAATCATAACTTGAAGTAGCACGGATGGACTGGAATAAAAATTCATATATGATTTAAGATATATGCTGTATCTGTTTAAAGTCTCCAGAGAAACTTCATGACTTTATCAGGATTAACTTTTAGTACAAATACTTGGCTAATATAGCTCACTTTTCTTCATCTTGATCTTATCTCAGTCTATGATGTAACGCGTCGTGACACATTCACCGATCTTTCTGATGTTTGGGCCAAGGAGATAGACCTCTACTCAACCAATCAAGACTGTATCAAGATGCTTGTTGGAAACAAAGTCGATAAGGTATTTCACAGATCTCGATGTATTCTTCCAATTTTGGCTCTCTAGTTGCCAGCTTCTTGTCCTTGAGCATAGTATCGAGTAATTTTACAATATTAACATCTTCTATCCTGCTATTCATATTTAACAACTTATAATATTTTTATTATGGAAGCGACGTTTTATCAATATCTATCATGGTTTCAGGAAAGTGAGAGGGTGGTCACGAAGAAAGAGGGCATTGACTTTGCTAGAGAATATGGATGCCTGTTTCTGGAATGCAGTGCAAAAACTAGAGTCAATGTAGAGCAATGTTTTGAGGAGCTTGTCCTAAAGGTTTGCTGTTCTACTTCATTTTCTCAGTAGTGTAGCCTTAGTATGACTATTGGTTGCAAGTATCATCTCATTTAGGTAGAACTGACAGTTTTAATTTGTTGGCCATATATATAATGATCACACAAAACATGCAGATATTGGATACGCCCAGCCTCTTGGCAGAAGGTTCAGCAGGCATGAAAAAGAAGAATATATTCAAACAGCCCCCACCTCCAACTGATGCTTCGACCAGTGGTTGCTGCTGACTGCATTGTTGATAAGACTTATTTTCGTGTCCAAAACCCTCGCATATTGCTCCTGGAAGCATCTGTGGGTTGGTTGTACGGCGCTCGTCTAGAGCCATCTTTGTTTCAGTTCATATACTCTACTCTGGAAAATCATTTCAATCCCATCTTAGTTCACTGTGAATTGTTTCCATATTTTCTCACACTATAATGAATCTTGTAAATTGTACTTTGTTGAGGCTATATGCTTCCCCTGGAACAGAGAAATATAGGAACATGCTGTTCAACTTATTTGGACTAGAACTTGTTTAAAGTATCTGTTGGTTGTTTTGTCCACTGTAGGTTGAGAGGAATCTAATGAAGTTTTTGTTAGAAATTTTATTGTGCTCTGTCGATTCATGAGATGACGAACATAAATTAAATTATGGAAGCGTACCTGAATCCATTACTAGACTTGATGGATCTTGAAGCGAACGTCTCTTTATTGGGTTCGATCTTCCAACTTGTTACGACCCTTAATGACAAAGAAGAATCCGAATCATTTGTCCCTCTCTTTCTGTTGATGGGGATGCAGAAGAGAAAAAGAGAGAACATCTCTTTTGGTTGCCGTATAAGTTGGGAACTATAACCCTAATGAATACATATATTTATATGTAGTGATATTTCTAATTTGGTCCCTCATCAAATTAGATTTATCTCTGGTATCTACATATTAATTTCATGACAATTATACCTTTAAGCTAATTTTTTAAATAGACCACTTTAATTTGGCTTAATTATATAGATAGCCTAAACATAATTAATTTTACATGTGTGGCACCTTAATTATTGAATAATTTCAACAATCTTCCACTGGGCCACATATGTAACCTTATAATTGTGTTAACCTTAGTGAGCTCATAAATTGCTATCTTAATCCTTAGGGTATATCCGGACAATCTCGTCCATTAACCATATCAACATAGGATCAAAGCGGCCTTCGTCACATATAGCGTAACTAAACCATCAATGGTCACATATACCAATATAGCTAAACGACATAGATCAATCATGGATGCGTAGTATAAAAATTACACGCAATGTGATCAATACATGTCTATTTTCAACTGGCCCTCCTTAACTTTAGTGAGATCAATACTTTAACATAATGAAAACAGAATGAACTGAATTTCCATATATCTGATCAGATAAATATCCAAAATACTTTAATACATAAATGTGTCCAAAACCAAATAGCACCCAAATACATAAAATACAAACTCCTACTGTATTGTCATATTCTTAATTAAGATAACACCAATATGAGCAGTATGCTCATGAAAGACCCTGGGTGATAATGTTTTTGTGAGCGGATTCGCTAACATGGAGTTTGTCCTAATGTGCTATAGGGACACTTTTACTATTCTGAATTCTTTCCTTCACAACTAGAAACTTTATGTCAATATGTCACGCCCCAGAACCGGAATACCGGAGAGCGGGGGAATGACTCAGCCAGCTACGTATTACGGGTAGATGAATACCGTATAATACGATCAATGCTGTCTAAAAGACGAGGGGGTACATACTACATGAAAGTCTCACTAGGGTTACTCAACATCTATTGTCTCAATCATTCAAACAAGAAGCAGTAATAGAGAACATGTAAGATAAAGCAGTAAGGCATCCCAAATGCTCAGTCAAAATGTTCTCGGGATCTGGCTGTACAAAACATAGCCAGATGATATAGCAAGGTATACACAATTGTTATCAGCTACAGTCTGACTTATTACAATTATGTAAAGGTAAGTGCAAGACAGTCCGACTAACATGTCGGTGCTAAACGATAATGAGTAAAGTAAATAGTATAACGAGCAGGGAAGCAAGGAACCCACTCGTGTCCTCCTCCGATCATTCCTATAGTATTGACCATCTTGGAGGTGGAAGTAAGCTGAGTCCTCGGAAGCTGGCTCTAAATCTGGTCATGCAAAACCAGAGAGGTTAGACCTCTAATAGCAAGTACCGCAAGGAAGCACGATATGAGAAATTAGAACCAGTGATAAGAGTTAAGAATATGATAAATAGATCTCTGCTTGCTACTGGGGTTCGCACAACATCACGACACTTCAAGCCAACTTCCCAACCAAACAAGGACAGAAGTTGATCCGTCATGTCCTGACGTTCTGCTCATCTCAGTAGTTAACAGAGTAGGTACAGTACACAAACAAACCAATTTAAACGGCCATGCAACTACTACGGCTTGCTACTGTAAGTTCCAAGTTGTCTTGGAAACATGCAATAAGAGATTCCTCAGTTCTTACAATGTACAAACAAGACTAGTCTACTCAATAATCAATTGCGCCAATCATGAATTAGACGTGTCCCAGCGGGACGCCCGTCATCAATATACAGTAAATATAAACAGATACCACTCCCTACCCGTGCGACAGATTTGCAGTATCCGTGGGAACCAGCCGGCATGCCGGGGCACTAATTGTCCTGAGATGGCTGCCATGTAAGAACTCGAGAATCCATTCCCTCCATGCAATAGTTATTTTTATTTAGCTTAGTAGACCCTATGTTAATTGAAATCTCATGCCGTGGATCATGATCATTCTGAATGAGTACTCCCGTACAGAGTACGATATGCATAACTCTACAACGATGCTCATGTGGCTAGGTTGTAGGTCTTACATAGCGTAATGCAACAATCAAACCTAGCCACGGAATAATCATGCCTTGACCATAAGGTACACATGCTGCTTTTACAGAAAAATGAAAGTCAACATGTGTCCGTATGCCAATGTTCGGATCGGCTAGTCGATCGCGATGGTTCATGGTTCATTCATGAACGTGTCTCATTCAATTCAATAAGACGACTAGCCAGTCTTCTAGTTCCAACTAGGAACGCATGATCAATCATTAGTCAAGGTAACAATTAATGTCAATTCGGGACAAGAAACAGCCAAAAGGCGGCAGTAGATGGATGTCCATCTATGCGGCAGGGTAAGTGGGTACCCATCTATGCGGCCAGAGTCAAATCAGGATCCCATGCGGCAGTAGATGGATGCCCATCTATGCGGCCATAGTCGAATCAGAATCCCATGCGGCACAGGAGCCAAGGACCATGGCCTATGCGGCCAGGGATCGTCATGCGGCAAGGGCCAAACGGCCATGCAGCATGCGGCTAGGGGGGACAGGGGCCATGCGGCAAGGCTGCCAAGAGCCATGCGGCAAGGGGGAAACATGGGCCATGCGGCAAGGCTGCCAAGAGCCATGCGACAAGGGGGAAACAGGGGCCATGCGGCAAGGGGGAAACAGGGGCCATGCGACAATGCTGCCAAGAGCCATACGGCAAGGGGAAAACAGGGGCCATGCGGCAAGGCTGCCAAGAGCCGTGCGGCATGCTACTAAAGGGATAACGCGGCAAGGAGGGGGCCGCATGAAGACTGGAGTACCTATGCGGCCAAAAAGGAGCCGCAGGGGACTTGCCGCATGAAAGGCCATACGGGAGGCATTGTTCTTCTTCTCCAACTTTTTTCGAGAAGAAGAACCTGGGAAGTTGGGGGTTTCCAGACTTCCCAACCTTCAATCCAAGCCCAAATCTAGACTTCCATAGGTTAAAAATAGGGTAAAATAAAATTTTCTACAACATAGAACAACTAGATTTTTGAAAACAAAGAAGTTTGATAGGTCAAAACCAAGAAGAACCGAAAGTAACATAAACTCATATCTACAAAAATACACCCATGAAAACTAAAAACTCCAAGTTCTAAAGAGACTTAGAATCAAGTAAGGAAGAGAGTGGAACAATAAAACTTGAGATCCATCATGAAGCAAGTTGTACTTGCCTAAGCTCTCTAGGTTGGTGGGAGAGTAATGGAGGATGAAGAAGAAGAAGTAAATGAGAGTAATGAAGAGAGAGAAAAGTAAAGGGGTCTAAATATCAAGCCCAAGTCAAAATCTTTACCACCCATTCCTTCCTACAAGATCTAGGCCATCCACCCCTTATCATGATGAACCCAGCTAAACCAAGTGCTTAAGCAAAAGCAGAAATTAAAATACCGAAAAATTAATTAGCATGAAATTACAGAATAAATGTATGATAAGCATTAAATAAATACATTCAAGCAATACATGTATAAAAATACGTATTCTGGGAACGAGGAGTGACACAATATCATTGACTTATACAAGTTTCTGTTGTTATTGGAATACAATACTGCTGATTTATTGTCACACCATAATTTATTTGGTCTTTTAACACCGTACTGTAGGCGCAGCCTTGTGACAAAATTTTGTAACCATATTCCCTGAATAGATGCCCCACAACATGTTATAAACCTTGCTGCCATGGTGGAAGAAATTATGAGTGCATATTTGACACTCATCCAAAATATATCTCCATTAGTCAGCATAACCTAATGTGGATCTCCTACTGTGTTGGCATCCAACAAAATTGGAGTCGAAATACCTTATAATCTCCAGAATTATTCGATCTCCTACAAAGAGCATATAATTTTTTGTTCTCTATTAATTACTTAAGTACTTTGGCTGCTACCCAATGATCCATCCATATTTGCTTAAATATCTGCCTAACAACCTAATATGTACGCAATATCCTGACGCGTACATACTTGATCATACATTAGACTTCCTACAACTGATCATGAAGGAAAAATATATTGTATTTTCTTAATTTTAAGGCTAACCTTAGGATACTTGATTGAGACCGAATTTGTCTCCTTTAACGAGAGGTGTCACCTGGTTTGCATTCAATACTTTAATTAATATACAAAACCAGAAAATTATTCATACTCCCACTAAACTTGTGATACACACAATCTTCAACAGTGTTCATCTCAAAACCAAACGAGATAATCACTTGAAGTACCTTTGACGAGAAGCTTGAGTTCATAAATAGATTTTGTCAATTTGTAAACCATATTCTTTCGGTCTTTCGACACAAAGTTTTCTGGTTGTACCATATAAACTGTTTCATCAATGTTACCATTGAGAAATATTGTTTAGACATCCATTAATGTAATTCAAGATCAAAATGTGCAACATGTGCTATGATTGTTTTAAAGGAGTTTTTCAAAGATACCGAAGAGAAAAAGACTTTAAAATCAATTCCAAAATTTTAAGTAAAGTCACTAGCTACAAGACGTACTTTATACCTCTCTATATGACCCTTCGAATCCTTCTTGGTTCTAAATGTCCATTTGCAACCAATGGACTTCATACCTTTTGGTAATGGGACAAGTTCTTAAACTTTATTGTCTTGCATGGACTTATACTCCTTATTTATTGTATCAATCCACTTTGAGAACTGGAACTTTTCATGGCCTGGCGGAAGTTGATTAGATCATCTTCCAGTATCCACAGTCTTTCTCACGTTTCTAGAGAAATATGACAAATATTATCCGAAATTATATTTCTCCTTTCTCTGGTGGACCATCTTAATATTACTGGTTCTTGAGGTTGTTGAGTTTGTTCCTTAGGAATAATTACCTTATCTTGAATGGGGTGCCGCTACGTTGTCGTTGTTAAGGTATCTCAACAACGACTTATAGAGGTAATTTGACATTGTCTTATTGAGGTTCCGAATTCACTTCTTGATCATGATAGGTATAGAATCCTGCACATCGTCAAAAGTGATAGTAGAAATCGTAATTGGTTCCTTTTCAAAGACAATGATCCTGACTTTATTTCTCCCCCAAACTCAACATCCTCAAAAACTATTACACTTCTCGTCTCAAAATTTTTTTTTGTGTTGGATCGTATAATTATTAACCCCTTGATCTGTAGCATAACCAATAAAGTAGCTGCTTATAATTTAACTTTGGTCTGTCTTCCCATTACACATTCAATATAAACGTTAAAGTCTATAAAGTCAATAGAATCCAAATCTCATCAGACACAAATCGTTCAACTCTATTTCTAGAGAAGTGACCTAATGCTTATGTCATAATGAGGCTAAAAAAAATATTGTTAATTTTGCGTTTAGTACCACATGACTTCACTTGCAAGGTTTAATTATAAGATGCAATAGTTTCAACTGAATATAGGTTATCATAAACCTTAAGGGAACCGTTACCAATAATATTTAAATTTAAAGATAGACTAAACTTATTGTTTCTAAATGAACAATGATAACCAGATTTGTCCATTAAGGAAACTGAAACTGAATTTCGACTAAAAGACGGTACAATAAAAGTGTCTATCAAATCCAAATAATAATCGGTTCCTAAAAATAACCTAAAATGTCCTATTGCTTTCACTTCTACCGAATTGCCGTCACCCACATAGATGTATCTTTCACCATCAATTGACTTTCGGTAGCTCAGGCAACCTTACCTAAACATTAATGTGGGTAGTCCCACCAGAATCTAACTACCATGAGTTTTCTGGTACTAAATATAAATTAATCTCAGAACAGATCAAATTTAGAAATGTACTTTTCTTTATACGCCATGCGTGGTACTTTGTACATTTCTTCCTTATGTGTCATGTCTTATCATAAAAGAACAACCCTTAGTTTTATATTGTTGTTTCTTTTGATCTGGACCCTTAGCAGCTACTGTATTAATTTCTTTTTGCCCTTAAAATTTATCCCATTAAACATGAAAATTAATATCTTATTGACAGATATTTTAACAACATTAACTGTAAAGAGAACAAAACAACAAAAACAAACATGCTCTAACAAATAACCAAAGCATAAAATATAGTCAAACAAATTCAAATATTGGTGAACCCCATCTCAAGATACCTAGTACATCATTAATATCAAGTCTTTGGACAGTGATATTAACTGCAAGTGGTACTCTTGGTGTAATGATCAAACGTTGACAATAAGTCATGTCAAATAATAAGCCTATCTTTGGATTAGGTTATTATTCACATGTAAACCTTATAATTGTCACACATTTATCATCACACACTACAAAAAATGTGACCTTTTGGGACAACAAAAAACTGTTTTAAAAAGAGCCTATATCGTCCCAAATATTATTTGGGACGGGAGTTGGGACGAATTTAAACAGTGCTATTAGGGTGGCGTGGCAAAAACTTAAGGGACGGATATAGCCGTCATAATTGTTGTTAAATGACGGATTGAAATCGTCCTAATAATTTAGGGGAAGAGTCACAAAAGAATATAAATAACTTTTAGGACAATTATAAAGCCGTCCCGAAAAGTTATAACAACTGTCACATTTATTATAAAATTATTGTTTTCCTGTTCTGTCTACAAAACGTACAATTAAAAATATATATATATATAACTAAAACCATATATAACTCTTTAAGCACAAATGCATATTGTAAACTCTAAAGTACATTAACAAAATATGTATTTATAAAACATCATTAAACATCATATTCCATCGTTTACAAAAGGAACTCAAAGTGCTTTACATTTTTTGAGTGTCCTCCAATCATTTACAAAATGAACTCAAAACACTTTAATCATTTACAAAATGAACTTAAAACGCTTTACATCATTAAGTGTTCATCTACCATCATTTACAAAATAAATCTAAAATGCTTTACATTATCAAGCATCATCTACCATCATTTGTAAAATGAACCTAAAATAAACCCAGACTGCTTTCCCATTAAGCGACATCTCCCGTCATTTGTAAAATCAGCCCAAAACTTTTTTGAAAAACCTGTAAATATGAGTGAAAATTAACTGGTTAACAAAATGCAATGCCATATATATATATATATATATATATATATATATATATATATCAAAAAATTATAGCAACGCATATGAGAATACCATGACATTGTGTGCTTACAATGTTATAAACTAAAAAGACTTATGTATACAATTTATGGCAGTGCATATGAGAATACCATGACCATATATACTATAATTGTATCCTTTAAACAATATCTGCCTGCATTTAAGTATGAATATGGTCTCAAGTTCTCGTGGAAATTCATCATTTTATTATGAATATGGATTTGCAATTAAGTTTTATACAAGAATTTTGATTTGGCCTAACTGCAGAACATTGGGAATGAATAGCATAGAAAAGACAGGAACACGACACGTAGAAGTTTTACAGAGTGCATAAATATGTAGCTGAAAGGATATATAGAAGAACATGTACCATAGTTTAAGGAGCATCTTTGAAGTAATGGACCAGGTGGCAAAAGACGTGCTGATTCATAGCCAGTAGCTAGCAAGAAATGCATTCTTTCCACATCATATGAATCTCGCTTGGATGTTGTCTTCTGCACTTCAGTGATCTCTGAGAAAATCTGTATAAGGACAAAAGGAGTATATTACTAGTTACTTGCCAAGTTGTCATAATTAGTATAGTTGAAAATCGGCCAATAGACACATGGATATACATGAAACATGTCACTTGAGACATGTTATTTAAGGAAAACAACATAATACAGTCACTTGAGGCATCTAATTACTTCTATCAGATACAGGCAATATTAATACCAATCTATCACATGATACTAACATCAAACTCAGTAAGGTTGATTTACAATTGGAAAATCAATATCTTAAAGGTTCATATGACAACTGAGATGCTTCAAAATCTCCACAATGGAGACCTGTAGCAAAATACTTCCACTGACCCAGAAAAGAACATTACTTGTGGTTATATATATTCAGAACCAATCTAACCAAACTCCAAACTCAGTTTGGATTTGGAAGCAAAGGTACTGATCGGAACAATAAAACTAAAATTTCAAGTTATATCAACAAAAACATAGAAAAAAGAACAGTAAACCATCCAGTCAAAGATGAGGGACATTATTTTATTATAAAAATAATATAAAAGCATATTTTAACTGCCAATGATTATTTGGACGATGCTTTACTAAGAATTAGTATTAGAAAATGACATCATTTGAGATGCATTTGACTCGGTCTATAACATTTCATTTGATAAAATTGAACTTCACTTGATTCTAATCAAATTCTTCAATAAAAGAACATATTGGTAGAGAATTTTCTACTGGATATGAAACAAGCCCGCCGAAGAAATCAACTCATTGACAAAGTCATTTCGTTGATAAACTATATTAAAGAGTTTGTCCATTCATTAAATATGGTTTGACAGTGCAAATATAAAGGAAAAAATGTGAATAGTCTAGCACATGTTCTGCCATTCAGCATAACTTATGACTCTAATGACGCTTTTTGAACAAATGAAATATTAGTCAGAAATTAGCATGCATCTCGATTATGAAAAAATAAAATAGTATCCAGTATTTATTATAACAATTTGGGCCAATAAACTAAATTAATATATTGAAACATGTATCTCGATCATCTAAATATTTCATATTTTAGTCAAGAATAGACCTAAGATCTTAATTACAACTTACCCAAATTGTCATATTCCGTCAAGTCTACTGTCACGACCCGCACCCTGTGTAGGGGCACGAGAAGTGGGTACGTCCAGCCTACGCCGCAGTGTCGGCGGTAGAACGCTGTCCTAGGTTGCTAACTAATCTCATGCAGTGTATATAATGTACTTGCCAAGATCTCAACTCCGAAGGGAGGACAAGTAAAAGATATGATATACTCAATCACAGTCTAAGCACGATAAGATAACACAGAAATCTAGATACCAACTAACAACAACATAAATTAAACTACTAAAATAATAATAACAATGTCTCAAACAAACTCTAATACAACTCAATATCTCAAGTTTAATGCAACAAGCTCAAAACATGAAAGCTAAGTAAGTCTACTAGCTAAACTCCTGAATCACTTCTGAGAGTCGGAACCAAAGGTAGCTAATCCCTCGCCAGGTCCATGGTAAGTAGGGCATGTGTCGTAAGGAGTATCATCTGTAATATTTTCAACAGGTCCAATCAGGACAGGAACGAGCACATCTCATCTAGAAATTTCAAGTAAATGACAAAGACTATAAAGCAGTTTTTAGACAGTTATATAGATGAGCATGGCAGTTTTATACAGATAATGATGTAGAGAAACAGTGAGGGTACAAGGAAAGTAAAGTAACTAACAAGAGAAGAAATTATGGCAAAGAAGACTGTAGTGAACTAGCTGAACTAGAATAACATGGTATAAGTCCAGACAGTATAAAAGGTAATCCCAGTGTGAGTCCAGTAAAAATGAGTCCAGAAGTGATCCATGATTCCAGGGTAAGTCCAGACTATACTCTAATAGTGTGTTTTAAAATACTGAGATCGACATGTAAACGGCTAGGGGTAATCAGGCACATCGTACACTCGGCCAAGTGTGGGATGGCTAGCATTCCAGAATAGTTCCAAGGGAGGTGGTTCCAGATTTTAGGTATGTTCACATGTCTACTCAAGTATTTCCCCGCCCACAAGTGAATCCATAATCCAACACTACAACCAGTATGAGTCCAGCCAATGATTCCAGAAATGATTCCAGTAATGATTCTAGTAGGGTGATGCCAGTAGTGGTTCCAGTAGTGGTTCCAGAAGGTGATGCCAGTAGTGGTTCCAGAAATAGAGGCCAGACATAAATAATGAGTGTCGCATGTAATGGATCCAACAATACCAATCGTGTTTGTACAGAGAATCATATATAGCTATCTAAAACTGAAATACAGTAAATGACAAGTAATGAAAGAACTATCAGAGAATGTACTCGCCTGACACTCTGGAAAGAGTAGTATAATATCAGATGTCTGTACCAGGGTCACAATGTCCTAAAATAGAGTAATACAGTTATGACATGTCCAAAATGAAGGTAAATGAAATCTTCAATGCAATCTATATGAATTCTAAGCCAATCTAGGTCAAAGTCAAACTTGGTCAACTCTACAGTCAAACTAAGTCAAATCAAGTCATATTAGGTCACAGGGAATCAAACTAAGTCAAATAGAGTCAAACAAAGACTAGTCAGTCAGGTAATTAAGCCAGGGGTCAACTATTTAACTCTATAAGGTTACTTAACTAACTATAGGCTAACCTGTCTTAGGATACCTAAGATACCATTCTACAAAGCTAAGGTGTAACCAAATCACATATAAATATATATAGTACAACACCAAACTTAATCTTATAATCAAGCTAAACCATAGTCTAACTCAATCAGGACTCAACTCTAAGTATCCTACTTAACCCCATACATATCTTCACTCTACATAGGGCTATCTATATAACCAAGTCATAAATAATACCCTTATATAGGTCAAAGTCTAAACCAACTAGTCAATAGTCTAGGGTTTAGTCAAACTTAGGTCACCAAGTCATTTAGAGTCCATCCAAGTCAATTCTAGGTCAATTAGGTCATGGTTGACCAATAGTTGACTTTGGTCAATCATGGTCAACAAGGCTACCTAGGTCAACCATTCAAAAGCCCATTAGGCCAAGTATAAGGCAACCCCCTATTAGCCATAGGCTAGTATATCTAGGTTCCATAGGCTAATATCTTATAGGTATCTATTTCTATATAATATATATATACACATATAACATGACCACATAGGCCTATAGGCTATGTGTCATTAGATACCATGTATAGGTATCTCATATAGGTGTCTAGCCATACATCTATACAATATATATATCTAATACCCTATATTCTCACCTATACATAACCTACGTATATATCCAACTATATATATAATACTCTATGTATATATATGATACATTATATAATACCCTATATAATATAATACCATATATATAATACCCTAATATGATACATATAGCCCTTCTATATATATAATACCCTATATATATGATACACTATATAATACCCCATATATGTATGTACACTACAATATATATATATAGAGAGAGAGGGAAGTATTGAGAGAGAGTGAATTAGAGAGAGAGAGAGGGAAGACAGAACAGTAGGGGGGGGAGTGTTCCAGAATTCCTGGAACAGGAATGCTCCCCACACTCACACAGTTACATATATACACATATGTGTATATATACACAACTCCCTATGTACACAACTACACATCCTCAAATTTCACCCACACACTCACATACATATATACTATATATATATACACTAAAAATACATATATACATGTATAAAACATATTAAAATTTGGTTTGAAATCCATTTTCAAAAACTGGGAAATATCCCCAAAACTGGAAAAAACTGCACTGTTACTCGAAATTGGGTAAACCCAATTTCACATCCAAAACCGAGCTAAGGCTCGATACTAGTGGTTGGTAATGGTAGCCCCTAGGTTCCTCTAGGTTCCTACTAGCCTGACACATGGCCATGACACGACACGGCGTGTCCACCAACTCCTAAACCCAATCGGGTAAAACACATACACTAACAGACACTACACGTCGTGCACACATGTAGACGAGTCTAGGATACGACACAAAGCGATACACATCTCGTGATCGTGTCAGTAGGTGAGTCTAGGGTTCGTGCACGTGTCCAGCACCCTGTACTGTGTCCACGTGTCGTGTAGAGGGGACACGACACGCGTATCAGAGAGGGAAATACGTGGTTTCAGACCGCGTCGTGCAGTGATGCACGCGTCTCGTGTACGCGACACAGGACACGACACATCTCGTGCTCGTGTCCTGGGGTTCGCCCTAGGTTCCTCTACACATGTGTCACCCTGACACGTGTCCACGACTCGTGTACATGGGACACGAGACCCGTGTCAGAGCCGTTTTCACGGCTGTTCAGTGCAGTGCACGTCCCTTGCGGGGACGATTCCGTGTCCGACACGACACGAGGTCATCCCAAACTTTGGGGATGACCTGTCAGTCAGTGCCCCGTGCTCTATGCCAATTTTGGCGTGTCCATGTGGCGTGTCCAAGGAGAACTGACACAGTGGTAGCAGGGCACATTTCAGTGTACTGTGCACTGTGTCCAGTGTGTGAAACTGAGAGCTTCGTGTCCAGATTTTGGACACGACACAACCCAATTTGTGCTCAGTGTTTTAGGGTTAGGTTTAGGGTTAGGTAGGCTAGGGTTTTGATCAAAAACATTTGAAAATCAGTGAGTTTACATGTACTGAAACTGTGAGCAAAATCAGTGTATTAACATGAAATTAAAATAGGATACGTGTCCAATACGGACACCAAATCGATCCTAGTTTTCACCAAACTTGTCCTACAGTTAGGGTAGACCTACATGCATGCATTTATGAAGAAAAAATCACTACATTACATAGATAAAAATGAAAATACCTCTATGTGCTAGAAATCAAGAAATTCAATGTAGAGGGGGGGGGGCTTCACTTCAACTTTGTGATGTCCAAAACCTCAAAAACTCCAACTTCTAGTCTCCCCTAGCTCCCTTGGTATGTTAGGGTTCCAATGCAAAAGATTTGAGGTCAATAGGATCACTAATGGTGAAGTTATGTAGGTTTGAGCATTTGTGGTTTTTCAAGTTCATGAATTTGTAAAGAGACATGAAATAAATTAGGGTGGTGATATATAGGGGCTTGGCATGGCTAGGGGGGGGTTGTGGCCGGCCAAGGCATGGCCAAGGCATGGGGGTTGTCTTCCTTCATGGAGAAGGAAAGGACTTTGGTGGCAAGGGGTTGATCTTTTGAGTAAATCAAGGAAAATATCCTATAAGTAAATATCTAGATATTAAGCCATACTTTGACTTATGCAACCAACTATTCCTTTATCATTTCTAGGTTAGGGACTAACCTATGGATTAGGGTAGATTAGGTTAAAGGCTCTCATGACACTAACCAAAATCAATGAATAGTAAAAACTCATAAGATCAATTAATTCCAATTAAATCCTAGAAAATTACCAAAATACCCTTGAGGCTAAAAATCACTAATTTGATATTCTAAGCCTATGGTTAGGTCCACATGGTCATGGTAAGTTCTAGGTTAAGTAAACTCTAGGGTTACACTAGGTTACACTAGTCAAAAACACAAAGTCATAAGTCATGACTTATGAAATAGTTTTAATATAACTAAAAATCACCAAAAATCATATCATGACTAAAACACCATTTATAAATAATAAAAATAATAAATTTTCAAAAATATCCCAATTTCAGAAAACTGGGTGTTACATCTACATAAGGTCGTATAAAACTCATTGTCTACAGCTAAAGATCTTGGAAGGGTTTGTCAATCTTCTAAAACAATTACTTAGGTATTTTTCTTCTTAAACTTTAGCAAAGTATGACTTGTTTTGAATTAAATAACTTCTGAATTGAATGGTTTGACAAATAGTTCTAGTTGTGTTGAAGCACTATCATTGGCATGCCAAATTCATTCTACTACCATTCTTCCTTTTCAAAAATATTTAAAACAGTTCCATTTTTTTCAAAACTAAGCAATTATTCCCATTTAGAATGTATTCTTAATGTCATCAACTCCATAAATCTCTAATCATGTACATAACCGATAAATGCTCTAACAAATAAAATTGAAACAAAGGAATTATAATTTAATACAAAAGATATTAAAAAAGTAATCATAACTACTGATACAAATTATGGCGGAGTGTACGGGACGGACAGGCGTCGGAGATGCCCCCGACGGTCTCGATCACCTTCAAAAACCCCTCTTTCTTCTTCCCCTGCCAAACCCTAACAAGAACTACTCCAATGCCCTTTCAGCGAGTCATCGCCCACCTTTATCCCCTTCCTCTCCGCCACAAGGTGCGTCAACACTGTCTTCCCTCCTTCCTACCGTCCTCGCCTCTCCTGGCCCTAGCCTCCTCGTAGAACCCCATAACTAGATCCGGAGGAGGAAGATAGGGCTAGAGCTTAGGATGGAGAGTAAAAAAAGATTGGGGTTAGGAATTTTGTTATGGAGATTTCTATAGGAGAGGGGGAAATAGATTAGGATTAGAGATGGATTTTGCTGGAGCTTGAGGAAGAAATGATATGAAAGGTTTAGGATGGCTGTTTGTTGAAAAGAGGAGATATATTAGGGATTTGATACCAACCCCTGGATGAGGATCCAATGGACAAACCAAAATGATAGGTTAGTCTGCCTATTATTTTTCTTTCCCGTCCAGACTTTTTTGGGACGGAGTAATTTCTTAGTTTTAAATAAAGTAGTCCATTTACAAGTCCGTCCAAAATGATATTTTCTTTTATTATAATATAAATAATCGTCCCAAATATTCATCTTTTAGGACTCTTTAAACGAGCGTATCTAATAGTGTCGTCACAAAAGGCCTCTTTTTTTGTAGTGACAAGTATGTGTGCAATCCGGCCAAGTATTAACCTTCCTTTGGGCCGGCTAATACTCGCATGAATTTACACACACAAATATCTAACATCCCTCATAGACTATCTACGCAAGAGATGTCACTTTGGCGACATCTTGTTTCAATGGGTCTATTTAGAATATTAGACGACTATTGCTAGTCACAAAAGGTACAAAAAAATTGAATGTTGACTAAATTTTACAAAACTGAATCATGTCCAAAACTTTATGTACATGCATAATTAAAATATTACAACTCAAATATGATAATCATAAGCATGTGAATCTCTTTACATGATTCAAACAAATATTCTTAATTTGACTAAACTGAGCAATGTCAACATAATAAAATTCACGTAATATTTTACTGAAGATATGGACCAATAGATTGCTTCAAATAACCCATAAAGATTATATTAAAATAATCTGCTGAAGATATGTACGTCAATAGATTACATCAAATATATGACTTAAAACATAAATTTATTGGAAACTAAATTTATGCCAAACATAAAATTGTCTATATTTGATTCTAATTTGTCCTCCAATGATCAACTTAGATTGAAAAACACTCTAAATTGAGTAACACCAAATATCTATCCGCATGAGTAATTGGAATCTAACCGACATTCCATATTATCACATGTCCAGCAATAAGCATGTTCATGCATATTTAATATAATGGAGAATTTTTACGGTCATTATCACATGCGTCCATATCTAATAAATAATATTTAAGCATGAACTGAGAGATCATTACTGTACATAAATTATGAATTCTATCAAGATTTTCTTAATATGGCGATCAAATCAACGAAGGATTGACAACAAATCAATGTACTTGTAAGCAATGGAGAACCATTGTATGCAAAAAATAAAATAAATAAATTATGACGTGCAAACATGTTGGAACAGTTGTTTATGTACGGAAACAACTCAGAAGTAGAAGACAAGATCCCAATAGTTGTTCTCTTTATTTAGCCATCTAGTACAACACTAAGAAAATATATAAATTATATTCCACCATAAATTATAACCCACCATGTGTAGTACTGCCAACAATTTTGATCAAACAACACAAACATAAGTGCCATCCTAGTCCATTAATTATGGATGTATCGTTTGGATACATGTCCAGCATGATCTGGTCGGAACAAAATTTTATTCGTGTATCAAGAAATCAGTTATTGAGAAACTGTAGATCTAATATTCGTGTATCATAAATATTATTTTATGAACCATTAGAACCCTAAATTAAAATTAGAATGAAGGATCTATGATTTCTGAACAATAACAAAAAATTGATTATGAAACTTCAACCTCATAAATCAAACAGGAAGGCTCTGATACCACTTGTTAGAAATTTTATTGTTCTCTGTCGATTCATGAGATGAAGAACATAAATTAAATTACGGAAGCGTATCTGAATCCATTGCTAGACTTGATGGATCTTGAAGCGAACGTCTCTTTATTGGGTTCGATCTTCCAACTTGCTACGACCCTTAATGACAAAGAAGAATCCGAATCATTTGTCCCTTTCTTTCTGTTGATGGGGATGCAGAAGAGAAAAAGAGAAAACCTCTCTTTTGGTGGCCGTATAAGTTGGGGACCATAACCCTAATGAATACATATATTTATATGTAGTGATATTTCTAATTTGGCCCCTCATCAAATTAGATTTATCTCTGATATCTACACATTAATTCCATGACAATTATACCCTTAAGCTAATTTTCTAAATAGACCACTTTAATTTGGCTTAATTATTTAGATAGCCTAAACACAATTAATTTTACATGTGTGGTCCCTTAATTATTGAATAATTCCAACAGTTTTGTAGTATGTATTATTGGGTGGCTGTTCTTTCAGATGATAAAGTAGCAAAGATTGCGGTTCCTTTGTAGTATAAAGAGTTATACTCAATGCCCATAAGTACCATATATAGGTTCTACGGATTGCACAAGAGTGATTTAATCATCTGTTGTTGAGTTTGTTGAATTCTGTAGGTAGTTGATTTTGTGAGGATGGGAAATTGTGACGTCTTGACTATTTTTTGAGTGGGCATGTAATAGTAACTATGCTGTTGCTGTACATGATATATTCTAACCAAAGTTCTTGATGAAAAAGCACTTTCAAGCGGCTCTTTGTTCGAATTCTTAACAGTGGAAGATTAGCAGAAAGTATCGAGACTGTTAATATTAGGCTACTGTTAGTGGAATATATCGAGATGATATTTGTGTTGTAGCTATTGCTACTAATTACAAAAAACAAATTTCCTCATCATTTATTTTCAACCGTTACAATTTATTTATTCTATAACTTTTGAATGTTTGAATCATGTCTAGATTCAATGTATCACATTTTTATCATGTGCTACAATTTTTGTAACGTTAAAATTTAATAGACTATTTTAATATCCTCATTATTCCATCCTTTGGCAAATAGCCTATATAATGAGGTTTTCTCCTCCTCTCTTTGACATGAAAAAAAAAATCATTGCGAAAGCTCTCTCTCTCTCTCTCTCAAATTCTCTTCCCTCTTGAAATACTGTTCTTCATTTGTTGCTCTGGGCGGAGCTAAGTCGGGGTCATTCTCTCGACGTTGTGTGCGGCAACGAGATTCCGGTGGAACGAGGATTTTACCACTAGGGGCGTTCGAATTCAGTCTGCACATAGACCCGAACTAACTCTTAGGGCAGTGCTTCGTGCGCGACTTCCCCGGAGGCGGGTAACTTTAATTTAATTTATTTTCTTGCAGATTTTAATCCGAAATTTTGAAGAAAATTTCCAACAATCTAAGAGTTAGCTTAATTTTACAAATTTATTATTTGTTTTTCCTGTTTGTTACTGTTCATACGGAATAACAATAATAATAATAATAAAAAATTCGTTACTGTTTACAATTTCGTTACTGTCTATAACATTTTTACAATTGCTTTAAAATTTATTACTGTTTACAATCTGTTAATTTCTATACAATTGTTTTGAAAACAAAAAGAAAACAAATTCTTTCAAAGCTTCTGTTAAAAACTTGGCCTTAAGAATTGGCTTCTGTAATAAGCTTACTGTTTACAATCTGTTAATGTCTTACACATATTTGCTTAGACTTATTTGCTACTGTTAAAACTTGGCCTTAAGAATTGGCAAGCTGTTCTTAACAATTTGCTTAGACATATTTGCTACATATTTGCTACTGTTAAAACTTTCCTCTGTTACCAATACATAGATTTGCAAGCTGTGCATTATTAACAATTTAGTAGCCTTAAGAATTGGCCTTAAATATTGTGCACAAATTTTTACTGTTCTACAAATAATTCTGCTTATTAGTATTGTGCACAAAATAATTGGCCTCAAGTATTATGCACAAAATAATTTTTGCTTATAAGTGTTACTTATTTGTTATTACTGCTATTATCAATTATCTTTTTATAGATCAATTATCACTTCCTAGATTGACACCTTAGAAAAAATTAGTGTGTTACTACATTTTGTCAATACTTGTTCCTTTTTACTCAATATATCAATTTAGGCTAAATCAAACATTTAATTAATTTAGTAAAAATTCCTTTATTTTTAAAGTTCTAAAGTTAAGATTTGTTTGGGAACAAGCCGAAAGCGCCCTTCTGTCAACAAGACGAAATATCGTCTAAGCGACCGGTACTTAAGAGTTCCTAGTGAACCTCCGCTTGCTGGGATCCGGCCCCTACAGCTAACACAACCTTATCAAAACTTGAACAACTAAAAATTTAAAGGTTTATTACTAAAATTATTTTAATTGTTAATTTTAGCTTAAAACCATCTTATTGAGTAAATATAATTTTTCAGACCTTAGGAATATGACTTCCAAGGAAGAGACTTTCTCTGCAAAGCCTGTAAAATTCAATGGCACCTACTTCAAGACGTGGCAGAGCCAGATAAAATTTTGGCTTACCACCTTATGTCTGATTTCTGCCATTGATGAGTCCACACCCATCTCAAATGATTCTGATGAGACTGAGTCTGACGTAGGGGTTTCCAAGTCCTCCTCTTCTTCTAAACCCAAGACCCCTAAGGAAATAGACTACCATTGCTTCCACAGAATCTTAAGCGCTATGTCTGAGTCTCTCTATGACATATTTTTTGAATATAAAAGCGTTAAAGAACTATGGGATGCTTTGGAAGATGAGTATGGTTGTGATGATGCTGGAATTGATAGATTCAATTCTACCACATTCAACCAATATGTCATGGTAGATAACAAACCTATCAATGACCAAATCCATGAGTTCCAAGAACACCTTAGGCAGGTTCAAGCCAAGGGAACCTTCTTTTCTACTGAGCACAAAATATGATGCTTGATAGACAAACTCCCTCCTTCCTGGTCTAAAGTGGCAAAGGACCTTCTACATCTACAAGGATCTATTACATACTCTCAAGCTCTGCAGAGAATTAGAACAGAAGAGCAATATAGGTCCAAGACCAAAGCTAGGTCAAATGCCACAGCTAAGGTAAACCTTGTTGAAAGCAATGCAAAACCTAGATCAAACAACCATCTCAAATCCAAGAAAAACTCCTTCAAAAATAAGCAGAGTTTTCAACCTCAACCCCAAAAACCTAAAAACTTTGGTCAGACTCAGGATCAAAGAAGATTTTGTTTTGTGTGTGGTAGAACCAACCATACAGCCATCAACTGCTTCCAAAGGAAGAAAGAACCTATCTAGAACTCCTTCAAGGGAAAAGGCAAGCCAAAGGCTAACATGATTCTGAATGGGTCTTCCAGCTCCTTCAGGTCTGTAAGCTTTCAACCTGTAGTAAACCTGTCTTTCCATTCTGATGATTGGTGGTTGGATTCTGGAGCTAATGTTCACGTTTCATTTGATCGCTCATGTTTTTCAATCTATCAGGAATCAGGTGGAGGAGGCGCAACCCTAGGAGATGGCTCAACGACACAAGTTGTGGGAAGAGGAAGAATAGATTTGAAGATGACATCAGGAAAAATTCTACCTCTCCATGATGTGCTTCATGTGCCGTCTGTCAGAAAAAACCTTGTTAGTGGATCCCTCCTTGTAGCCTCAGGGTACAAAATTGTAATGGAGGCATATAAAGTAGTTTTCTCTAAGAATGATCTGTTTATTGGAAAAGGATTTGTGAAAGATGGACTTTTTGTTTTAAGTACTATGAATAAAAGTTCTAATCCTTCTTTTGTTGCAAATGTTGAATCATCAAATGTTTGGCATGGTAGACTAGGTCATGTGAACTTAGAATCTATCAAAAGGATGATGAACTTAGATCTTATCCCTAAGACTCCTATAGATGATGAACACAAATGTGAGATTTGTGTTCAAGCCAAACACAATAGATTGTCTTTCAAATCTGTCTATAGGGATTATGAACTCCTAGAACTTATCCATAGTGATGTTTGTGATTCCAATAGGGTTTTGACTCGAGGTGGTAGGAAATACTTTGTTACTTTTATAGATGATCATTCAAAGTATTGTTACACCTACCTCCTTAAGACCAAACATGAAGTTCTAGACAGATTCAAGGTCTATAAATCTGAAGCTGAGAACCAGTTGGATAGGAAGATTAAGATCCTTAGATCAGATCGTGTCACGCCCCGATCCCGCTAGGGTCGTCCGTCTTGCCTGGATCCCTGCGGGATCGATCGTCCTCGCTAAGGCGTGATGCCGTGCAAGCCTAAGTTGCGCTTGCACAAGGCCATGTACCTGCACAAAAACAACTAGTCAAGCAAAAACACACGCACGCACCCATTAGTCAAGCAAAACACACGCACGCACCCATTGCAGAAAACCAAATGTTGGACACAGAGATTTGAAATGGAAATACTCATTTTATTCATAGCTTGATAGGAATACAAGTACAAAGCTTTGCAACTCAGATTTGCCTTATAATTTGGCTACAAGATTCTCTTTGAAATACTCTTTTGAAATTAGCCACAATGCCCATACATGATATCCCTTTATTACAAGCTAGAATTGAAAGACACCTTCAAAGGAAATGAAAACTGAAAACTTGCAATTGACTGAAAGTAAACTTCGAGGCGATCCACGAGCTCTACTGGGCTAGACGAGCTTCGGTGCCTCACTTGAAATCCCCCTGTCTCCTTCTTCTTTCTGAAAAGGATGCCCACAACGTGGGTCAGCACACATCATGTACTGGCGAGCGGCTCTTCGCCGAAACTCACAAATATCTGCACTAATTCAACATGTGAAGCTACATATTTACTAGTGCTCTTTCTACTTGTCTAGGTTCTCTTTATCAATTCATAAGAAATATGACAGCAGAATATTTATAGCCAACTTACCAACGCCGACAGCCATCCCTGCACAAAACCACGTTAGCACAATTTGCATATATAAAACATTCTCATTTCCGTCCCTGCATGTTAGGCTTGCAATAAATCTCTGTCTATATGCATGAGCCTAACTATTGTGGTCCATGGGTATTCCCATTACTAGCAATCGGAACTTCTTGCCCAACTACTAATAGACTAACACCCTTTTTCTGCGGGGACTTCTAGCCCCAAGTGTCCTGTTCTCTCCTAGGCCGATCGACTCCAGGTGCCCCCAGAATCGATC
Source organism: Iris pallida (assembly GCA_029216955.1). NCBI lineage: Eukaryota > Viridiplantae > Streptophyta > Magnoliopsida > Asparagales > Iridaceae > Iris > Iris pallida. The sequence continues at coordinate 1,285,398 of JANAVB010038615.1, read as the reverse complement.
GAGAGATTACCTCCTTGTGCACAAGTTGTCTAGACCAATGCGAATGCAGCTATCAGATAATTCTATTATGCACGAGTCTAGGCAACATGTAAATATTTCCATTCTCTTCTTCTTGCACGGTCAAGCCGTAATTTCCATACCGAGCTATCTCTTTTAGGCAATTCATGAAAGCATACAGTTCATATTGAAGCAAGCAAGCGACAGTTCCATTTTACATATGATCCATTCATTATCTTCGCTTATCTTTTGTTATTGAGGCATCGTTGATCACGGGGACAAGGCAACAGAGTAGGCTAGAGATCAATTTTATTAGGGCGTACAAATAAATGCAAGCCCGGTTCGAGCAACTCACCGAGATGAATCTTAATTGAGAGAATGAGGGACTTCACGCGCCGTTCACGAACAATTCACGCGGCCTGCATTGGCACCAACTGTTGATTAGCATACTTCGTCTCTTTCTCTCAAGATTCGGAATGAATGCGAAATGCGATGAAAGCGAACAATGAAAACCAATCATCGAAAACCAACACGAAAACGCATTCATCAAAACCAAGCAGCGAAAGAAAACATCCAACAAAACTCTTGGATTCATTTCAATAGAAGTCAATCCATCAATTGGAAAGGTTCATTGCATTTCATCCGTGATCAATCGATACCGGCAAAGGTTTCACCAAGTACTCAGTTCAAGACTGAGTCAGCAAGCCGTAGGTATTACATAGTGGACCGTGAGGAGCGGGGCACTACATAATAACCCACCGAGAAAAAGTTTTGTCCTCAAAACTTAAGAAACAACACTCACCTCCACTATTGTTGCATTCTGGGTCAAGCAACGTGGAGAGATTGAAGACGCGTGCATTAGTCCGCTGCGGCTGGTTCTGCGGATGGTCTCGGAGGGGCGGTGGGCCTGGCAGCTGCCCACGCTCTTCAGTGTCGTTGTTGTTCAGCGGCCGAACTCTCTTATTCTGGCAATTTATAGCACGGTGGCCCTTTTGACCACAGTTGAAACACTCTCCGTTGGCAGAACGACAAACTTCCTTTGTGTGTCCATGCCTACCGCAGAAAGCGCACACGGGCTTATTATATTGTTCCCCGCCAGTCTTCTTTTCTCCGTCAGTCTTTTTCTCCCCGTCATGATATCTTTTGGCGGGCTGATTCCGACTGTTCTGCGTCTTTGCTGACGCCTTCTTTTGCTGGAATTGTTCTACCTGTAGCGCCGCTTCAAAGGCTTGAGAATAGGACCCGCATTCTCGATTCAGCACACTTAACTGGATGTCGTAATTCAGACCATCAACGAATCGATTTATACGAGACTGTTCCGTGGGGAGCAAGGCAGCGGCAAAATTTGCTAGCTTAGCAAATTCAGATTCATAGTCCTCCACGGACATCTCCCCCTGTTTCAGTGTGATGAAGTCATCCTCCATCTTCTTGCTCATGGCTGGAGGCAGATATTGATCCAGAAATGCCTTCTTGAACGAGGCCCATGAGATCTTCCCATTCCTAGCCGTTGCGAGTAGCGCCGGCTTCTTCGTCTTCCACCAATCCTTCGCCCGCAGCCGTAGGAGCATAACGGCACAGACTACCTTTTTGCTACTTGGAACTCCTATGAACGCGAACAGAGTCTCTATTTTATCAATCCAGTCCATCACCTTGTCGGGTGACGTCCTGCCTTGAAATTCCGGAGGTTTCGCGTCCAAGAAGTCCTTTGGCCTAAAGACAGTGTGCCTTTGTGCTGGCTGGGGCTCTTCACCCTCTACGGGCTCGATCTCGGGCGTTCCCGTCTGTTCCGTCGCTGCGGTGGCATCTCGATTTGCCGCAAGCGCCGTGACAAGCTGGGTCAGGGCATCCAACTACTTTTGTTGGGCAGCCGCTCGGGCCTGGTGTATTTGGTTGTTTTCCTCACTATCCTGCCTTTGCAGCTCTAACATTCTCATGATCCGTTCTACCGGATCGGTCGAGCTAGATGCACGAGGAGGAGCCATTTCTCTACAAAATAGTGTAGCTTCTGTCAGCCTCATAAAATATTATGGACTTATTGTATGGGGCATTGGTTTTCATAACTAAAAATCCGGACACTTTTGAAAGCCGTCAAAGTACTTTATATACTTTTTGAAAACGATATTTGCAAGAGGCCAAGGACGTAAAACCGTGCTCTGATACCACTTTGTCACGCCCCGATCCCGCTAGGGTCGTCCGTCTTGCCTGGATCCCTGCGAGATCGATCGTCCTCGCTAAGGCGTGATGCCGTGCAAGCCTAAGTTGCGCTTGCACAAGGCCATGTACCTGCACAAAAACAACTAGTCAAGCAAAAACACACGCACGCACCCATTAGTCAAGCAAAACACACGCACGCACCCATTGCAGAAAACCAAATGTTGGACACAGAGATTTGAAATGGAAATACTCATTTTATTCATAGCTTGATAGGAATACAAGTACAAAGCTTTGCAACTCAGATTTGCCTTATAATTTGGCTACAAGATTCTCTTTGAAATACTCTTTTGAAATTAGCCACAATGCCCATACATGATATCCCTTTATTACAAGCTGGAATTGAAAGACACCTTCAAAGGAAATGAAAACTGAAAACTTACAATTGACTGAAAGTAAACTTCGAGGCGATCCACGAGCTCTACTGGGCTAGATGAGCTTCGGTGCCTCACTTGAAATCCCCCTGTCTCCTTCTTCTTTCTGAAAAGGATGCCCACAACGTGGGTCAGCACACATCATGTACTGGCGAGCGGCTCTTCGCCGAAACTCACAAATATCTGCACTAATTCAACATGTGAAGCTACATATTTACTAGTGCTCTTTCTACTTGTCTAGGTTCTCTTTATCAATTCATAAGAAACATGACAGCAGAATATTTATAGCCAACTTACCAACGCCGACAGCCATCCCTGCACAAAACTACGTTAGCACAATTTGCATATATAAAATATTCTCATTTTCGTCCCTGCATGTTAGGCTTGCAATAAATCTCTGTCTATATGCATGAGCCTAACTATTGTGGTCCATGGGTATTCCCATTACTAGCAATCGGAACTTCTTGCCCAACTACTAATAGACTAACACCCTTTTTCTGCGGGGACTTCTAGCCCCAAGTGTCCTGTTCTCTCCTAGGCCGATCGACTCCAGGTGCCCCCAGAATCGATCGAGAGATTACCTCCTTGTGCACAAGTTGTCTAGACCAATGCGAATGCAGCTATCAGATAATTCTATTATGCACGAGTCTAGGCAACATGTAAACATTTCCATTCTCTTCTTCTTGCACGGTCAAGCCGTAATTTCCATACCGAGCTATCTCTTTTAGGCAATTCATGAAAGCATACAGTTCATATTGAAGCAAGCAAGCGACAGTTCCATTTTACATATGATCCATTCATTATCTTCGCTTATCTTTTGTTATTGAGGCATCGTTGATCACGGGGACAAGGCAACAGAGTAGGCTAGAGATCAATTTTATTAGGGCGTACAAATAAATGCAAGCCCGGTTCGAGCAACTCACCGAGATGAATCTTAATTGAGAGAAGGAGGGACTTCACGCGCCGTTCATGAACAATTCACGCAGCCTGCATTGGCACCAACTGTTGATTAGCATACTTCGTCTCTTTCTCTCAAGATTCGGAATGAATGCGAAATGCGATGAAAGCGAACAATGAAAACCAATCATCGAAAACCAACACGAAAACGCATTCATCAAAACCAAGCAGCGAAAGAAAACATCCAACAAAACTCTTGGATTCATTTCAATAGAAGTCAATCCATCAATTGAAAGGTTCATTGCATTTCATCCGTGATCAATCGATACCGGCAAAGGTTTCACCAAGTACTCAGTTCAAGACTGAGTCAGCAAGCCGTAGGTATTACATAGTGGACCGCGAGGAGCGGGGCACTACAGATCGTGGTGGAGAGTATACCTCAAATGGAATGACTAACTTCTGTGAAGAACACTGAATTATTCATGAGGTAACTGCTCCTTATTCACCACAATCCAATGGAGTTGCTGAAAGGAAGAATCGCACTCTTTTAGATATGGTCAATGCCATGCTTCTCAGCTCAGGTGCCCCTGATAATCTTTGGAGAGAAGCCTTATTGTCAGCCTATTATATTCTTAATAGGATACCCAGTAAGACTAATGATAAGACCCCATATGAGTTATGGAAAGGTCGAACCCCTAGGATTAATTACCTCAAAGTTTGGGAATGTCTAGCTAAAGTAGGAATTCCTGAACCCAAAAAGAGGAAGATAGGACCTAAGACTGTAGATGCTGTATTCATAGGATATGCCCTAGATAGTAATGCCAATAGATTTCTTGTAACCCATTCTGAAGTAAATAAAATCTCTAATAACACAATCATTGAAGCTAGAGATGCAGTTTACTTTGAGAACATTTTTCCCTTCAAGGATAGAACCCCTTCATCTTCTCTAACCCTTCTCTTATTCCATCTACTAGTTCTCATGATCCAGTACCCAGTTCTCAACCTGAACAAGTCATAGAACCTAGAAGGAGTAAAAGAGAAAGGATTGAAAAGAATTTAGGAGAAGGATTCTTCACAGTTTTGATAGAGGGTGATCCCTCAACTTATGAAGAAGCCATATCCTCTCCTGATGCCCCTTTCTAGAAAGAAGCTATTAACAATGAGTACAACTCCATCATGGAGAACAATACTTGGTTTTTTGCAGACCTTCCTTTAGGCAGCAAACCAATAGGTTGTAAGTGGATCTTTAAGAAGAAACTTAGAGCCGATGCTACCATAGAAAAATATAAGGCTAGATTAGTGGCCAAAAGATTTATCCAGAAGAAAGGGTTAGATTATTTTGATACCTACTCTCCTGTAGCTAGAATATCTTCTATTAGAAACCTTCTAGCTTTAGCATCCATTCATGATATGCTGATCCATCAAATGGATGTAAAGACAGCATTTCTAAATGGAGATTTAGAAGAAGAGATATATATCGAGCAACCTGAAGGTTTTATTACTAAAGGTCAAGAAAAGAAGGTTTGCAGATTAGTAAAATCTCTTTATGGCCTAAAGCAAGCTCCCAAGCAATGGCACAACAAATTTGATAAAGTCATTATAGAATTTGGTTTTGTGCCAAATGAATATGACAAATGTTTGTATTCGAAAAATACAAATAAAAGTTGTGTTATTTTATGCTTGTATTTTGATGATATCCTTATTCTAGGATCTTCACTGGAACTGATAAATAACACTAAGAATTATTTATCTAACCAGTTTGATATAAAAGACCTAGGTGAGGCAAATCTGATCCTAGGAATGCAAGTATCAAAAAGGAAAGAGGGATATACTCTATCCTTAGCACATTCAATTGAAAAAATGCTAAAAAAAGTTTGAGTATTTTGACAAGAAACCTGCCCTTACCCTTATGACAGCAATGTTGTTCTCAAGAAGAATGAAGGATTACCTATAGAACAACATAGATATTCACAAATGATTGGGTCTCTTATGTACATAACAAATAGGACTAGACCTGATATTGCATTTGCTATTGGGAGACTAAATAGATATACTAGTAACCCAAATCAGTCACATTGGACTGCATTGGACAGAGTATTTAGATATCTTAAGGGTACTCTAGATTATAAACTTCATTATTCTAGACACCCTGATATCATAGAAGGTTACTCCGATACAAATTGGGTAACTGATTCACATGATGTGAAATCCACTACTGGATATGTTTTTACCCTAGAGCTGCAATCTCCTGGGAATCATGTAAACAAACTATCATAGCCAGAAGTACAATGGACTCTGAAATGATAGCTTTGGATACTACCTGTACAGAAGCCGAGTGGCTCAAAAATCTTATTATGCATATACATGTTTATGTTCATCCTATTCATGCAATTTCTATAAACTTGATAATAAATCTGTTATAGAACTACTAAAGCATGATTCTGTGAATGCTAAGATGAACAGACACCTGCAGCTGCGCTTCAAGTCAATAAAGAGCCTATTGGACAAATATGTGGTTCTTGACTATATAAAGTCAGAAAAGAACCTTGTAGACCACTTGACAAAGGGTCTGTCCAGGACATTGATCCTAGAATCATCGAGGGGGATGGGGTTAAGCCCATAGTATAGTCACCAGCAGTGGCAACCCAACCGAGTCTGACTGGAGATCCCAAGAAGCCGGTTCAATGGGTAGAAACAAGCTGGACTAGGTGACTATTATGGAACACTGATCTGAGATTAAATTCTTTTTAAAATAAAAGCCCAGGAGGCTGTACATGTGTACATTCATACCCCATCCGTATGGTGACAGTGTTCCTTTTGTGATATGGATAGGGTGAGTTTTAAAAACTCTTAATAAGTCCAAACATGATATGCAATGTTGATTCCTATCACCAACCCTTGAGGACTTACCTATATGAGAGATCGTGATGGCCGCGACTATAGGACAGGGCGATCCTAGACAACTCTCATGAATGTGTAAAAGTGCGCATGGCCAACCAAATGCGCCACCCGATAGACCCAAGTACCTCTAGCGTACTATGTGTGCTAATTTCTGAGTCTGGTTCAAGAAGACTGATTCAAGGCGTAGTCCATCAAGTTCTTCTTCAGACAAAGACAATAGTCACTACGTGAGATTCAAGACTGTAGTCCATCTCATTTATGCATATTATTCAACTGCCCAGAAATCTTTCTCACATTTAACTTTCCTCTTTCGTTTCTTTCCTCTATTATTTCAGAACTTGATTTTTTTTTTTTTTTTGGGGGGAGGGGGGGGGATTGTTGTAGCTATTGCTACTAATTACAAAAAATAAATTTCCTCATCATTTATTTTCAACCGTTACAATTTATTTATTCTATAACTTTTGAATGTTTGAATCATGTCCAGATTCAATGTATCACATTTTTATCATGTGCTACAATTTTTGTAACGTTAAAATTTAATAGACTATTTTAATATCCTCATTATTCCATCCTTTGGCAAATAGCCTATATAATGAGGTTTCCTCCTCCTTTCTTTGACATGAAAAAAAAAGATCATTGCGAAAGCGCTCTCTCTCTCAAATTCTCTTCCCTCTTGAAATACTGTTCTTCATTTGTTGTTCTGGGCGGAGCTAAGTCGGGGTCATTCTCTCGACGTCGTGTGCGGCAACGAGATTCCGGTGGAGCGGGAATTTTACCACTATGGGCGTTCGGATTCAGTCTGCACATAGACCCGAACTAACTCTTAGGGCAGTGCTTCGTGTGCGACTTCCCCGGAGGCCGGTAACTTTAATTTAATTTATTTTTTTGTAGATTTTAATCCGAAGTTTTGAAGAAAATTTTCAACAATTTGATCGTTGAGGTCTCATTCTTGAAGGATTGGACATGAATTAGCATTTTGTTACACCTACCATTATGAGATTCTAAAATGCCGTGTATTATTCTCAGGCCTGGAACTTTTTCCCTATTTTTTCACGATCAATCAATAACTAATATTTTAGAAAACTTGAATCAGTTCAAGTTCTAGATTGATGCATTTTTAACAGGCACAAGTCTTCATTTGCTATCTAGATTATTTGCAAAGTATGTTGCCACTTACGAGGTGACTGATAGAAATCAAGGTTGAATATACTGACGGCACTATTATCTCAAGCTGTGTCGAAATGTGAATTGTATCCTTCGATAGATTAAGGACCTTAACCATGCTTATATCTGATTAGAATAAATGCAACTGTGGACTGAACTATTGGGTCCAGATTTATAATTAGGACGTAATTAAAGACCTAGAGCGCATATGGCTCCGAGTGTTAAACCCCATGTTCATTGACAGAGTAAGGAAGAAAACATGAATATACAACACGACCTACTGCAGCCATACACACCTTGAGCAGTCGCTCTGGTCCTCTCTTCAGCCCCACATGAACTTGAACATCTTCAGCAGCGCTCTAGCCTTGGCCTTCACCTCCGGGCCGCACCGGCTTTGAATCAGCATCAGCAGCTGCGCAACCACTCCGCAGCTCACAGCCTCCATCCGTGCCCGTCCCGAGCTGCCACAGACGGCAAGCAGGGACCCTACGGCGTGGTCACTCCCCTCGTGAGACGACGACACTCTGAACACGTTCCCCACCAGCACGCACACGCCGTTCGACCTCTTGAGCAACGCCTTCTTCCCAATCTCCAGCTGCAGCAGGGCTTCCAACGCGGCCAACGCAGGCACGGGATCCCCTCGGACGGAGTCCGATATGTAGGCAACAAGCCCATCGACGCCGCCGTCTCTGATCACGTTCTCTCGGTTGGCTTCTAACGAGCAAATGCTGGAAATGGCTCCGACTGCAGCGATTGAAGCATCACTATCGGAGTGCTGGCATAGAAGAAGAGAGACCAACACTTGCAGAAGTCGACGAGACCGTCCGAAGGTTGTACACAGTTCTCGGGTTTCCGAGGCTACGGTTTCGATCAGAGAGCATAGCTTGATCTGCAGCCTGACGCAGCCCTGCTCCAGTAGAAGTACTAGTCGGGCCAAGTTAGACTCTTCCTTCAGCACGTCGAGGGAGTTCAAATGCGCGGCGGGCGAGAGGTGTAGAACGCAGTCGAGGGCCAAATCTAAGATATCTGGATCGGTAGCCGGAGTAGAACTCAGCAGCAACTGCAGCATGAGAGGAAAGAAGCCAGATTGGACTAAACATGCCTTCCCGGTGTCGGACTCCGCCGACAGGATCCTAAGCTTTCGGAGGGCCTCGACCTTGATTCCGTCATCGGTCTCTCCGGACTGGAGGTTCTTCTTGAGGGCGGACAGCGAGTGCTCCATCGGCTGGTTCTTCGCGGGCCCAGCGAGCAGCCACTCGCTGATGAGGCGCCGGAGGGTGAGGTTGGGCACCAGGGAAGCGTCGCAAAGCCGCTGCATTGTGACCGGGCACGTGAGGTTCCCGTCGGCAAGCCACTTCTCGATGCTCGGGCGATCGTAGGTCTGGCCGGTGCTGAGCGTGACCGGATCGGTGAAAAGGTCGAGGCTGATCGGGCATCGGAACAGGTTTGGAATGCTCATCAGAGTGTTGAGAGGGATAAGACTACCAGAGCCAGGAAAAATGTATCACAAAATACGTATCAGAGTGGCACATGCTCATAACAAGGAAGGAGTGAAACTGCACTAAGTAGAACAGCTAGGAATCATCATGAACAAGAACGATATGACATGTTTAATACAGGAGCATCAATAAGGAAAAATACTAAGTCCGTGTTTCTGAATCGACTGCCGAAAAGAAAACATTAGGTCGACTCAGAAAGAAAATGGGGGAAGGGATATATATGGGAAGAAGACTCATTAGTGCGAAGGAATCAGTTGAAAACACCAGCAAACAAACACTAATAATCCTTGATCTGAAATGTTAATACATTACTAATCAGAAACCTTTTCCATTATCAAATAGTGTATGTTCCCTCGCCAAAGATACCGACAACCATATCGATCAAATGGAAGAGTCAGTAAACAAAGGACACTCAATTCTCTCTGACCTTAAATCTTATGCTAGATTTAGTCCAACTTCAGAGAAGGGACTGTGTCCAAGTCATTGGAGGAAGACGACACGCGAATTAGGTGTTACTGACTCGACTGAGTGTATAAATAAATACTAAAACCTATATTGCTAGATATCTACTAGTAGTAAACTAAAATTAGCACATATGTTTTCTGATCAGAAGATTTAAATCAGGAAATATAGGGGAGTAGACATAAATAATAATGGTCGGTAGCTACTAGGCCGGCAGGGTGTAGCATTTGGATTGGGGTGAGCTGTCATTTTCTTGAATACTATAGATTAGAAGAAGAAAAAACTTAATCCACATCTTCAACATTAGGATCAGTCCAATCGCTCTGATTCATTAAGAGAATCGGAGTTCAGCTTCAAGTAAACTCTCTAATAATCCTGTCATGGATCTTGAGAAGTAAGTAAGCTTGGATTCCCATAAAAATCGTACAGAGAACATATATCTGTCAAATCTTCGTATCTCGCAAAGTCAAGTTGTGAAATGGGCCGGGCGGCCCGGTGCCCGGCCCGAGCCCGCCCGGCCCGGCCCGGACCGGAAAGAAATTTTTTTTTTTTTTAATGGTTAACGTTAGGCCCGGTAGGCCCGAACCGGCCCGGCCCGGTCTAGCCCGGTCTGAACCATTTTTTTTTTTTTTTTTTGAATTGGAGGGGGTATTTTACCAAAATACCCCCATAATATAGCTGTTATTAAAACGTTGGAGGGGTATTTTGGTCATTTTCAAAAAAATGACCAAAAAACCACTCCAACAACTCTATTTTAAGGGTAGAGGGGGTCATTTGGCATGGGAAAAATCCTATAAATAGGCCATAAAATTCATTTTTCATACACAATTCACTCATTCAATCTTCATACAATTTTCTCTAAACTAAATCCGGCTTTCCATCAGTTTGCGAAGAAGCTCCCAACCCCGCTCAAGGCTCAAGCTCCGAAATCCGGCGTCCGATTTAATATTTTTTCTTCTCTTTCTCTCTTAAAAATTCAAAATTGTTTTATATTGTTTGATCAAAATTTGTTTGTATTTTTCTTACTCTCTCTCTCCCTCTCTTACTTATTAAATATTACTTACTCTTTTTTTATTTTTCGGGAATTTTTTTTCGGTGTATTTTTCTTCTCTCCCTCTCTTCTAAAAATTTACATTAATTTTTTATAATGGCCGGACAAGGTTCTAACCCACCTACCGGTGATGCCGGAAATACTTATGAATATTTTAATACTTATTTTGAGCAAAATCCTATTCCTGATGATACTCCTGAAGAATTAGTAGGATCCCCTCCTGAAATTGCGAGTTCCACTCGGAATGTGCCAAAAAGAAAGAAAAAATCAAAGTATTGGGAATTTTTTGTTATTCTTTATCAAACTAATCCCGATGATTCTCTTGTTTTAGATCCGAAAGGAAATCCAATAGCGTACGCGGCACAGTGCAAGAAATGTGCCAACATATACAAATGGAAGACTGGAGGTGGCACGGGTACAATTTCAAGACACTACGAGACCTGCTACGGGAAAGACACAATTTCTGCATCTCAAACTCAAATAAATTTTGCTGGAGGTAGCACGGGATCGTCAATGGGTACGTTTTCTTATTCTGCCGCTCGGCATAAAACTGAGTTTACAAAATATTTGATTTCTGATGAACTTCCTTTCACTGCGGGTGAAAGTGAGAATTTATATGATTATGCCACATCTTCTTTAAATCCTTGTTTTAGTAAAGTGACTAGAGGCGCCGCTAGAAAAGAGGCTATTAGACTTTTTCATGAGAAAAAAGCGGCTTTAAAAGAAAGTCTTTTGCATGTTAGTCAAATAGCCATTACTTCTGATATTTGGACAAGTAAGTAAAATTACGCTTACATTTGTATCACAGCACATTACATAGATTCACAATGGATGTTGCAAAAATGCATCATCTGTCTAAAAATATTAGAATTTCCACACACAGGCTCCACAATAGCAGGCGCTATTATAGAACACGTGCGTGAATATGATATTCACCAAAAAATATTTTCTGTTTCATTTGATAATGCTAGTAATAATACTTCTGCCATCTCTTCATTAGCGCTAATATTTCAGCCCATTTTAGAAGGTAGATTAATGCATGTTAGGTGTGCTTGTCATATTATTAACTTAGTAGTAAAAGAATGTCTTGATTATTTTAGCTCACATTTAGATACTCTTAGACAATGTTTACACAGTTTAAACACGTCTCCTTCACGGCAACAACATTTCAAGGCCACATGTCAACATTTTAATATTCGTTTTAGAAGATTTGTAAAGGATGTTCCACATAGATGGAACTCAACTTATTTAATGTTGAAGTCCGCAATTCCCTTTAGAGATCATATTACATATTATTGTAACACGGATCTCAATTTTGAATTTCAAGTAACTGAGGATGATTGGGAAGTTGCTTCTTCAATTTGTGAATTCTTAGAAACTTTTTACAATGCTACACGTACTCTTTCCGGTGTTTACTATCCAACTTCTTGCTTAGCTTTACAAGAACTTTGTAACATTTCTTTCTTATTTTCTAAATATAGAACTGCCCACCATTTTGCTTACGTTGTACAGAAAATGGAAGCAAAATTCAAAAAATATTGGGGCGATGTACCTTTATTGTATTGCTTGTCTTCAATTTTTGATCCTAGAATCAAATTAGATGGTGTAGATGCATTGTTAGATGACTTTGGAGAGAACATGAATATTGATGTTAGTGGCACAAAAGTAGAAGTTAAGCTAGCTTTGGATAGATTAGTGGTCCGTTATGAAGACAAAGCACCAACTCCCCGCCCAACTCAAGGGCCTAGTAGTAGTAGTAGCTCTGGTTTGGTGTCTAAGTTGACACACGCCAAAAGTATACTACAACGGAAGAAACAAAAACAATCTTCCCAACCGACCAAAGAGTTGTCTTTATACCTTAGTTCTTATGAGGAAGAAGACGATTCTTCCACTCACTTCACCATTTTAGAATGGTGGAAAAAACACGAAAAAAGATATCCTGTACTTTCTATGATAGCACATGATCTACTAATGGTCCCGGTGTCCACGGTAGCATCGGAGTCATATTTTAGTACAGGTTCAAGAATTTTGAGCAAGAAGAGAAGCCGGTTGCTGCCAGATATCTTGGAAGCATGTGTATGTGTTCAAGACTGGGTCCAAGCCGAGAAAAGAACTCAAAACAAAGTAGATGAAACTGCCGACATCAACGAGCTAGACTTCGAATCGCTTAGAATGGGTGAATCATTTGGAGCGGAGCAAGAAGAATGAGGCAAAGGTATGAATACAAATTTTGATATTTACACTTTGGAGCGGAGTAAGTAAATAATTTTTAAAAGTAAATAATTTAAAAGAAAGTAAGTAAAATATAAGTAAATAATTTTTAAAAGTAAGTAAATAATTTTTAAAAGTAAGTAAATAATTTTTAAAATATAAGTAAGTAAATAATTTTTAAAATATAATTTTTAAAATATAAGTAAGTAAATAATTTTTAAAAGTAAGTAAATAATTTTTAAAAGTAAATAATTTAAAATAAAGTAAGTAAAATATAAGTAATTTAAAAAAACTAAATAAATTATAAATTATATTACTTAAAAGAAAGTAAGTAAGTAAAATATAAATAATTTAAATTAACAACTCAAACAAACTAAATAAATTTAAAAATATAAAAAAAAAACATTTTTTAACTTCGCCTATGCCGGTCCCAAGCCCGGAAAAAGAAGGAGGGAAAAATGTTTAAAATTTATACAAATACTTAAAAAAAACTTTAAATAAACTTTATACACTTAGAATAAACTTTATAAATAATTTTATATATTTTAAAAATTTAACTTAAACAAATAAGAATATCAATTTTTTCAAATAAAAACTTTATAAACTTTTATATTCTTTTAACATAAACTTTATCAAATTTAAAAAAAAAAAAAAATTAAAAACCAAGCCCGGACCCGGCCCGGCCCGCTGGCCCGAACCGGCCCGGTCCAGCCCCTCACCCGCCGGTCCTGTGGGCCGGGCTGGGCTTCGATTTTACTCACCGGGCCGGGCCCGGCCCGGCCCGCTTTCTGATCCGGTCCGGTCTGGGCTTGGCCCGAGCCCGGTTCAGCCCGCCCAATGTGGGCTTCGGGCCGGCCCGGCCCGGCCCGTTTAACACCTTGACTCGCAAAGTATCCATGAAAGGAGTACGATGGCCTACAACCTGACACCTAAGATCTACACTTAGGATCAGCGTGGCAATTGTAGGGATAGCGGTTATGAGGTATTTTTAGAGTACCGGATATGAGGGGTCCGATTTTGTGTGGTTTTTAAGCAGCAGCTTTTAAACCGGTCCAATTCATGCTTGTTAATTCACTAATGAGCGGTTCTGGATTTTGTTTTACACAAATAAAATTAAAAAGGGAAAGATATTAGTAGTTATAATGATATATTTTGGTGATGATATAAATGGAATAAAATTATAAAATCTCTCACAACCCACGGATTTTGGGTGTTTATAAAGCCACCAAAATTTACATTACAGTGGTTTTGGGATTTTTTTAGCCGACTAAAACCGGTGCCCCAAAAAAAAATTATCAAGCAGATATTTTCACAAACGATCGGTTCAAAAATACCCCAAAACTGATGAAAACACCTTTACCAAGCAGACGCTATGGACAATAGATTGGGGTATATACCATTAAGTTTTAGAGAACCAATTAAAAAGCGGGAGACTAACCCTTCTCTATCAGGTATGACTAATACATCTCAAGTTAAAATAGTACTATAATGAAGTTCTGTAAACATCAATTACGTAAAACTCAATAAAATTTTTACCTATCGTCCATGTCAAACAGATGAGGAAATATTTTATGTAAGATATCATCGATGAACACTAGGCATTCTCTATGAGCATGACTTTCAAACGATGATTAAAAACTAAAGATACCTTCCATAAATGACGCCAAGATAATCATTAGTAGTTAACTATCCACCAATCAGGGCCGGTCCTGCGGTTTGGGTTGTCTTAGCCCGAGCTAATTTTTGTTGCCCTTTATCTTTATTGAAAGATAAATGTTTAATTTGGATTTTTGTTGGACCGGTCCTAAGAAAACTAAATGGCCTGAGGGATTGCCTTATAGAGGAGGGTTGCCCAAGTCCGAAGTCTTGTCAGATTTACCCCAGGACCGGCCCTGCCACCAATGCTGTGGCTATGCTCATATGCCGGTTAGGGTTATCTGAAAAAGAAGCCTGATATCTTTCAGTAATAGCTTATCAACATTTATTCGGAAGAAAACGATGGGAATGGACACGTTTCTTCTGTATCAGAAACATTCAACAAAACCTATGTTTTTTATTTGAAACGTAAGTTCCAAATATACAACCAAACATATAGGTCCTCCTAAGTTATAGTCCTACAGGCAGGGGGGACCTACATGGAGGTGAGATAATTTTCATTTTTTGATGATTCGATACAGAGAGAGAAGCCACGGTGGAGGAACAACAAAATTTTGATGTATCGAACTTTATTTAACCAATTTTGGACTTTTTTACATTTGAGATTGATCCTCCACTTTTAAATTCCTGCATCCGTCCCTGCCTACAGGGAGGAACAAACAAGATATGGAAAATATCCCTACATGACACAACTGGTCCTGCAGTGCCAACAGCATAGTGCAAAATGTCTGTAGAGAATAATTGTTGTGTGTATTTTATTGATGGGCTACTCAACTACTTATAGGGAGTCTAGCTCCTCTTTATATTACATTTTCCAATGTGGGACTAAATCCCTTATTAGTTCTCAACACTCCCCCTCAAGATGGACGATAGATATTAATCATTCTCATCTTGTTACATAGCTTCGACAGACTTACTGAACTAAGACCCTTAGTCAGACAGTCTGCCACTTGTTCTTCTGAGCGAACATGATCAATCTTCAGTATCCCTTGTTCCAGCTTTTCTTTGATGAAGAATCGATCGATCTCGATGTGCTTCGTTCTGTCGTGCTGAACTGGATTGCTAGATATACTTATTGCAGCTTGACTATCGCTCAGAAGACGTAATGGTGCTCCCTTGTCCAGCTTCAACTCTATCAGCAACGCTTTCACCCACAGCAACTCCGACACTCCTAAAGCCATTGCTCTGTATTCTGCTTCAGCTGTAGACCGTGCTACCACAGACCGTTTCTTGTTTCTCCATGAGACCAAGTTTCCTCATACAAAGACACAATATCTCGTGGTAGACCTTCTATCGTCTATGCAGCTCGTCCAGTCTGCATCGCAGTATCCCTCAACTTCTATACATCCATTCTTCTTGAACCATAGCCCTTTCCCCGTCGTCCCTTTCAGATATCTCAATATCTGAAATACTGTATCCATATGATCCGTTCTTGGATCATGCATGTAGCGACTTACTACACTCACCGCAAATGAAATATCAGGGCGAGTGTGTCCCAGATAAATCAATCTTCCTACAAGTCGTTGATATCTTTCACGATCAACTGGCTCTCCTGCTTCTGCTCCCAACTTGCACTTCTGGTCAATTGGAGTGACTGCAGCTTTGCATCCCAACATCCCTGTCTCCTTCAGCAGATCTAGTGTGTATTTTCTCTGTGAGAGAACAATTCCTTGTTCGCCTTCACACACCTCGATACCTAGAAAGTACCTCATCGCTCCTAGATCCTTCACTTCGAACTCCTTCGCGAGTTTTGACTTCAACTTAGCAATCCCGGCTTCATCATTACCTGTGATTACTATATCAACCACGTATACAGCAAGTATAGTGATGTGGCCTCTTGCACGCTGAAGAAAGACCGTATGATCTGCATTTGCTTGATAGTATCCCATGCTTGTAACAGCCTTTCTGAATCTGTCAAACCAGGCTCGAGGAGATTGCTTGAGCCCATATAGCGACTTCTTTAGTTTGCACACTTTTCCATGCGACGTCCCTCCGTCTGATTCTGTAGCATAGCACCCTAGCGGGAGTTCCATGTACACTTTTTCTTGTAGGTCCCCATGGAGAAAGGCATTCTTCACATCTAATTGGTATAGCTTCCACCCATAGTTTGCTGCAATGGAGACCAGAGTCCTTACGGTGCTCATTTTTGCTACTGGAACAAACGTCTCATCATAGTCGATGCCATATGATTGTGTGTATCCCTTTGCAACCAACCTCGCCTTGTATCGTTCTACCTTTCCTTCTGACGTCTCCTTTACTGTGTACACCCATTTGCATTCCACAGTTTTCTTTCCTTTGGGTAATGGAACCAGCTCCCACGTCTTATTTTTTTCCAGTGCCCCAAGTTCTTCCATCATCGCAGCTTTCCACCTTGGATCTTTCTTTGCTTCCTGCCAACTTTTGGGCAACGAAGTAGAGTCTAATGATGCGATGAAGGCTTGATAATTCGAAGAAATATTAGAATAAGACAGGTAATTGGCAATATCATGTTCATAATCATCAAAACGACTAGGAGTCTTACCCGCATTGATGCGAGAAGATCTCCTTAAGGGAGCAATAGGTGGTGGAGAGATCATACCATCAGAGTCAGAGAGATCCGCATCAGAATCAGATTGATTCTGTGCGGGGGCAACATCTTCAAGAGTTGGAGCAGGAGTAGACGAGGGACTTGGTACAGAAGGCACAGGGCACGGTACAGGCACGGTACTGGACTTCTGCTGTCTCCTTCTGTAGACTTGGAGCTCCTTTTCCATTGTCTGCTGCTCCCCCCGTTTAACATATGTATCTTCTTCATCTTCTGTATCGGAGTCACTGCTTTCTCCCCCTTTCGTCCAGTTTTCCACGACCGGGCATGGGACCGATCCGACTACCACATATGGGCTTAATTTTTCCCCCTCACATCTAACACCCGATGTGTTAGGTGTGTCAACAAACGCCGAACCGTCATCCGAACTATAATATGGTTCTAGTTCTCTGAAGGTAACGTCCATGCTCATAAATATCTTTCGCTCAACTGGGCTCCAACATGCGTATCCCTTCTGAGTTGTCGTGTACCCGACAAAAACACATTTAACCGCTATAGGATCCAGTTTGCCAACTCCTAGTCTATTATCTTGGACAAAACAGACACACCCAAATACTTTTGGTGGAACAGTGTACGTGGTAGCACCAGTAAGCATCTCCAACGGTGTCTTCCAGTCCAATACCTGAGATGGCATTCTGTTGATGAGATAAGATGCCGTTAACACTGCCTGTCCCCATAAGTGTTTCGGAACATTCATAGCCAGCATCATCGTCCGTGCAACCTCCAGCAGGTGTCTGTTCTTCCGTTCGGCCACACCATTTTGTGCCGGTGTATAGGCACAAAAAATTTGGTGTAGTATGCCATGAGTGGATAAATACTCAGCAACCGTCTTATTTGTATACTCCGTCCCATTGTCAGACCGTAAGCACTTAATCTTAGTGCCATATTGAGTTTCTACCCGACGATGAAAGTCGCAAAACACCTCAAAGACGTCACTTTTATTCTTCATAAGGTACACCCATGTCACGCGAGTATAACAATCAATAAAAGTGACGAACCATCGAAAACCGTTAATACCGATTGTAGGACAAGGGCCCCATACGTCCGAATGTATCATATCAAATGCAGCCGAACTTCTACTACCGGAACTCACATATGTGCTTCTGGTATGTTTACCCAACTCACAAGCATGACAAAATAACTTCTCCTTATTAGCCCTTTGGTATAAGGACGGATACATGCGACTAATAACTTTAAAAGAAGAATGACCGACACGCTGGTGGTGGAGTAGCAATTCATCTTCTACACTGCGTCGTGTATCTTCCGGTGGTGTGTCGGCTACCAGAGATGCCAATGCTTTGTCCAGTCCAGTCCTGTCCAAGTACCACAGCCCCTTATGCCATGTGCCAGTCCCTAGTCGTCGTCCTGTCCCCTTCTCTTGAAAGGTCACGGTAGGAATGTCAAAGGAAACAGTACAGTTAAGATCAAGAATAATGGCACTAATAGAAAGAAGATTGACAGAAAAAGACGAAGCATGTAAGACATTGGTGAGAGTGAGAGAAGGGCTGCATGCGACAGTGCCTGTACCCAGAACAGGGCTGGAGTTACCATCAGCAGTCTGAATGCTCTCCGGCGTCGGTAGGTGAGTATAGTCCTGGAACTCACCGCGAGACCCCGTGACATGACGAGATGCTCCAGAGTCCATAATCCAACCTGGTTGGTGGACAGCTGCTGCAAGAGCACGCGCAGGTATACCTGTGCCGGTTTGGGCAAAGCAAGTGATGTGGTCCCCCGAGGTAGATGACGCCCCATGACCGTCGTCCGAACCCAGCTTCGTGCTGCGTAACTTTGCAAGGAACTCCTTCTCAAGAGGGGTTAACTCAGCCAGGTGAATGTCGCCCCCTTCCTCCGCCAGATTAGCTTTGTGTCCTCCAGAATAGTTTCTCCTTCTACCAGCATAACCGCCTCTACCACCACGACGTCCGCCGCGGCCCCGTCCACGATCACTTGAATGACTGTGCAGGGATTTTGGACAAAATCTGATGTAATGCCCTGAGTCACCACAGTTGTGGCAAACACCGGCCACAGAGGGAGCCCTTGCTCCCCCTGGAAAGCGCCCTTGTTGGACATCAACTTTAAGCGAGCCTCTTCTTGTGCCATGGCAGCTATGGCTTCTTCTAAGGATGGAAGCATGGGCTGTGCTAGGAGGACATTCCTTCTATGCTCAAACACAGGGTTAAGACCCTTCAAGAACTTCATCATCCGTTGACGAGAAATATAATCCAAGAACTTTTGGAAATGTTTCGCGAATGCTGGTTCGACCTGGGCATCTTCCATCCCAAGAGGATCATAGTGATCCAGATCAGACCAGTACTTCTTTAACAGTGCTGCATACTCAGAGATGGTGCGATCGTCCTGGGCCACCCTATCAAGTTCATCCTGCATTTGGAAGATCCGCATAGGATTGCCCGAGCCTGAGTACATATCCTTCAAAGTCTGCCATATATCAGCAACAGCCTCCATCGCCTCGACATTGCCCGACACCTGGTCGGACAAGGAAGCCGTCAACCATCCAGCCACAACATTGTTGACAATCTCCCAAATAGCAAACTCCTTGGAGGAGGGATCATCTGGCGCCTTGGTTTGGCCATTGACGTAGCCAACCAAGCCACGGCCCTTCAGCATCTGCATAGCCTGTCGTGACCATTTCAAGTAATTGGACGTTCCTTCCAACTTCGTCTCTAGCTTGTCCAGCTTCCCCATTTTGTAGGGTGACGGATCCACATCAGTATGGATCACACGTGGGGTCGCCTCGGTTAATCTCTTTGATAAAATATCATCAACCAAGGCCTTCATCTCGTCTGCTGTCAGTTTACCACTGATCGAATCCATGGCGTCTTCAACTGTGATTCGTCGTCGTCGTCGGCTTCGTCGTCGTCTTCGTCGGCTTCGTCGTCGTCGTCTTCATGTAAAGTCGTCAATAGAGACCTTACGAATGCGCGGTTAACATGGCCAACACCGGCGCGTGCATGGAGATCCTAATTTGCAGATCGAGAACGGAAACAAATAAAGCATTTGTTGTTTCGGAGGGCGTAATCTAGGAACAGAAGGTGCAAATAAAGCATTTGACAGCCATCCGTCGTCGAAAAACCACCCACATAATCTCTCTTAAAATTAGGGTTATTTATTTATTTTTTTCGAAAAGAAAAAAAAGGAGGGAGGGGGCGTCGGGGGGGGGGGGGGGGGGGGGGCAGGGCGTCGGGGTGGGTGGGGGGGGGGGGGAAGGGGGGGGGGGGGGGGAAGGGGACTGCCGGTGGGGAAAGGGGGGGGGGGAGGAAAAATTTTCTTTTTTTTCTCCGTTATGGCTCTGATACCATGTAGAGAATAATTGTTGTGTGTATTTTATTGATAGGCTACTCAACTACTTATAGGGAGTCTAGTTCCTCTTTATATTACATTTTCCAATGTGGGACTAAATCCCTTATTAGTTCTCAACAATGTCAACTCAAAGACACATACAAAACCTCCAGCTGCTTCAAGCTTCAAAGGCTCTGCATGCAATTGGGTTAGTATTATATATATATATATATATATATATATATATATATATATATATATATATTTTTTTTGTTCCTGTAGCTTGACAATCTTCTCGTGTTCTTCTGTTTCTTTCTTAAGTGGTCCATAATTTATGCTATCATTTGCTGAAGTATCTTTCTTACCTGTAAATTTGTAAATATTCTATTTTTTCCCTGCCAGTCAATTTAAACTTATAATTGCAGAGGTAACTATCTCAATTTCTCCTTGCTTAGGGCATGCACTGCAAAAATGGTTACTTATACAGATACTAGAAAATTACAGTAAACTCCCACTTTCCTGTACTTCCCTATGCTTGGTTCCTGTAAAGTTGGAAGCATGTAGAACTAACCACCCAAAGTAAAAAAGAAAAAGAAAAAAAAGACTTCCATGAAAACAAGTAACCACTGTAACATTTTTGTTGGCTCACCTAAAATCTGGCATTCATGTCCCCAAATCTAGATGCATCTTCACATACCACTCATTCCAAAGTGACCACATGGACTTCATGAACAATTTCCACTTGGTTATAGTTCAGTCCGGATTTGTTATCCCTATTTTTCTGTCCCCAAATCTGAAAAAATTATTTTGTGATCCGACCTCACCACGTGGCAATGATAAATGATGAGTCCAACCGCTCATTTCTTGACACTTGGCATAATTTTTTTTGAAAAATTGTAAAAAAAATATATAATATATAGAAATTCACTTGGCATATAATTAGAAAAAAATAGATTTTTTCCTTTCAAAAACATTAAAAAATATTGACCTAGAAAATAAGAAAAATGTAATGATATAATAGATTACGCCAAGTTCCAAGAAATTAGTGGTCGGACTCACCATTCACCATTGCCACGTGGTGAAGCCGGACCACCTAATAATTTCTCCCAAATCTGTCCTTCCTCCTATTTAGCTTGTCGGTCCTACCGATTTAAAAAACAAAAAAGTGGGGAGGACAAGTTTGGGAACAAGAAAAATGAGGACGGCAGATCCGGACTCGTTATAGTTGGTCACAACAAACAACAAATCCAACAATCCAGTGCCAGTAGTATCCGTGTCAGCCGCAAAAAATTAGCAAAATAACAAGATGAGTGTAAAAATCAAGAAGTAGGACAAGCAAAATAACAAGATAAGTGTGTAAAAAAAATCAAGAAGTAGGACAAGCAAGTTCACCGAAGACGTTGACATGTTCTCTAATAAGTATGTATGACTTGTATTTTGTCAGGGCATACACAGACGACGACGATGATTCTTTTCTAAGAAATAGTTGATTGTATCGCCTATATGAGGATTCCCGCAAAGGATTAGAGCATCATTAGTAGCTGAGAAATAGTATAAAATAATAAAGTAAACTCCGGTCTTAAAATTGTGTAGTCAAAAACTAATGTAGAAAAAAAATATAAAAGCTAGAATCTAAAAAATTGGACTCCAATTGGGACTTACTATTCTACAAAGTGAGTTCCTACAATCTAGAATGTAGAAATTGGAATGCTCAACCTATAGCTTCCATGGGTGAGATGTGACCCAAAATCTAGAAATTGAAATTAGGGATGAGACTGACTATTCTACAAAATGAGCTCCTACATTTTGAATTTTGAATCTAAAATATGTGATGGACCTTACTAATGATGCTCTTATTATAAATTTATAATTGCGTCCTCAAGGAATTAATGTTCCACTCCTAAAAGAATTTAAAAAAAAAAAAATTCATACCTACCGCAGGTCTCTTCACTGCTCTCCATACTATTTTTGTGGGCTCCTCTTAACAGTTATTATAATCAACTCTTTTAGGCCTCGTTTGGTTTGCAGAAAAAAAGAAATCAATTTTTTGCTCTCTTTTTTTTCTTTGAAAAATTATAATTCTAAACTAAACTAAGAATTAAATTTGGACGAAAGCGACGAAGTCCCTGATAAAACAGTTAAATCTAAACTAAGAAGTAAACATTTTTTTTACTCCAATATCTAACACTCGCTGCACTCCCTATAACATGTGTTCATTTTCCCATTGGTACCGTTACATAAAGAGGGGACCAAGTGGGACTGGATGAGACCGGATAGAACCATGTTAGCAGGAGGTGGGTGTGAATTATAAGAAAGTTGTAAATATTTGACAGTAAACTTAGCATTTTCCTTACATAAAGTATGCACTTCTGTTCATCTCACCATTGGCATCTTTGTGATGGATCCTCCCAAGGGACGTGTCACGTACTCCCCTATAGGTTTTCATACTATAGAATTAGTCATGATATAACAACTAATTGACACGCTATATCGAAACTATTCAACGACTGATGACAACTACATGGCAACACTGCTTTCGAGAAAACAATGTGTAAATGTGAAACCATTATGTGGATCCGACGAGGATTTCAGCAGCATTTGGAGCTAAATCCATATGCACACACGATGGGGGCGAACGAGTTACATTCTTGTTGCTGATCCCAAAAGTAGGGATACGCGGATATTGCTGTTCCAGACATTTTGTGCCAATTCTGTCGTGTAATAATGGAGTTGTTGATTTTTTTAAAAAGTTTTCCTGATTATCTTTTGGTATCCGTAATTATTTTAATTTTTTTAAATAAAAGATATACGATTGTTTATAAGTAATTAACAACTCCGATAATCACAACAAAAATTAAAAACAAAAAATAATTAGCAAGTACAACGAAAAAATTGACACAGAATATCTGCGACAACAGTTCCGCTCCCGATAACAAGTATGTTTCCTTCTCCACACGTCTGATTGCAATCGATGACTAAATGATTTGAACAACTCCGTGAAAGATTTTACATCAGCAATCCTCTTTGTGCCTATTTAGGTCCGCCAGTCACAAATACACAACATTATATAGAACTAAGATATTTTGATATATTTGTGTCGTGTCCGATACATGTTCTACATGATACGTGACACCAATATTTGAGCAGTCTGTGCATTACAGGTGCCTAACTGCCTATTCACCCACTCAAACCTCTAGGAAGCCTGAACTAGGCACCAACATTAATTCATGATATGCACATCAGAAAACACAAAGAAGCAAACATTCTAGAACCCAAAGTGTACTGGAGCTTGATGAAAGACATAATAACCAAAAAGAGTTTCAGCCAGAAAAGAATTATCAAAATAAATCACAAATATCACATTACTATGAAAAGTTTATCAAAGATGCAATGAACATGTCCAATATCACATTAATATTCTTTTGAGGTACTCTCTAGATTCACATAGGTCCAATACTGGGATAGGGGTCAAATATATAAGACATTTAATCAGCATGAGATTTCAGTAGGACTGATCATAACATAATAGTTGAATCAAATAAATAGGGAATGTCTTCTTCAAATCAAAATCTCTGATAACAGAGTGATCATAACATGATAGTTGAATCACATCAAAACCTTGGATAACAAAGTGATCATAACACAATAGTTGTAAACTTAAGCGCTCCCTCAAAACCACCATATGGACACTGAGACGAAAGAAAACCATAATTCCCTGTATTGGCAGAGCAGGTAATACTGAAACTGTCAAAACTAAAAACCACCAAAACTGTCCCAAAAATGCCTTATTAAGAAGGGTCCGACACCGATTCCAATATTGCAAACCGCGGATAGAACACACGAAAGTCACCCAATAGATCTATTTGTTGTCAATCACAGATTTTTACCATCTTTAATCCAGCCTCTCCAGAGTCATGCACAGACAACCAGCACAAGCTTTGAAGTACCCACATTACTACGTTTCAATTTCCTGCTAGGAAGTAAACTATGTATGTAATTTGACAATGTTTTGGAGGAATAACCTCAGTCCACCATGAAGATCAAAGATCATCACCACTTGATAATCCTTATTCGATCTGCAAGTATGTACATCCAAGTCCAGTCCTAACCGTTCAAGGACTAACCTAGAATCGATGTACAAAATAACTAATTCTATAACGTAACGCCCTGAGCATGCAGTTATATCCAGTCCATCTGTTACCCGGATCTCAGGAACTACCTAATTGGTTATACATCCAACGGAAATTCACGTTTACAACAAACATGGCAAATGACGATAGTTATACCATATAATTATACAGATGGAGATGTCAAGACCAACATAGGGTACACGCAAAGTAAACGAGAAAAGTCATTGTAATACCTCAGTTTTATATCCAGTCCCTTAAAGATACAAGACAGTCTACAACAGCATAACTACATGAACTGTACAACAAAGTTACCTCCTCCTTCACCATCTGAGTTCAGACAGCCATTTGAGACCCTCTTGAGCTGCTTTATTCAATAAGCATGGTCAGAAAGAGCAGCTTTGTGGTGAGCCTGGAAAGCACAGGCACAATGCACTGAAGTGAGGCTGAGACAGCCACTAATGATGAGGGAGTGCCTCCCGGGGCATGTATGCAGTGCAGGGAATGAGTCGCAGAGAGCCTGGACTGCAGGAGGGGTCAGTGCTGTGCACTGACTAATGTTCAGGTTCATCAACCCTTCTTTATCATTGCTGCTACCGGTCGGCTGCGCTGCACCCCACAAACCATGCTTGCTCTTCACCTGACCATTCGCCGCCAGTGAATACATTGCCTTGTCAGTGATGTTCTGGCAGTAATATAAGCCTAAGGATCTGAGATGAGGGCACCCATTGGCCAAGGCTATTACACTTTCGTCTACAATTATCATAAAAGATATTTCAGTTATGTTGCTTAGAAACATATCCAACTATGAACATCAACAGTTGTCTATATCATACAAGGAAAAATATGCATAAACATAGTACATGAAGAGATTAAAAAAGCATGTGGATTATATTTTGCTAGTATATACTATATATTGCAAAGAATGACTCGTGTTTTAAAATGGTCAGCTAATTTAAACTCGCAAACAGTAAATTAATGTGAGAAAAGACCCAAGCGTATGTGTATTTTTACTGCTGATGGACTCCATTTTGATGTTTTACTAGATACAGGTCAAGCTTTGCATGTTGCAAGTCCACAATCGAGTAAAATGTACAGCTGAATTGGTGACCATGAAACTTCGGGTCGAGGCGGCTGCCTAGGCGCTAGACGTTTGCTATCCGCACCGCTTTTGCCGTTGACGGTAGAGTAGGCGGCCAGTGGAGGTTTGGCGGCATAGGCGGGCGCCTAGGCGGAGCAATACATGACTAGATGTTTTGGCAAAACAGTTTCGCAACCATTATGAACCTATGGTTCACTTTTACAAGACGTTTTGGCAAAACAGTTTTGCAAGCATTATGAACCTATGGGTCACTTTTACAAGACCTAAACTTCATAAATCTTTGTTCTACAACTTAGCATAAAACATCCTTAAAATATGCATATTATGCACACAAAAAAGCAGTGGTAAAACAGTACAAATGACCAAAATGTATCAAGCGCCTAGGCGGTAGGCGGATCCTCTCCGCAGCGCACCCACCTACAGTCGTTTGGAACCTTGTTTGGACTAAAAAAAGTCGACACTACGATTGTACTTCTCTTTTGACTAGCCGTCTATTCACTCGAGACGAGCCATAGCCACAATCACTATCAAGCTTTCATGAACATAAATACACTGCACACTGAAAAGAATGAGAATATTTGTTTGTTTCTTCAAAAATCATATTTCTTCTTGCTCAATTCCCTAGTTCTCACTTATCAGTATCATGTTGTACCCTCTAATGACGGAAAACAGCAAATGAAAGACAGAGGAGGTCTTGGAGTTTCATAGGGCCAGGAACAACCACCTAAGTGCTAAAATGCCAGCATGTTAGTTTCTATGAATTTATAAGAATTTATACTAGAGTAGAGTTTGTCATAATAAAGAGAGGCAGACAGCTTGAGGGGAGGAAAATAATTATTGTCCCTTCAGGAACCAAAGAGCAACATGGAACCCTGGCCAAAATGGAAAACCACATTTGGTAGGGTATCTTTATGGTAAGACTGCTGCATGGTGAGATTTCGTATGCAATTCCGGCGTATGACAGAAAGCATACTGAACAATGGAGATGGAACTCTCTGAATATATATATATAAGATACAAGATAACTCTCTGAATATATATATATATATATATATATATATATATATATATATTTTTTTTTTTTTTTTTTTTTTTTTTTTATATATATATATATATATATATATATATATATATATATATATATATATATATACGAATTCGCATGATCAAAATCTAGAAGATACAAGATAACTCTCTGAATATATATATATATATATATATATATATATATATATATATATATATATATATATATATATATACGAATTCGCATGATCAAAATCTAGAAGATACAAGATAACTCTCTGAATATATATATATATATATATATATATATATATATATAGGTTTTTTCGATGGTGGCGGCTACAGCTCCCGGCTCTGCTAGGGCATCGTATGTCCACGGCGTGGAGGCGGCTAACCGCCCCCCGGACCCCGGGAAAGGGAAGGGGGTGGCGGGGGTGGTCGGAGGGGACCGACCGGTGGTGGTCGGCGGCGGCGGGCCGCCGGCGGTGGGCGCTGAAGCCTCTGTCCAAGTCCGCGCGGGCACCGCCATGCAGCGGAACGACCGGGGAGGTCCGGCGACCACCGACCGGGGGCGGGCGGTGGCCGGCGAGCCCCCCAAGGCGGGGGGGGGGGGGGGGTGGCCGGGAAGGGCTGCGGAAGGAGGTCTATCGCACGGGCACGGGTTCGGCCGGGTGTTCGACGGCGGTGACCTCCGGGGGCTCCCCGATGGTGTTCACAGCCCAAAGAACATCGTCGGGAATGGAGGATGAAGAGGGGGCCTGGACTACGGTCCAGAATCGGAGAGTTAGGCGAGGAGGAGGGCAACGACCGCAGATCTCTGAGGTGAGGAGAGGCACCGCTTATACGCAGGGATCTGACAGGAGGACGGGGATAGCAAGGAGAACGGGTACATCAAGGGGTCAGACCCCCACGACGGATCGGGAAGGACAAGCCAGGATTGCATGGCGGCCCCGTGAGAAGGGGTCGGCGGGGACGGCTGCTCCAGTTATCGGGGGAAGAGCGACTGCTGCGAACATGAGTGCCAGACCTCCACCGACGACCCCACCTCGGAGTCCGGTTCCGCGACCGGTTTCCTGGGCCGATGCTTGCAAGGTGGGGGTCGTCAAGACGCCGGCTACGATGGAGTATGTAGCACCTATGACGATTGGGGGTGAGCTATGCGCCGACTTCCCAGCCGATGAAGTGGCGAAGGTGACGGCATTCTGGGAAAACACATTAGTGCTATATGTGTTGGGGAGCAAGCCCTTCTACGGGCAGATCAGAGGATATGCGGACAGAGTCTGGCGGCCGAAGGGGAGCATGGAGTTCTTCTCCAAGGAAAATGGCTTCTACTTCGTGAAATTTGGGCTGGCGGAGGATGTGACTCGGATACTCCAGGGAGGGCCATGGACGTTTGACGGCCGCCTCATCATTCTGAAGCAATGGACCCCCGACTTGAGGTGTGAGAAGGAGGTGCTTAATGCTGTGCCTGTGTGGGTTCGCTTCCCGGAGTTCCCGGTCCGCTTCTGGAGTGTCCCACTACTTATGCGACTTGCCAGCCTCATTGGCAAGCCGATTAAGGCGGATGATGCCACCACTTTCCGATCCAGACTGATGTATGCACGGGTATTTGTGGAGATTGATGCCCGATTGGACCTGCCTGAGCAGTTGAAGTACAGAACACCTTCTGGCCAGTTTGCTATGCAGAGGGTGGAGTATGAGTGGGTCCCCCCCAGATGTCCGGCATGTGCCTGCTTCGGGCATCTCCCGAGTGCGTGTAGACGTGGAGGAGCTTCTGAGGTGGTGCCGGAGGAGGCTGTGCAGGTGGCCGATGATGCAGTTGACTCCCCCGTTGTGGACCAGGTGGGCGTGATGGAGGATGATATGGAGGCAGACTCTTCCCCCATCTCGGGTGAAGGTGAGGGGCCCCCGACGGAGGATCTTGCTGGGGCATTGGTTGAGTATGTGGGGACGAGGACCATGACCACCAGGAGTATGGGGCAGGAGGACAGACGACAGGGAGATAAAGACGCGCTTGCTCTTCAGGTGTACAGTCGGAAGCGCCAGGCTACGGAGGCACATGGTGAGGACAGCGGACAGGGTGGGACAGAGAGAGTGTGGCAGGTCAACCCTAAATGGGTGGCAGTACTAGCACAGCCTCCCCCACAGGGGGACCCACACGGGGCCACGGACCCCCTCCTTCTACAGGGGGATAGAGACGAGGGTATCAGAGATATGGAGGTTGCACTCTCCCCGGGTGCTCCTTCTGAGGATGTTCAGGGGACCCCACCTGTGGTTTAGATGTCGGCCCTTGCCTGGAATGTCCGGGGGGTGTGTTCTCTGGGGAGATGGAGGGAGATTAGTGAGGTGCTGAGAAAGGAACAGTGTGAAATCTCGATATTACTTGAGACTAAGATCAGGGGGACGAAAACGCTGTCCCGTAGAACCCCTACGGACTGGGTCCAGCTTCACAACCTTGGTCTCTGTGATATGGCGAGGATCTGGGTCAGATGGAAGGGAACTAGTTGGGAGGATGAGGAGGTCTTCATGTCTGACCAACTGGTGGCTATCTCCTTCACCAACAAGGGGGGGTTCCACTTCCTACTGGGTGCCGTCTATGGGCACAATGACAGGAGGCGTCGTGAGATCTTGTGGCAGGACATCATCAGACTGAGTTCATTAGCGAGGCATCGGCACCTCCCCCTTCTTATTATGGGAGACTTCAATGCTACGCTATACCGGGGAGAGAAGCTGGGGGGGAGGCCGGTACCGGACCAGATTCTCTCTGATTTTCAGTCTTGCCTTCTTCAGTCTGGGCTCAGGGACCTGGAGAGGATAGGACACATTTGGACTTGGCACAACAAGGCGGAGGTGAGCAGGGTGGCATGCCAGCTGGATCGGGCTTTGGGGAACAGTGATTGGTTTCACCTTTTCCCCTCTTCTGTGGCTGAGGGGCTCCCTGCGGGGACCAGCGACCACTCGCCGATCCTGGTGCGCTTCGTGGAGAGTCCCAGAAGGAGAGCCCGTCCTTTCCGGTATGACAACAGTTGGTTCCTTTCGGCTGGCTATGAGGAGACTGTGGTGGGAGGACTTGGCCAGGAGACGGTCGGCACTGCCCAGTTTTGTATGGTCCACAGGCTGAAAAATGCCAAACGCGCCATCCGAGACTGGGTGAGGGCACTTCCCCGGACCTCCCTACAGGAGAAGGAGGAGGAGTTGAGAGACCTGCAGGCAGAACTTCAGGGCGACATGATGAGTGGGGAGCTGGCGGCTAGAAAGAAGAGCCTGGCTGCAGAGGTCAACACCTTGAGGCTTCAGCAGGAGATTAGTGCGGCCCAACGGACCAAATGCTCCTGGCTCAAGGATGGGGATCGTTGCACCAAATTCTTCTACGATGTCATCCGGGCGCGGCAGCACCGGAACCGTATCCAGAGACTGATTGGCAGAGACGGGCGCCTTGTGACTGACCAGGTTGCTATCCAGGAGGAGGCTGTCCAGTTCTACTCTGAGCTCTATCATCAGACGGATTATCCATCGGTCTTCCCGCAGCTGATTACGAAGACGTTGATTACGGAGTACGGCAATAGTCTTCTTATGGCCCCTATCCGGATGGCGGAGGTGGAGACGATTGTGATACAGGCTGATGCTTCCAAGGCTCCTGGGCCGGATGGGTTCTCCAGTGGTTTCTACAAACGCCATTGGAATTCCCTTAAGGCCCCGGTCCTTGCGGCTGTTCAGGAGTTCTTTGATACGGGCAAGCTCCTGAAGGAGCTGAACCACACCTTCCTGACGCTAGTGCCCAAGAAGGAGGGGGCGACATCTCTTGCTGACTTTCGACCGATTGCTTGCTGTAATTATTTGTATAAAATAATTACTCATCTTATGTGCAGGAGGATGGAGGATGCTATGCAGGGTCTGGTGTCTCGGAATCAGGCGGCCTTCATTAAGGGGCGGTCTATTGCGGAGCATAGCCTGCTGGCTCATGAGCTGATTCGGGAGTTCCACAAGCCAGGAGGTATGAAGGCGTGTGTGAAGCTCGACCTGAGGAAAGCCTACGACACCGTCAACAGGGACTTCCTCTGTCATTTGATGGGTGCGATGGGCTTCTCCGAGACTTGGGTGGATAGAGTCAGAGAGTGCATCACCTCTCCTACTTTCTCGGTCCTCATCCAGGGTATCCCTTACGGGTTCTTCGGCAGCAGCAGGGGACTTCGGCAGGGGGACCCGCTTTCCCCCTACCTATTCACTCTTGTGATGGAGTATTTCACTTGTCTGATGGACATCGCGGTACATCGGGAGAGGATTGTACCGATATACAGCAGGGTCTCTCCGGTGGTCTCTCATCTCATTTATGCAGATGACCTTTTGGTCCTGTTGAGGCCTTCCATGCGAGGGATGAGGGAGCTTGCGGCAGTGATGGAGGAGTTCGGACAGCTATCGGGCCTCCGGCTGAACAGGGACAAGAGCAAAGTCTACTTCAGCAACTCTTGCACTTTGAAGGAGGAGCGGGCCATGGAGCTTGGGGTAGAAAAGGGGGACCTCCCGGTGAAATATCTGGGGGTGCCCCTTTCCGTCAACTACGCGAAGGATCGTGACTGTCAGAGTCTGGTGGATTTTGCTCAGAGGAGGGTTGAGGGCTGGCAGGCGGCTGGCCTATCTTTTGGAGGGCGTATTGAGCTGGTCCGCTCAGTCATTTCTGCTATTGCTCTGTTCTGGCTCCAATCGATTATGGTTCCTCTGGCTACTATCAGAAAGATTGAGGGCATTTGTGCCAAGTTCATTTGGCATGGGGGGATACATGCCATCTCCTGGGAGCAGCTCTGTCGGCCTAGGAAAGAGGGAGGTGTGGGTCTGCGATCACTTGTTTCTGTCAGGGAGGCGGCGGGGATCAAGCTGGCATGGAGGTTCCTTCAGGGAGATTCTCTATGGTCGGCCTGGATGACTAGTCGGTATCTCCGGGGCAGAAACTTCTGGGTATGTGAAATTGACAACAACTTCTCTGTGTCTTTCAAGCATATCCTGAGGACCCGTCCTGTTCTTCGGACGGCTTTGCGGAGGAGGATGAGGGAGGGAGGGGAGACGGATCTTTGGCTCGATCCGTGGATCTCAGGTCAGTCTCTCCTGGAGATTCTGGCCCCCCAGAGGGACGGCGTGGCATACAGAGGACTGACGTGTCGGCACATCATCCGTGGTGGGATATGGAGGCCTGAGGAGTACCGGTTCACTACTACGTTAGCTGAGGAGATCAGACAGGTGCAGATCACCCCTACGGCACTGTCTGATGTATGGATGTGGGCACCTCCCGGCCGCTTGGAGGGTGCTGGGGAGTTCCGATTTAGCAGCTGCTACGACCTTGTCCGCCCCCACTTCGATGATATTGAGGAGTACGACTTTGTCTGGGGGAAGGGGCTCGCCAGGAAGATGCAACTGTCTGCATACAAACTGGTGATGGGCCGGTTGCTCACTCGGGACAGATTGCTTCGGTTCGGGGTTTCTGTCCCTGACCCTAAGTGTGTTTTGTGTGAGACAGAGCCTGAATCTATTGGGCACCTGTTCTTC
The DNA here is from genome assembly GCA_029216955.1 of Iris pallida. Classification (NCBI taxonomy): domain Eukaryota; kingdom Viridiplantae; phylum Streptophyta; class Magnoliopsida; order Asparagales; family Iridaceae; genus Iris; species Iris pallida. Next base: position 1,253,301 of record JANAVB010038615.1, on the reverse strand, counting down.
CAGTGCCATATGGCGTGGAGCATATGGGCAGAGCAGTGCCGGAGACACTTGGGAGGGGTTGGCAGGGAGCGGGACTTCAGAGAAATCCTTAAGTGGATTGGTGATTGCAGGGGCAAGGAGCAGAGCTGGGCTAGGCGTGCTCGATTGAGACTTGCTGCGTCAGTTTGGCATGTCTGACGGGAGAGGAACCGGCGCATTTATGAGGGTCTTTCCACACCAGTGGTGGGCATACTCCATAACATTGAGTCGGATGTACTAGTAATGTCCCCCTGAGTTGGGATTGTATCTTTATGTTGTAACCTTATTGAGATGATGGAATAAAATTTACCCTTTTTCCAAAAAAAAAAAAAATATATATATATATATATATATATATATATATATATATATATATATATATATTGAAGCAATGGGTAATTGTGGCGAACTCGCCTCCACTGGGGCTCTAACTCCGACCACTTGGGCCGCATGCATCTCTCTTTACCGCTAGGCTAGATGTCATTTGCATATATATATATATATATATATATATATATATATATATATATTGGCAACATACAAGATAACTAGAAGAAACAAGATAACTCTCTGAATATATATATATATATATATATATATATATATATATATATATATATATATATATATATTGGCAACATAATGAATATAACACATTGCATGCACGAACAAATGATTGCAGAGAAAGTTTATTTCATCTATAGTCTAATAAACATGTCGGCAATACCTGTTATCAGAACACAACCACACAGGTCCAAAGCCCTGAGATCAGGACATCCTAGCGCCAAACTGACCACTCCTACATCAGTGATGTTTTCACACCAACCCAGGTTCAAGGACTGCAATTGGCTGCAGTTATATCCTATTGCCTGCATCAAATTATTATCAGCAGTATAGAAATAGTTTTTCACAAAGCATAAAAAACCAAACCAGCAACCTCTAGACAATCTTACCTCCAGGGCTCTGTCGGATGAAGCTTTCACACATCCACAGAGATTCAAGTTTTTAAGGTTCCTGCAGAAGCCAGTTAGATACGCGAGGCCAGAATCACTGAAGGCTGAACACCCAGAGATGTTGAGCTTAGTCAACCGTGGGCATCCATGGGCTAATGCATACAAAGAACGATCGCTGAGCCCGTGGCTTTTGCTAAGGTCTAAATCTCGCAGATCATGACAGTGATTTGCAATGGCCTCTACAGCATTATCCTCGAGTTGGGGCTTGTGTTGTCTTAAAGATAGAGACTGGATCTTTGTGAACTTAGGAGCTAGTGAAAGAACAAGATTGTTCATGTTCTCTTTGCACCTGTCATGAATAGTGTCTCAGAAATCCATTATGTTGTCTTCAGAGGAAGGAGATAGATAAAAGTATGTCCTTATAATTTTAAATCTTTTAATTATTCTAAACTAAAACATGGTGGAGGTGCATAGAAAATTTTGAAACCACAGCGTTTCAAAGAATTTAAAAAATTCTGAAACTCCTATACACCTGTAACACCTAGGATGAAGAAATAAATTACACACAGAAATATATGGAGTGCTTAATATATAAGTTCAAGAGTTTAAAAGATGGCATAAATCATTGTCTAGAAGATGCATCTTAATTCTTAAATCATAACTAATGGCTAAAATGCCAGAACCTGTTCACTTTATTTATCAGCTCAGCAAAGCAAACAAGTAAAGTTGAAGCTTTACCAAGACAAGGAGAGACGAGTCACCCCCGCGCAGAGAGCATCCCTCCAACCAGTACAGACTCCCGACGCGACGATGACAGTACGGTCATCGCCGCGTGAAACGATTCTCAAGAGTAGCTCCATTGGAAGATCCTTCCAGCCATTCAAGGCAGCCCCATCCATGTTTCCTCTCCCGTCAGCAACCATGAGGTTCCTGAACCAAAAATCAAGATTCCCAGTTACCGGTCTCCCTCCAACCATCTCCACTGAAGTCCTATAAAAGGAAAGGATAGAACAACCTATTTGTCAACAATATCAAGCAACCAAATGCCCAAATTGTGTACTTGGAATTAATTAGTTGAAGATGACATGAGAACATTCAGGCCGGTCAAGGTTCTAGATACAATTAAGAGATCAGTCAACGCTCACAAATATTGTTGTTTTTATCACCAAACAGTGCAATTTTCCTTTCTAGATTATGTAGATATCTCAACCCTCATATTAATTGCAAAGAATAACACACTCAATCCAGAAGAAGAACTAACAGAATATGACGGAATAAACCAATTACCAACTAAAATTTTGAATATATCAACATTTTCAAAGCTTATGTAATCTTCTACCAATATATGATTCAGCAAATTTCCTATATAAAAAAAAACATTGATGCGGGACGCAAGCATGGCATATATTTGTATGTCTCCTAGAACGTTTCGGAATGTCAGTGTCGTGTCGATTATGTATCCGGCATGACACGACATGACACCTACGAAGAACGGAAGTTCCAGAACATCAGTGCCGTGTCCGTGTAAAGTGCCGTATCAGCATGAACTGGAGATGACCCAGAGACACTCCAAATAAACTAGAATACACCAAAATATGTGCCGTGTCCGTGTGCTGTGTCCGTGAGGGAACTCGGTAGGATTATGTTTAATAAATGGTGAGAAGAACAAGAATACAAATTAAAAAAAGCTAGAAGAATTAAAACTTCACAGATAAAATAAATAAATAAATCCAGAATAATAAATATAATGAAGAATCGAGGTGTTAAAGAAAGTTTCATATTTTCAAATTGGAAATAAAATCCAAACTACAAAAGAAAAAACTAAAGATGAACACAGGTGTTAAACATCTCAGGAAAAAAAAAACACATAGGTGTCAAAGAAAGTTTCAAGAGCCATACAATCTTCGAATCTAAATACACAAAAACTTATTATCGAGCTTCAAATTGGAAATAAAATCCAAACTACAAAAGAATAAAAAAAGAAGAGAAGAAGATGAACACACAGGTGTTAAAGAAAGTTTCAAGAGCCATACAATCTTCCAATCTAAACACACACAAACTTATTGTCGAGCTTCAATCACCACACATAACACCGACTTCTTAGAAAGCCCCAATTCTTTTGTGAACATTTCGACACAGTAACAATAACAGATGAAATAGAAACGTAATCCCAACAAAAATCCTTCGGAAAGTCGCAAAATCGGAAGAAAAGAGAGGCTTTTACGAACAGAACTTGAGAAAAGACAAGAATTAACAGCCGGAACAACAAAAATCTTTAAAAATTGCAACAAAAAAAGGAATAAAGGAGAGGCCTTTCGCGACCAGAACTGAACCAAAGGGAAAGGAATGGGAAAGGAAAGGGAAAAAGAAGAGATTTTTCCTAATGACCAGAAGAAAATAAGAGATACAGAGGCAAGTTGATCAATCACCTGCCGAAATTCCCAAAGAAGAAGAAGAAGAAGGAAGAAGAAGAAGAAAATTAGGAATTCTCGATTCTTCTTCTTCGATTGCTCGTGTTGTTGTACGTATTTATGGGGTTTAATGACGTCTACGAAAGAAAGAAGCTTTGGGCAGAGAGAGAGAGAGAGAAAGGAGAGGATGAGTGCACCGACACGTGGCGGTAGCAGAGGGTGCTGCTAGTGACTGCTAGGCTCGGATAGGAAAAAAGGAGGTGAGGACCACCTCTCCCTAACGGAGGAGACATCGGCGCGAAAAAGTAAACGAACCGGGGGGGAAGGACGTTGCTGTCCGGACTCGAAAACGCACAACAAAAGCATGAGAGTAGGCTGGGCTGGGCTGGGCTGGGCTGGGCTACTGGGGATTCAACTATGGGACTCAACTCTCTCTCTCTCTCTCTCTCTCTCTCTCTCTCTCCAAAGTAAAAGTAGAGAAAAAGAGGATGACATAATTTATTATAGCCATCAAATGGGGGGAGTGGAGGTTTGGGATTACATATGAAAAAGGAAAAGAAAAGAAAAGAAAATGCTATGTTTATAATCAATTTTGGTTATAAGCTTTACAACCGTCTACGTATTGGCATTCATTGATTGGATGAGAAGGGGGATCGGATGGGATCGGATGGGACCGGATGGAATCATGTTAGTAGATGGTGGATATGGATTGTAAGAAAGTTGTAAATATTTTATAGTAAACTTAGTATTTTTCAGAAAAATAATCTCCACTTTTTTTGTGAGTTGCAGGCAACAAAATTAAGGCAAAGACTTGTTAGTAGGGGTGTATTCCAAATGGATACGAATCAGATAAACCTAGTACAATATCTTTTGTTTTCTAATAACAAATATGGATGATGATATGGATATTATTTGGACATAGAAGCCGCCAATGGTATTCTGAAGATGGAAAGAAATTCGGATCTGGATTAGATATAGTAAACAAATGTGTACAACTAAAACAAATACGAATACAATTAGAATAATAGGATTTTGGGGGAAAAAGAAGTAAAATTATGATTCACGAGAGAAATGATGATTTATAAATATCACATAGGTATCATATAAATTATAGTTTCTCTTGTGTGTGGTCTTCAAGTGCGTGGTCCCGGTGATATTATTGGATGATTTAGAAATATTTTGTAGGAGACCGTCGTCTGTGGCTTATCATGATTTTTTTATTGCATATGTCTATGTTATATATCTTGCATATTATTTTTCTGCAAATATATGTTAGACGAACAAAGTAATATAAATAATAGCAAGTATGATAAATTAAATGCACAATAGGACTATGCCAAGCTTAAGTATAAATACTATAGTGATATCATAATGTTAATCTAATTAATTGAATAATCATAATAAAAAATATATTTAAATCATTGGACTAACAATCTCTCTCTTTTTTATTATGACTACTCGGTTAAGTTTAACATAGATATAATAGAAACTCATATTACTAATACGTAAAACAATAAGTACATATCACTAAAAGTATAAGCATAAGTAAAAAATGCTATAGTGATTGCATGAAGATTAGTGATAATAAAATATTAAACTTAATCGATTAACTATATTAAAAGATATGATACAATCATTGGGCAAACAGTTTGTTGAAAATTTTCCTTTACATTCATTTCTTAGAGAAAAATGGTAAACAAAATAAACTATATTTAAAACTAACAAAATATTCTCTTTTTAAATGAATTTAGTAAACAAGTGTGAATCATTATTTTTTAAGCAATTCATAAAATTTGATGAATCATTAATCTTTAAGCAACCCATAAAATTTGAAAGTAATACATTATGTTTAAGAGACTAATATGTTAAAAACCTTAGATATTTTCCCCTCATGCCTGTGTAATATTCACATACATCAACGTTCAAAAAAGAAAAACATTATGGATACATTTACAACTTAACCTTTATATATGAGTTTGGAAATTAAATTCTTTCTACAAAATTTGAAAAATTATTATGCATACATTTACAACGTAATCTTTATATATGAGTTCGAAAATTATTATTTTTCCCTCCAAAATAATTTTATTGCTTCTTAGAAATTTTTTAAAACAATTGACGGCTTCACCAACACACGACCACCACTTATCGTATTGTAGTTAAATAGTAAAAATAAAGATAAAACTATTGATATAATTAAATATTATTTCCTTTAATAATTTTTCTACAAATTCAAGCATAATATACAACCTTGGCTCGTAGAATAGACGTCATTAGCCAACTCATTAATATCTTTTACTTGATTAAGGTTTTAACGTGACAAGTAGACACAAGAATGAATCAAGAAGAGATTGGATTCTCTCTCTTGCACAAAGCAACAAATCAAGTAATCTAACAGAGACTTGGTTGGTCAATTGTGCCAAGAGAACGTGTATTTTAAAACGAAATTTTCTAATAAAGTCAATCATAAAATAATTGAATGCGACTACTTAAAAGTTACCTTGGTGTGCAAGCATAGCTAGCGAGGATGGTTGTTTCTAAAATTTGTGTACAAATTATATTTTCTCTTTTATAAATATAATTTTTATTATTCATAATTATTTAGTTCTTCAAATAATTTTTTTATATTATATTTATGGGAGAGAGTACATAATAGGTACATAAGTTTTGACTTTTATAAATAGAATTTTTATTATCTATAATTATTTATTTCTTTAAATAAATAAATATATATATATATATATATATATATTATATTTGTGTGAGAGAATACATATTATATCCCTGGTTCACGTCATCCAATACAAACACGCCACCTTAATCGTTGAAGACCAGGAATGTTCTTTTATTGCAAGAAGTTGAAAGCAATATAAATAATACATAAAAAAAATGGGATTGAAACCTTTGGATAGAAATGGCCCAACAAATTTGATATCTGTGGTTTACATTAGCTGCGGTTAGTCCATAAATGATTAGGTTCCAGTATTTTATTTTGGAACATATGGTGTGAGTTCAATTGGTTAGTATGATAATAAAAAAATGTACTATGTTCAAATTTTATAATTAATATTTGTTTTAATCATTTTTTTTTTAGAAAAATCACTTTGGAGCTATACCTCTCGTACTTGGACTATCCCTTTGGAGGGGCCTGACTCAGACATAGACGCAGGCACAAAGTGACCCTTTGATGCTGAACTTTGTACTTTATGTCAGAAGAACTCTTTCACCTCAGAGGCTGAGTTGGCGTGACACAACGAAGCTTTAGAGCAATGGTGTAGCGGGGTTATAGGGCTGCGATGCATCAAGGTTGCTAAGCAGTGGGCCTATATACATGCACTGTGTTAACGATGTCTTGCTAGCCTCGCTCTTGCAGGTTGTTCAGTTCTTAGATGCCGGCCACTCCTGGAGGTACTCCTGAATGATCATGAAGTAGGCGCGAAGTTGGCGGAGTGCAGTGAAAGCATGTTCCAAGATATGGCACGAGAAGTTTGCTAAAATCATCAGACCAAACGGCTACTAGATCAACAAGACTGATAAGTGTGCTACACTAAGTTCGCTGATGAGATAGATGTAATCATTTGTCTATATGTAGATGATATGCTAATCCTTGACACGAATTCAGAGAGTATACCGGAGATCAAGAAGTTTCTTTCGTTCAAATTCAGCATAATTTTTTTGAAAGATGATGATTTTATAATTAGGATAAATATCATCCGGATGAAAGCTAGACTTGTTCTGTCAAAAGCTCAACATGTCAATAAGATGGTCACACGCTATGAATATCAGGATCTTTCGGGGATCGATACTCCATATATATACGTGACAATAAGCTGAAGCCTTAATTCATGAAAGACCGACAAGCAGATGGACTACTCAAGCTTCGTTGGAAGCATAATGTATGCAATGAGTTGTACCAAACAAGACATATCATTCGATGTAGGAATACCAAGTCAGTTCATAAGAAATTGTCACGCCCCAGAACCGGAATACCGGAGAGCGGGGGCAGACATAGCCAGCTACGCAATCCCAAAGTACGTTAATACTTTGAAATTACGTATAAGCTGTCAAGACATGGGGGTTACTCTACAAGCCATCAGTCAATCCTATGGTTTAACAATCCTAGGTATCTCAATCACAGGCAATTATACAAGAGCAAGAAGTACGATCATCATACATACAATAGTAAGGCGTCCCGAACCATATATACATGACTGATCATGAAGCCAGTACCACAGAACTGAGGACTAGCTAGAGTATTCGTCATACATGATAAGGACTAGCTATAGTCTAGAATACACATATCATGTTTATGCCCGTAGGCTACAATATCAAGGAAAATACCAAAACACGAACTAAACACGTGCTCGGGGCTAAACGTTACAAGAAGAGAATTTACATATCAGTAGGAGAATTAAGAAGAAACCCACTGAGGCACTCTGGTGCTCCGTCTGGTCACCGTCGAGTAGATGGTGTGGTAGATCCTTCGGGCTCTTCTATTAGAACCTGGCCATGCAAAACCAGTGGGGTCAGACCCCAAATAGCAAGTACCACAAAGGAGGCCGAACTATGAACTTAAAACCAGCAATCATTAGCAATCAACAAGCAGATAAGTAAGGGAGGATCGAGAATTCGTGCGGTACCAATGCACTTGTCCCGAACATAGAGAGACTACAAGTAAATCATTATTGAGCATAAAGTAAACTGAAGAATATGTTAAATAAATAGAACTGGGCAGGTGATATACTATGAGATAACCATGGGACTATTCAGATAACCAGATTACAACCCGTAAACCAAACAAGGACCGGGGTTGTAACCCTTCGTCTGAACAGAACTTGGTTTCTCCCACCATTTATCGGCAAGATAAAATAAGAAATCAGGACATGTAACAATCATGTACAGGACATGGCGAATATGAACAATCAGGTCATGTGACAATCTTGTGCAGGATCAAGTCAAGACTAGACTGAGTTAGACTCCATTCAATCAATCACGGCCAAGCAATAAGTACGGCTTGATACTTTAACTAACTAGGGTTATCACAAGCCTAGTTACTAGCAAGATGCAATAAGATTCTTCCAAGTCCAATTACCCGTTTGTTACTACTTGAATGACCCCAGCAAAGAAAAGGAAAAGATAGCATGATATAGCAGACACACTGTAGTAAGATACATGTGTCCTAAGGTACCACACTCGACGGCGGGCTGGAAGTGCGCTCATCTCGACGGATAGCAACAAATCCCATGTATATATATATATAAGGCCGGGATCAAAGGGGCAACAGGTAACTGGAAAAGTCTCTCCATGAACTACTGGATTATTCTAGTAATTAGCCTTAGTCCATTTCAGTATGAATCCCTGACCGTGGGAAACCAGGGATTCATGTCCTAGACATGATGTAAGACGAGACGGGTTCATTTGTACAAACACAATCACCCACGGTGTCAGGATACTAATTAATTCTTGTCAGGAGTGCGCCACGACGGGCCACTATCATTATCATTATTACTTATCAAGAGTGCGCCACGACGGGCCACTATCAAGAATTATCATGTCAAGTCATCATGTCAAATTGTCAGGTCAAGTTATCATGTCAGGAGTGCACCACGGCGGGTCACTATCAAGTCATGTCATTATAAAGAAGGAGAGAAACTTGCACAATTAAATAATAATATATATATAATATATATATTCTTGAAGTCAAGGAGAAACTCTACAACTTTCATGTTGGGAGTGGGAAGAAATTCTGACCACAATTCAGGCAAATAAAACATTTAAACAATCAAAGTGGGACCCATGCGGTCCAAAAGTGGGAAAAATATATATGCGGCCCAGGAGAGTGGAAAGCCACCCATGCGGCCAGGAAACAATAAATAGGCCATGAAATCAAATAATAGTGGGACCCCTATTAAATGCAAACTCCCACTTCAGCAAGCAAGTCACTAAAAGAAGCTATGTGGGACCCCCCCACAATCAATGCAATAAGAAAAGTTCACGTGACCATTTGAATATTGGTTCACGTGGCTAAGCAATGATGACATATAATAAAATTTATCCTGCAAGTACAGGCAGCTCAACAAAAGCCATGCGGTCCAATATTAAATTCAAGTCCAAAAGTACAATGGCCATGCGGCCAGCAAGTGGGAAGAGGCCATGCGGCCAACACACATTTGCTTACACAAAATACAAACAATTAAATAAATAATTAAATAATGGCCATGCGGTTGGGCTAGGTATAGTGTACGAGGCATTAAATGCTTTTCCTTATGACTCATGCGGCTGAGTCTCTCCAAGAATTAAAAGGCATTAAACATAAAAATATTAATCATTAAGGACTTAAATGCAAAATATCAAGCCTTTAAGAAGCTTTATGCGGCTAGCTACTCCAAAAAGGCAAGTAAACAATGCATTAAGCATAATATATTAAACATTGAGGTCTTAAATGCAAAATATATTAAACTTTCTTAAGCCTATGCGGCTATGCTTCTAAGCACATAGTGCATATAAGGACAAAATACATATAAGGACAAAATGCATATAAGTATAAAGGTGGGGACTTAATCACATTAAGTATAAAAGTAGGGACTTAATTACACTAAGTAGGAAATCTACAGTAGCCTATGCGGCTCATTGTTTGTTTCCAGGAAAGCTTGCTGATGCAAGCACTCGAAATGCAAAATGCATTAAATGCATGAAATTGCATGACAATGCATTAAATGCATGGTAATGCATGGAATTGCTCCATGCGGCCAGCTTCAAGTACCATATGCGGCTCTCTGGGTGCTAATGCAATCTATTCTCAATGTATTAGAATAATGATGCCTATGCGGCTGGCATATTAGATTAAACAATAATAATAATAAATAAATAATAAAAGTCTTACAATTAATTCTCATGCGGTCAAGACAAATGGCCATACGGCCAGCAAGTATTAAATAAATGCCTGCAAAAGAAACTAAGTGCATGCAATGAAACTGCATGGCCATGCGGCCAGGAAATACAAATTTTTGCTTCCCACAGAGAGCATGTCCATGGAAAATACCATGGCCTTCATGCTCCACCAAACAACAATGGAAACCCCAAATCCAGACTTCTATGGGTCAAAGTTGGGTAAAATAAAATTCTCTACAATATGGAACCATCAGTTGACAAAAATATGCACGGTAACAGATCAAAACTTATGAAAACCGAAAATGATATAAACTTAGATCTACAAGAATCTACCCGGTAAAATCGAAAACTCCAAGTTCTAAAGATGCTTAGAATCATACAAGGAAGAAGATGGAACAAACAAAAATAAATTTGTTCAAGGTTCGGCAAGGTGTACTTGCCTCTCTCCAATGGCTAGGGTTTGGTGGAAAAGAAATAAATGAGGGTGAATGAGAAGGGAGAGAGAAAAAGTGGCTTATATAACAAGCTCAAGTGATCTCCACCATTTATTTCTCTCCACTCAATCTAAACCATCCACCTCATAAGGAACCAATAAATCAAACCAAGTCCAAGTGGAACCGAACCAAATAAAACCAAGTCCAAGTTAAACCAAGTCATGAAAATCCTATATCTTGGAAAAATTTAAAATATCACGCAAATCGAGAAATACGAAATACGACTCAAATAAACACGTATCCGTATAAAATACTGATACAGTGAGACGGGTCTCACAACTCTCCACACCTTAGAAAAATTTTGTCCTCGGAATTTCCTGAGGCTAGTCGAGCAGGATAACAAAACAAAAGCTCCAGGAAACTCAACAATCTCAAATAAAATAAGCATGGCAAGTAAGTAAGGTAAAGCAATCAGGAATGTAAATAAATACATAAGCAGTAAGTAAATGCACAAGAACAAATACAATCATGATCAAGAAGGGCTGGAGGCATATGGATCAATATGTCTCCTGGGACAGTTGTGCAGAACCAAAGTACTTGCTGGCCTAAGCTGACTCCCAAAAATGGATAAAGTCAAGCCTCAAGGTAAGTCGGTACCAATGACTTAGTTCAAGACATGACTCTACCCAGAACATATCATCGTGGTTGAAACAGATGCATGAACTTTATCACCTGTCTCAAGATACGAAGACAGAAGCGACTGGCTGATCGGGATGGACCGACATCTCTGCCTGCATGCTGAGACTGATCTCCATAACTGGCATGGCTGAAGAATGCTGAGCTGCCCTCGGCAAAATACGAACAAGATAGTCAGAAGGATCAAGAACAGTGCCCTTGAAAGTTGAAAGACACAAGATCAAATCATGGGAACAGGAATGATCAACGATCAAAACAGATATCAAGTCAAGTATCAGAGATAGAGAATAATCTGAAGGAGATCAATAAGGATAATCGTGATTGAGATATCTAAACATGGTAACCCCCACAAATCTGAAAATCGAGATTCAGACCTGCATGGGCCACCACTAAAACCATGTCACGCCCCAGAACCGGAATACCGGAGAGCGGGGGCAGACATAGCCAGCTACGCAATCCCAAAGTACGTTAATACTTTGAAATTACGTATAAGCTGTCATGACATGGGGGTTACTCTACAAGCCATCAGTCAATCCTATGGTTTAACAATCCTAGGTATCTCAATCACAGGCAATTATACAAGAGCAAGAAGTACGATCATCATACATACAATAGTAAGGCGTCCCGAACCATATATACATGACTGATCATGAAGCCAGTACCACAGAACTGAGGACTAGCTAGAGTATTCGTCATACATGATAAGGACTAGCTATAGTCTAGAATACACATATCATGTTTATGCCCGTAGGCTACAATATCAAGGAAAATATCAAAACACGAACTAAACACGTGCTCGGGGCTAAATGTTACAAGAAGAGAATTTACATATCAGTGGGAGAATTAAGAAGAAATCCACTGAGGCACTCTGGTGCTCCGTCTGGTCACCGTCGAGTAGATGGTGTGGTAGATCCTTCGGGCTCTTCTATTAGAACCTGGCCATGCAAAACCAGTGGGGTCAGACCCCAAATAGCAAGTACCACAAAGGAGGCCGAACTATGAACTTAAAACCAGCAATCATTAGCAATCAACAAGCAGATAAGTAAGGAAGGATCGAGAATTTGTGCGGTACCAATGCACTTGTCCCGAACATAGAGAGACTACAAGTAAATCATTATTGAGCATAAAGTAAACTGAAGAATATGTTAAATAAATAGAACTGGACAGGTGATATACGATGAGATAACCATGGGACTATTCAGATAACCAGGTTACAACCCGTAAACCAAACAAGGACCGCGGTTGTAACCCTTCGTCTGAACAGAACTTGGTTTCTCCCACCATTTATGAGGTTCCCAGAATAAAGCTACAACCCTCAGTCCTACATTATTCATAAAGTTCTGCCTCAGTGTAAGCCTGGCCTTCGTCCTGATCTGCTTCAGCCCCTAGTGAACAAAACTAGATCGTCAATACGACGAGCAAGCCCTCGGTCAAAGGAGCAAGTTATGAAGGTGGAATGATAAGGCAGGTAAATACAAAATGGAGTAAACTTGATCATTTTAAAGTCCATACATGTAATACTAATCAAGAAGCGAATCGTTCTCACATTAATGTCACAAGAACACAAAAACAATCTTTCTAGACCTAAATACAATTTAGAGAAACTCTCTGGATCACACACCCACGCCTAGCATCTCTACAATAATCCCATTGGCCCAGGATCAGGCTCGCACAAAACGGGTGGTGCTTAGATTCTCCAGCCGTCTGTACTATCACATATTGATGTGATTAAACCAGGATAGCATCATGAGTTAGTTCCGAATCATCTGGCTCGAATCATCGAATCATGAGCTATAAAAGGAAGTTCGTATGACTTGAACTTTTCCAAGAATATCGAACCCATTCATTAGTAGTCTGAGCTGAAACTCAGGGCATAGATGCCTAATGAATTTAATGCAAATGGGTAATCTGAGCTGAAACTCAGGGCATAGATGCCCCATTGCAAAACACGTGATAGATGCAAATGGGTAATCTGAGCTGAAACTCAGGGCATAGATGCCCCATTGCAAAACAAGAAGGTGAGCTAAGCCTCACCCCGGTGAAGATCGTGCGGCCGCACGAACACCGTAACAGGGACTGATCAGTATGAAAAGTGTAAAATTATATTGCAAAGAAGTCAGCCGGGTGTGATCCAGGTTTCTCTCCCAAACCCCATGCAACCTAATCTAGTCTTTAATTATCATAGGACTATCCCCAAGACGGGAGTCCTAGAAGTCAAGTCGCATCTAATTTACAATTGGCTTTTCTAAGACTAATGTAGTCCAAGAAAGAGTCGGAACAAGGTAGTCCCAAAATATCAATATAATCAATGATTTCCAAGAATCCCTCCGAAGATGTAGATCGGAGTTGGATGGTTTTAGGGACTAGACTTTAATGTCAAAATCCTAAAGGACCCGGTTTTCCACAAAAGAGACTAACTATGGAAATTCATAGAAATTTTGGCAGAGTCTCCTTTGTATTTGCTGACCCGGAAATATTTTCAGAACAAAATAAATACAAAGAATAAACACATGGGCACGCCGACCCCTTCGGTGGAGCAACTCTCAACACCGGCAACACGCAATATATAACCGGGTACGCCGACCTCTTCGGTGGAGCAACCCTCAACACCGGCCACGCAAATTATGACAAGCGATATTGAAATTAAGGAATTTACAACATACCTTAGCGAGCTAGCATTCTTATTTATGCGCAAAACTGTATCTTGGGTCTTTCAAGCTCAAAATACATGTTGTAGTATAAATTATATAAGAAGGCTTTCTAAGGAAAGTCACGAAATGAATAAGTTATCAAAAATCAATTCTAACATGTCCAAAATAAATCCATCATTAAAACTATCTTTTAGGGGGCACAAATTGGTTATTTTGACTTGAAAACTTATAGGTGAGGGTACCATAATGTACTGGTATCAATAAATACACATTTAACTAAGTGGTCACTATAATTATGTCAAATAAGTGTAATTTATAATCATGGACATAATTAAACAATATAAATAATAATGAAAAATTTTCATAAAAACTTTGTTTGAAGATATTTAGATGTACTTCCATGCAAGGCAACTATGTTGGGCCAATTTCTTCTTGAATTTAGTAAACATGCATGTACATATGACCCAAGTTTGGATGAATTTTCCAAAATTTCAGAAATTCATATATAAACAAAATAAAGAATACAGAAATTATACTAATTGAGGTTTTTCAAGAGGAGGAAGGGGTGAGGGCTTGCCTTGCTTGAGCCTTGCTTCTAGTTGTGTTCCTTAGAGAATCTCCCCAAAACCCAATTCAGAAACCTAGGCAAAATTTGAATTTGGGTTAACCAAGTAACCTAGGAATTATTTTGGAACAAATTGAAAAGGAAGAGGAGGAAAAGGGGAGAATGTAGAGGAGAAGGAGGGGGAGAAGAAGAAGAAGAAGATGGAAGGGGGGTGTGGTCGGCCGGCGGCTGACCGCCGACGGCGCCAGCGCCGGCGCCAGCAGCCGCGGCAGCAGCACAGCGCAGCAGCGGCAGCAGCACCAGCAGCAGCAGCAAAAGCAGTAAGGGGGAGAGAGAGGGAAGAAGGAGAAGAAGAGAAGAAGAAAGAGTAAGGAAGAAGAAGAATAGAAGGAAGGAGAAGAGTAGGGAACTCACCCGGTTGAAGGGAAGGAGAAGAATGAGTTCTCTCTCTTCCAATTCCTCTCATTTAGAGAAGACAAAAAAAATATGGAATGACCATATTGTCCTCCAAGCCTTGTCATGAGGAGATAGTGCCACTTGGCACTTCTTCTTGCATGATGGACACCTAGCCCATTATGCAAAATGCAAAATTTGCATTTGCATAAGGGCCAAGAAGAAAAAAGAATCTATTATTATTATTATTATTATTTTATTTTATTTTTTTTGGATAAAATTTTAAAAAGACTTGAAATTTTAATTAATATTTATATAAATAAATAAAAATAAAATATAGGTTATGACACTCTACCTACCTTAATTAAATTCCGTCCCCGGAATTAAAGATAAGAGAGGTAGAGAAGGATAGGTTGCTAAGTACCTTAATCATCAAAGAGGTAGGGGTACAGTTGCTGCATCTCATCTTCTCTTTTCCAAGTAGACTCTCCTGGTGAATCCTTGTCCCAAGATACTCGAACCAATGAGATGGTCTTGTTTTTGAGAATCTTCTGCCTCCGATCCAAGATCCCTACCGACTTCTGTTCAATGCGGAGAGTTGGGCCAACTGTGATTTCCGAATGATCCAGTATGTGACTGGGATCTGGCACATACTTCCGCAATTGTGATACATGAAAAACATCGTGGACTCCTTCTAGGGATGGAGGTAAGGCCAATCTGTAAGAAACATCACCGATTCGATCCAGGACGTCGAATGGGCCTATATACCTTGGGCTCAACTTTCCTCTGGTTCCAAACCTGATTGTTCCCTTTGTTGGCGAGATCTTCAAGAATACATGATCTCCTGGTTTGAAATTCAAAATTCTCCGATGCTTATCTGCCCACATCTTGTGCCTGTCCTGCGCAGCTTGAAGATGACTTCGAACTGCCTTGACCATGTCCACAGTCTGAGTAACCAATTCTGGCCCTAGAAGCTGTCGTTCTCCGACGTCACCCCAATATATAGGTGATCTGCACTTCCTCTCATATAGTGCTTCAAATGGCGCCATCTTCATACTGGCCTGATAACTATTATTATAGGAGAATTCTATCAGATGCAGATGATCATCCCATGATCCTCTGAAATCTAGGGTGCATGCCCTTAGCATATCTTCTAAGATTTGTATCATCCTTTCTGACTGCCCATCGGTCTGTGGATGATATGCTGAACTAAACTTCAGGCGACTGCCAAGACTATCTTGTAAGCTTCTCCAAAACTTGGAGGTGAACCGAGTATCCCTGTCTGATACGATACTTACCGGTACCCCATAGTGACTAACAACTTCCCTCATGTACATATCCGCTAGATGCTCCGTAGATTGTCCAACTCGGAATGGTAGAAATCTTGCGGACTTTGTAAGTCTATCCACTATCGCCCAGATGGCATTGTTACCTTTTTGTGTTCTTGGGAGTCCTGATACAAAATCTATTGTAATATGCTCCCACTTCCATTCAGGTACTGGGAGTGGTTGCAGTAGTCCAGCAGTCCTTTGGTGTTCAGCTTTCACTTGTTGGCATACTAAATATTTCGAGACAAATTTAGCTATCTCCCACTTCATTCCATGCCACCAAAAGTTTTGTCTCAGATCCTGGTACATCTTCGTACTCCCAGGATGAATGGAGTACTGAGAACTATGTGCTTCAGTCATAACCTCGGTCCGGAGTTCTCCATATGGTACACACAATCGACTCCCGAACCTTAAGAATCCATCAGAATGCTTTATTAATCCAGTTTGTACCCCAGCTTCAGTTTGACTCCACAGTTTCTGCAGCTTCACATCCTTCTTCTGTGCTTCCTTAATTCTCTCCACTAAGGAAGATTGAACTTGTAAACTTCCCCAAAATCCATCTGCAACTTGGCATATCACTTCAATCCCCATTTTCCTGAGATCATCCAATATCTCCTTGGGCGTGTTCATAAAGAAAGCCTCAGGCCTCCTACTAAGAGCATCTGCCACTTTGTTTGCCTTGCCTGGATGATACTGCAACTCCATATCAAAATCCTTAAGCAACTCGAGCCATCTACGTTGCCTCATATTTAACTCCTTTTGGGTGAACACGTATTTCAAACTTTTACGATCTGTGTAAATCTTGATCTGTTCACCATACAAGTAATGCCTCCATAGTTTCAGTGCAAACACAACAGCTGCTAACTCCAGATCATGTGTTGGGTAGTTTCTTTCATGAACTTTCAACTGGTGCGAGGCATAAGCGATCACCCTTCCGTGCTGCATCAACACACAGCCCAAACCCTTGCCAGAAGCATCACTGTAAATCTCGTAACCTCCTGATCCTGAGGGTAAAGCTAGTACTGGTGCAGTGACAAGTCTTTCCTTTAATTCCTCAAATGCCGCTTGACATTTATCAGTCCAAACAAATTTTTCATTCTTCCGAGTCAATCTAGTAAGCGGCTCAACAATTCTTGAAAAATTCTCCACGAATCTTCTATAGTATCCAGCTAAACCAACAAAACTTCGAACTTCATCTACATTTTTTGGAGTAGGCCATGACTTAACTGCTTCTATTTTCTTAGGATCTACTGTTATGCCTTCTCCACTGACTATGTGTCCCAAGAAAGGAATTTCTTTTAACCAAAATTCACATTTGTTTAACTTCCCATACAGCTTCTCCTGTCGTAGAGTCTCAAGTACTATCCTCAAGTGTTCTTCGTGCTCCTCCTCGTTCTTTGAGTAGATCAATATGTCATCAATGAACACGATCACAAATTTATCCAAATATTGATAGAATATCCTATTCATCAAATCCATGAATATGGCCGGAGCATTTGTCAATCCAAAAGGCATGACTTGGAACTCATAATGTCCATATCTAGTTCTAAAAGCAGTCTTTGGTATGTCTTCTTTCTTAATCTTCACTTGGTGATAGCCTGATCTGAGACCTATTTTGGAAAATACAGTTGCTCCTCCAAGTTGGTCGAATAATTCATCGATCCTAGGGAGTGGATATTTGTTCTTGATTGTTAGTTCATTCAATGCTCTATAATCAATTACCAATCTCAGACTCCCATCCTTTTTCTTTACAAAAAGTACAGGTGCTCCCCATGGAGAACCACTGGGTCTAATGAATTCTTTGGCTAGCAACTCCTTGATTTGTTTATTTAACTCTGTTAGTTCCTCCTTATTCATTGGGTATATCTTCTTAGCAATTGGGGCCGCTCCAAGAATTAGATCAATGCTAAATTCAACTGCCCTATCCGGTGGCAATCCGGATAATTCATCAGAGAATACATCCTTAAACTCATCTACAACTCTTGGCCATTCCTCTATTACCTGACCCTGGAGACTCCTTAGTTCAAACTTTTCTAACTCCTCTTTGTCAAACTCCTTCTGGGCTCTAACAAATTCATGCGGCTTCCTACTGGGTAAGGAAAATTGTACTTTTCCTTGTCCACAATCAATAATCGCCGAGGTTGCTATTAACCAATCCATGCCAAATACTACATCATAGTTGTCCATAGGAAAGACTAATAGTTTTGTTCGGAAGCTTGCTCCTCCCATTTTAATTGGACAATTTCTACAAATTCGGCTTACTTCTACAATTCCATTGTCCGTAAGGATTTTCAATTTTCTAGCTAGAGGTTGTGTCTCTATTTTATACTCAGATATGAATGATGCAGATATAAAAGAATGAGTAGCCCCAGAATCAAATAGCACTGATGCAGGACTAGATGAAGCAAGTGTAGTACCTGTCACCACGTCTCCTGGTATTCCTGCTTCATTGTTATCCATCATAAAGGCTTGGCCGTGATTCTTGTTCTTCTTCTTGTTGTTGTGGTTCTGATTAGCCCTCTGTGCCTGGTGGAATTGATGTGCTTGAGATGGTAAGACTGGCCTCTGCTGATATCCTGTAGTTGCATTAGGCCTGGGCTCATTGTTCTGGAAGGCAGGCCTCTGCTGATATCCCTGACTTGTAGCTCTCTGTCCCTGCGCATTATTATGCACTACAGGCCTTCTATTGCTTTGAGGGCATTGGTTCAACTGGTGGTTGGAAGATCCACACTTCAGGCATCTCCCTTGAAGTCTTCTGCAACTATTCTTCGTGTGTCCCGGCCTTCCGCAGTAAGAACAACTTGGTACGGGTCTTTTCTGCTCATGCTGGGCACCCCTTAGTTGCCCTTGCCCCGAAGTCCTTCCCTGGGCCGAACCAGTTTCCAGACTCCGCTTTTGCCCTGCAGTCTTCGCGTTGTTCTTGTCATTTTGCATCCTTTCTTGGTCTCTTGCAGCTTCGGCCACTTCAGCATAAGTTTGACATTTGTAAGGGGCCACCTTCATCTTCAATTTATCATCCAGTCCTTCCATGAACCGGACTACCTTCGCCTTCTCTGTAGATACCATGCTTGGAGCATACCGGCTGAGTCTGGTAAATTCCGTCGAATATTCGTCGACAGAGGTCTTGTTCTGCTTCAGATGAAGGAATCTCCTTTCCAGCTCCAACTTGGCACTTGGGGGAAAGAATCTCTCTTCAAATTCTTCCTTAAATTTCTCCCAAGTCACAACTTCATCAGATTCTTCTGGATGTAATAAGCTCCACCATATGTCAGCCACATCTTTTAATTGAATCCTTACTAGTGAAACTATGTCATTTGGCGCGATCTTCGTGCCCTTTAGTAACGCCTCTGTGGTTCTAATCCACTGTGCTGCTTCCATAGGGGTTTCAGTTCCTTTGAATTCTGGGGGCTTGATTGTCCTAAACTTTGAAAGGGTCCCCGTCTTCTGCGTAGGAGTGACATCCAATCTCTCTAGTAGTTTTGTTGAGGTGGCTTGGACAAGTTGCATTTGTTGGGTATTGGCCTCCAAGACCCTTTGAAAGAATTCAAAGGCATCAGTTGGTCGTGTCCCGGAGGCTTCCACTTGTGAGGTATTGGGGTTCGGTTGAGAAGCCATTTCCTATATATTAAGAATTGGAAACTCTTAATACAAAATTTAAAGAGGACTTAATTTACTAGAGGAGATTGAAAAGATAATTGCAATATATATATAAGTCATAACCAAAAGAAGCATATTTCATTCATTTCACAAAACACGGTTACAATATGCTTCACAAGGAAGTCCTTACAACTTCTATACTCTAATCCTTATACAAAACTATTTACATCTGTTGTAATTCCAAAATGTTGTACAACAGACAAAAATTTCTCTTTTTCTTCCATACATCATATCTATAAGTTATCTGCTGATCCATCAAAATGCTGTGCAGCAGACAAAAACTACCCCAGTCCTAACTGTCATGCGTCACCATCTCAGCTTTATGTAGGTGATCTCGCGGATCCTATCATAAGGATTGGCCTCTACCCATTCCTCAATGGTCCCTTCATATCCATGAGTAAATGGAGATGGACCGTCCTTCGCAAGGAAGAACCTAAGTCGTAGTTCCTTTTTCCAATATACTTCCGCTCCATCTTCCACATCACGGATTCTGGGGCGTAGGCGCTCGAAAAATACACTGTTCACCGGAAGGTCTTCGTCGGGTGACACCTTCCAAGCCTCTCGAGCAAACTGCTCGTATCCGTAATGAGTCCGGTGGCTCCCGTCCCAATAGATGCTCGGCAGGAATTGGGCCATTACCTATATCCGAAAATTTTCTCGAATGAGAACTTTATGACATAAAATGATCACCATAATAAAATTATTAAATTCTAAATAAATTTTGATCAAGATTCATATCCCCAAACCTTAGTAGATTTTTTTTTTTGTTCAACCTTCAATTGTCATCTATTCCTATCCTAGGGAAGTCCAAGTAAATCCTTAAGATAATATTCGATATCCACCTATACCATCTCCTTAACCTATACACTACCCTTAAAGAGTGGACCTGCATGGGCCACCAACCAAAAGACGAGCCACGCCCCGCTCCCAGAATACGGCGAGTCGAGTACGTACAACATCCCCAGGCTACGCGACCATACAACATGAACCCAATTGCATCCCGCAATTGTCGCCTGTAAGGTCCTAGATAGGCATAGAGTTAAGGAAATAATACAATTTTCCACAAAAGAGCATAACATTCATTTATCCCAAAATGTTACAACATAATTCAAGTCTCATCATCAAACACATATATACATTTTGGATTCATTGTTCTTCAAAATACATAACTTACATATTGCATTCATGTTTCTTCAAATACATAAGTCACATAGCTATGAGGTTCCCAGAATAAAGCTACAACCCTCAGTCCTACATTATTCATAAAGTTCTGCCTCAGTGTAAGCCTGGCCTTCGTCCTGATCTGCTTCAGCCCCTAGTGAACAAAACTAGGTCGTCAATACGACGAGCAAGCCCTCGGTCAAAGGAGCAAGTTATGAAGGTGGAATGATAAGGCAGGTAAATACAAAATGGAGTAAACTTGATCATTTTAAAGTCCATACATGTAATACTAATCAAGAAGCGAATCGTTCTCACATTAATGTCACAAGGACACAAAAACAATCTTTCTAGACCTAAATGCAATTTAGAGAAACTCTCTGGATCACACACCCACGCCTAGCATCTCTACAATAATCCCATTGGCCCGGGATCAGGCTCGCACAAAACGGGTGGTGCTTAGATTCTCCAGCCGTCTGTACTATCACATATTGATGTGATTAAACCAGGATAGCATCATGAGTTAGTTCCGAATCATCTGGCTCGAATCATCGAATCATGAGCTATAAAAGGAAGTTCGTATGACTTGAACTTTTCCAAGAATATCGAACCCATTCATTAGTAGTCTGAGCTGAAACTCAGGGCATAGATGCCTAATGAATTTAATGCAAATGGATAATCTGAGCTGAAACTCAGGGCATAGATGCCCCATTGCAAAACACGTGATAGATGCAAATGGGTAATCTGAGCTGAAACTCAGGGCATAGATGCCCCATTGCAAAACAAGAAGGTGAGCTAAGCCTCACCCCAGTGAAGATCGCGCGGCCGCACGAACACCGTAACAGGGACTGATCAGTATGAAAAGTGTAAAATCATATTGCAAAGAAGTCAGCCGGGTGTGATCCAGGTTTCTCTCCCAAACCCCATGCAACCTAATCTAGTCTTTAATTATCATAGGACTATCCCCAAGACGGGAGTCCTAGAAGTCAAGTCGCATCTAATTTACAATTGGCTTTTCTAAGACTAATGTAGTCCAAGAAAGAGTCGGAACAAGATAGTCCCAAAATATCAATATAATCAATAATTTCCAAGAATCCCTCCGAAGATGTAGATCGGAGTTGGATGGTTTTAGGGACTAGACTTTAATGTCAAAATCCTAAAGGACCCGGTTTTCCACAAAAGAGACTAACTCTGGAAATTCTTAGAAATTTCGGCAGAGTCTCCTTTGTATTTGCTGACCCGGAAACATTTTCAGAACAAAATAAACACAAAGAATAAACACATGGGCACGCCGACTCCTTCGGTGGAGCAACCCTCAACACCGGCAACACGCAATATATAACCGGGTACGCCGACCCCTTCGGTGGAGCAACCCTCAACACCGGCCACGCAAATTATGACAAGCGATATTGAAATTAAGGAATTTACAACATACCTTAGCGAGCTAGCATTCTTATTTATGCGCAAAAATGTATCTTGGGTCTTTCAAGCTCAAAATACATGTTGTAGTATAAATTATATAAGAAGGCTTTCTAAGGAAAGTCACGAAATGAATAAGTTATCAAAAATCAATTCTAACATGTCCAAAATAAATCCATACATAAAACTATCTTTTAGGGGGCACAAATTGGTTATTTTGACTTGAAAACTTATAGGTGAGGGTACCATAATGTACTGGTATCAATAAATATACATTTAATTAAGTGGTCACTATAATTATGTCAAATAAGTGTAATTTATAATCATGGACAGAATTAAACAATATAAATAATAATGAAAATTTTTCATAAAAACCTTGTTTGAAGATATTTAGATGTACTTCCATGCAAGGCAACTATGTTGGGCCAATTTCTTCTTGAATTTAGTAAACATGCATGTACATATGACCCAAGTTTGGATGAATTTTCCAAAATTTCAGAAATTCATATATAAACAAAATAAAGAATACAGAAATTATACTAATTGAGGTTTTTCAAGAGGAGGAAGGGGTGAGGGCTTGCCTTGCTTGAGCCTTGCTTCTAGTTGTGTTCCTTAGAGAATCTCCCCAAAACCCAATTCAGAAACCTAGGCAAAATTTGAATTTGGGTTAACCAAGTAACCTAGGAATTATTTTGGAACAAATTGAAAAGGAAGAGGAGGAAAAGGGGAGAATGTAGAGGAGAAGGAGGGGGAGAAGAAGAAGAAGAAGATGGAATGGGGGGTGTGGTCGGCCGGCGGCCGACCGCCGGCGGCGCCAGCGCCGGCGCCAGCAGCCGCGGCAGCAGCACAGCGCAGCAGCGGCAGCAGCAGCAGCAGCAGCAAAAGCAGTAAGGGGGAGAGAGAGGGAAGAAGGAGAAGAAGAGAAGAAGAAAGAGTAAGGAAGAAGAAGAATAGAAGGAAGGAGAAGAGTAGGGAACTCACCCGGTTGAAGGGAAGGAGAAGAATGAGTTCTCTCTCTTCCAATTCCTCTCATTTAGAGAAGACAAAAAAAATATGGAATGACCATATTGTCCTCCAAGCCTTGTCATGAGGAGATAGTGCCACTTGGCACTTCTTCTTGCATGATGGACACCTAGCCCATTATGCAAAATGCAAAATTTGCATTTGCATAAGGGCCAAGAAGAAAAGAGAATCTATTATTATTATTATTATTTTATTTTATTTTTTTTTTGGATAAAATTTTAAAAAGACTTGAAATTTTAATTAATATTTATATAAATAAATAAAAATAAAATATAGGTTATGACACTCTATAACTTTCACATAAGTTAAAAGGTATAAACAATAAAGTCTCCTGATCGTGACTTCGGTCGATAGCCTATCGCAGCACAATAACCAACCCAACAATCAAACAAGAACATGAGTTGGATCACGTACCATGACAGTCCGCTTCCCTCAGTTATTCACGGAAGGTAATAAGATACACGCCAGTCGTTTTCGCGGCCAATCAGGTCTACGAGTTTCTAGTGGGACGAGGTTATCCTCGCATCATGTTATTTCAAAATTCTCAGATCATATCTTTCCAACAAGGCTAGCCAACCCAGGGGTTCGCGTAGACAGGTGTCATTGAGCACAGGTCCCTCGTAAGGCCACCTTGCCAAGACATATAATATATGGCAGGAATTAATCGGATACAGTCATCCACTCGTTGCGGATGACACAGTATCCGTGGAGACCAGCCGGCGCGTCAAAACAATATCTCAAGGCGGCTGGTGTAACACGATCTCGGGATTCTGCCCTCCCCATGCATCTAGTATATTTAGTTGCCTAGTTTAACCCTAGGTGAAATCTTGGACTCACATGCTGTGGCCTGCATGATTATCCTCCTAAATGTCGTACTCAAGTACGAGTACCCCAAAAGAGGATCCATGTCAATCAGTATGTCAACATGTTCTACCCTCCTTGATGTAATGCATCATTGCAAATATGCCACGTGGAGTTACGAGTCATTTGTCGAGCATGAACGAGAACTGGAATATTCAGGTACAAGTATCAGGTAGGAACACTTTGTTCACCGGGGAACATTAGTGCTCATATCATGCTCAGGACAAAAGGCGTAAGGATATATAACATACACAAACTGTCACGACCCGATCCCAAATAATTGGGTCGAACCGGATCATGCCCAGCCTGCACCGTTGTTGAGACGGCGGCAGTAAGCTGTTCCATTAGCAGGTAACCACAACAACATCTATATTTGTCACAACTCAAACTTCGAAAATTTAAAACTTTATTGATCTTTTACAATGAATTGAAAACTACAACTTAAACCATTTTCTACATACATCAAGAAGAAGAGAAAACTCTAGGTACACAGCTCATCAGTCTCGAAATCCTCGTCTTCTAGTTGGGACCTCGGGAAATATCGCGGAACAAAGCCTCATCAGTGATACATAAAATGTTGGGTCTCCAGTCTGGAGGGAGCAAAGTACAATTCATGCTAATTTTAAACAGTTAAATAAGAAATAGAATCATGCAGTTCTAAACAGTTTTAAAACAGGTTTGTTACAGTATAAAACAGTGATTTGAACAGGTAATGACATATGACCGGCTTGGGTTTGTTACAGGAGGGTACAGCTTATCCCCGTGTGTATGAGGGGTAAGCCAATAGTTATAGTAGTTACAGTAGTTTGGATGTGGTCATACTCATTACACTACTCCCCTAGTCCCCAATAGTTACAGTAGTTACAGTACAGTACTCTCGGAGAGAGTTTCGTGTTTGCATCGTGGTTTAGACATGCAATAAAGCGATTAAATAAATAACTGTAAACTAACATAAACTATACTTGCCTCAATGTAAAATGACTGGAGAGGTGGACGACTCCGAGACGGGAAGTTTAGAGTTGTCCTCGAATTCCTACATTCGAGAGATAGACTCAGCTGTCAGGTTTACCAACTTAGGTATGCTAGTTGTAATCTCTATTTGCGTCCTAGTCCAGTTTTAGTTATTTAATTAACTAAACACAGAAAAACGCGATTAATTGTGCGTTGATTTAACACGAGGGAAAACGTCGTTTTTTCAACTTTTGAATTGGAAAAACTCGTCGTTGCCAGATTATTTATGAAAACTTGGTAATTTTATAAAATATAGTATAAAACTAATTTTCTTGCTTAGTGAGAAATACGTGACTTTTTATTTAATAATAAACTGGTAAATTTTAAGATGAGAAAATGATAATTAATTTTATACAAAAAAATATCTTTTTAATCATTTTAATCGTTAAACAGTAAAAATACGAAAAACCAGAAAACGACAGAAAAACCTAAGCTATTACAGTCACAGACCAGCCAGCTGGGCTTATGCCCATTACAATTTATTTACATAAATTGAAATAAGAATAAGACTGACGTTAGTCCTAACTAAAAATAGAATTTAAATATAAACAGAATTAAATAATAAAATAATGATAAATATCAAGTCTCAGATAATGGTCCGATCCTCATTTTTGGCTAATTGCCTCAACGTCCGGGCGGGACCGGTATCGTTTGCACTTAGCCGGGTCCACTGACCGGTACGGTCGTCACCCAAAAATAAAATATCGAATAAATTCCGAAAATCATTTTAAATTCATTTTGAAAATAATTCAGGATTTACGAAAAAATCGGGCAGCATCTTCTCTGTTTTTTGTCAACCCAAAAACTGGAAAATTGGCGCCGATAATTCCTGCAAGTCCCAAACCAGGGAAAAACCCACATTATATATATATAAACATCCACAGCCAATCCACAGAATAATCGGGACGACCCGAAATGATTTCGGAAGTCCGATTCCAAATCCACAAATCACAGAACGTTTCCGAAAATTTCCAGAAACTAAAACATACCAAATACCATTTCCGAAATATTCCGGGAGTCCAAAATAATTCACGGGACTTTTCCGAAAGTCCCGAAAAAATACGACGTCGCTAATACCGAATTCCCAAAGGGAACCGGAGACCATTTCATCATTGACAAATAATAATAAAATAGCGGGACAGGGGGTTATACCTCGGGTTGCTCGGCTAGAGCTCTCAGATGATAAAATAGAAAGAAAATGATAATCCAGAGCAGCGAACGTTCCCGAAACAATGCTGGACCCAACGTCGTCGACGACGAACGTCGATGAACTCAGAAATAGGGCACGGCAGGACTAACAGCAGGGGACTCGGCCAGAGGCAGCGCTAGGGCACGCTGGTCGGGACGGAAACAGCACCAAAGGGGCGCGGGGTCGTACGGATCGGAGTAAACGCGGGTTGGCGTGAACCCGCGGGAAGACGAGGGCGCTGGTGGCTGCGAAGTCGCCGGAGGGTGCTGTCAGCGAAGAGGACGGGGCTGACAGGGGCAGCGCGGTCGCCAGAGGGGCGATCGGACCCACGGAAGAGGGCGCGGGGAGAGGGGCTCGCGCGCGGGGTGGCGACGGGGGCGGTCGTCGGCGTCGGCGGAGCTCGCGGCTACGACGGAGGCTCCGGTGGGGGAGCGGCCGAGGGGAAGTTGGCCGGGGCGGGCTTCGGCGGTCGGCCGGAGAACGAGGGTGAGGAGAGGGGTTTTGAGAAGTGGGTTTGGTGGAACTGTTCCAGAGAGGGAGTGAGAGAACAGAGAGTATTGTGAGATGGAGAGTAGTTGAGTGTATTTGAGAGTTTGTTCTCCCCTGATGGGTGAGAACGTGGGAGTGAGGGAGCTAATTAAAGGGATGAGTGGGTGAACGTTGGAGCTGTATGCGTGTGGTAGTGAGTCATTTGAGGGAGAAGAAAAATGGGAGTGGGAGAAAGAGTCTGTGAGTGGGGTTGGCCAATTCAATTGCTGGTCCTACGGGACCAGCCACAATATTATTTTTTTAAAAATAAATAGTTAACCAGGTCAAAACAGGTTTTTAAAAGAGATTGGGTTTAGGCTCAGGCCTGGGTCTGGGTCTGAATCCAAAAGTCCATGTTAATATATATTTTCGAAATCCTTTACACTCACAAATAGTTAATTATAATAATAATAATAATTAAAAATACGAATAACTAAAACATTAATATTTATAATTACAGAATTATGGGTTTCACACAAACATTTACATATATATATACAATATAATATATATACATATAAAAATATAAGGTATAGGGGAGTCCAGGTCAGAGCGCGCTCAAGTCAGGCTACGCTCAGGTTAGCCTACGCTCAGGTCAGCGTACGCTCAGGTCATACGCTTCCAAAAGGCAGCGTATGGGGTCCATACGACTCCTCGTCAAGCAAGCGGGCGTATGCGAGTCATACGCTCCCAAAAGGCAGCGTATGGACTCCATACGACTCCTTGTCAAGCAAGCGAGCGTATGCAAAACATACGCTCCCAAAAGGCAGCGTATTGACTCCATAGGACTCCTTGTCACACAAGTGAGCGTATGCAAGACATACGCTCCCAAAAGGCAGCGTATGGACTCCATACGACTCCTTGTCACACAAGTAAGCGTATGCAAGACATACGCTCCCAAAAGGCAGCGTATGGGGACTGCGCTGCGCTAGAGAGCGCGCGCAGCTCAGTGGCACAAGCTAAAAAGCTCGTGCACTGCTCACTGTCTTCTCCAAAACAGCAAGAACTCCATGGTTTGAACCCAAAGCTTCAAAAGTCCATAACTTGGTCAAAATAAGTCCAAATCCAACTTTTCAAAGGTCAAAATTGGGTTGAATAAAATTCTCTCCAACATGGAACCATCAAAACTTGAAAATAATGAAGTTTGCTAGATCAAAACTAAGAAGATCCGAAAATGGTTAAAACCTAGATCTACAAAAATTAAAGCTTCAAAATGGAAAACTTCAAGTTCTAAACTAGTATAGAATGAGGAGAAGAACATATTTTGGTAAATAATTTTGTAAGAAAACATCAACATCATTTATGGATCCATCTCTTAAGCAAGTTGGTACTTGCCTTGGTTGGTAGAGGAAAGTAAATGAGAGGAAAATAAATGAGAGGAGAGAGAGAGTGAGTTATTATATAGAATCTTGAACCCATGGGTTCATGATGAACCATTGGTGAACCAAGAATAGGTTACCCAAATGAGCCAAAACTGTAGGCCCAAATGCAGAAGATAAATTACGAAACAATATTTTATCGAATATTTTGGGAAATGCATGAAGAAATACAGCATATAAATATCGTATAAATACAAGGTAAATACAATTTATCGGTTTTACATATTAAAATACGTATTCCAGGATCGGGGAGTAACATCTCTACCCTTCTTAGAAAAATTCCGTCCTCGGAATTCCAGCCAAGACAGGATAGTGAAATCAGGGCAAGCAAGGCACAATCATATACAAGTTAACTATCATAGCAGTCATTATCATACATCACAAAGTGCAAAACAAGTAGGTGCAGATAAGCATGGAATTGTGTCAATAAGGCGTAAAAATATACCTCATTAGTCAAACAAATGCGGATACCGAGATCTGATCTCGTCCTCGCGCTCCCAGGTTGACTCTCCCGAAGAGTGATGGTTCCAAGAAATACGGACAAGGCTTATCGTCCGATTCTTGAGTACCTTCTCTCGCCGGTCCAAAATAGACACGGGTTGTTCCTCGTAAGTTAGGTCGGTACCAACGACTAACTCAGAATGATCGAGGACATGACTCAGATCCGGGACATACTGTAGGTCCTAAAAAATCAAGTTGCATCAATCAACAAAGTCAAAAATGCAAGATATTCATCATTTTGATGAGTTGCGCAGACAACAGATTGCGCAGACATCACTTTGCGCAGGCTGGTTTGCGCATGTTTCCAACTGCGCAGGCTGACATGGCAGAAGTCATCATTGACTGAATCAAATCAGATCTTTCTGACAGCTGACAACACGAATAACGAAGAGGCTGTTCGTTTTTGATGCCGCACAGTGCTCGAGGGCGGCTGACAGGTGGCAGCGCAATCCGTGTTTGCGCAAACCACTCATGCGCAATCCGTGGTTGCGCAAACCATTTCTGCGCAGTTCATTTTGCATATTCTACCAATATAACTGACCAATTACATGTGGCATTCATGCCATCAATTGCTCATTACGTGGCAACTGTCTATGCACGATCATGCGCATTTCAATCAAATGATGCCATGTGTCCCAGATAGTTGGCCCACGATCCAATAACTGCTTGCGCAATCCAGTGCTGCGCAAACCAGTTGCTGCGCAAATCAGCTTGCGCAGTCCAAAATAACTGAAAGTTAGTTATTTTCAGAACTCTATAAATAGAGTTTCAAGTCTTTATTTCAAGGGAGATCAAGATCAGAGATCAGAAATCAGAGAGTTCAGGAGTTCTTGCCAAAGTGCTGCTGCATTCTTCCGAGACTTTTGTCTTCAACTTCAGAGGCTTTTGCCTTCAATTTCCAGAGTTGTTTTCAACTTCAAAGGCTTCGTCTTCAAAGTTCACATCGTCCAAGGGATAAAGCAATCGTCATCAAGATTGGATTCCTATATTTGTAATTTTCCCAGAATTCTTGTAATCTTTATTACAGTTTGTATCAATAAAGTTTTATACTTTTATTTTTGCAAACAAAATGGCGACTCTGCTGGGGACAACTTTCTCCTCCGACGAGAAAGTAGCAACTCAATGTGACGTAGCGTCTATCGGGAAGACGCAGAAGACGCTGGTTGTTAAGGTCAACCAGACAGCCTACGAGGCGATGCTCAACTCCAAGACCACTCCCCGTACTGTAGCCACTTCTGCTAAGAGCAAAGTGCGCTCAGTTTGGGTCTCCAAGTCTGCACAATCTGGCAGTTTTGCCACCAAGGATGCTGTACCAACTGCTGCGTAATCTGCTAGTCAGACTGCTGCACAAACTGCTGTGCCAACTGTTGCACAGTCTGTCTCAACAACTGCTGCACAATCTGTTGCAGTCAAGGCTGCACAATCTGTTGCAACTGTTGCACAGGCTACTTCATATGCTACCTTATCAAAACAGAAGACTCCTATGACTCCGGCGCAATTGGCAGTGACTTTTCCTGCGCAAAATAGCACTCCAGTAACTAAAATGCATCCCAAGCACTCTAAGACAAGGACTCCTGATGCACTTCTTACCAAAGCTTCTAATGCACAAATGACTAGTGCACCTTCCACCCATGCGCAAACCAAGTCTGCGCAATCCAAGAAAAACAGCATTTTGGCTAAAATCCCTTCTTCTCACAATAAAAGAAGAGATTCTACTCCTCTTCCCAAACACCCTATTGCCTCTGCGCAATCCACTGAGGGTAGTCCTTTGACTATTTCTCCTTCTCTTCAAAGCAAAGGAAAAGGTCCATTGGTCTTTTCTCAAACTTCCTTGTCTCATGACTTGGAAGATAACAGAGGGAAACGCTCTTTAGCTAACCCTTCATCTCAAAACAAAGGAAAAGGCCCTTTGGTCTTTTCTCAGTCTTCTTCAGTCTTTACTGAAGAAGATCCATCTCAATGTGTCTCGGCACCAATCAAGGATTCTTCTTTCTTTTATAACAAGAGTACTTGTACTAATCAAAGAGGTATTCTGCCTACTCCGATAGCAGAATTCCAGGACCTCCCGACTCTCCAAATTTGTCGTTCCAGACAGGGAAAACTGTTAGTGTCTCAAACAGAAACTCCTGGGGGTGAATTTGCTGACCTCAGAACTTATCTTAATCGACCCACTTCGGTAAAACGAAAACAGCCAATGCCAAAGGTCAAACATCATCAGAAACAAATCTCCAAGGTCAAAAATCCTGACACTTATGCCAATGAAGTGAGTACTTCCCTGTATACTCAAGGGACTAAACATTTGAAGAATCGGAATCATGTTCCAAATCTTATCAAAGAACAGATCCCTCGGAACTTTCCTCGTCCTGTTGTAGATCTTCGAGAACATCTAAGACAAAAATAGGATAATGTCTCAATATCTCCATCTCAACCATCTGATCATCACTGTAATCATAAAGTCATCATCCAATGTTGTTGTCAAACGACAAAACGATCTGTCTTCGATCGTTTAACTTTTGCTAAATCTGAACCTATGTCAGAAGAAGACGAAGTTTTGTATGCTTCTGTTAACATGACTTCCCGAGACAATGGGGGTAAAAGATGCTCTAAGCATGGTAGACTCCGTAAGCCAAGCCAACAGTATTTGGAATTACTTCAAGAATCTTCTGAAGGAGTATTTCAACACACCCGTTCTCGAAGCCGAGATACAATCGGTCAAAGGAATCTTCTTCAAAATCCTTCAAGTCATCTTCCTGTTTCCCAGTCAGGAGATGATTCGTTTTCTGATTATGATGCATACAGTGAAAGTTCTGAACAAACAGTATCTTCCACTGTGCCAAGAGAAGTGACGGCTTATGTTGTCACCGATGATCCAGATGCTTCAACCTCCGCAAATCAGGAACAGCGAATTGCTGCACTCGAAGACAAATTAAAAACCATGGCTGAGATGGTTGCTAGTATGCATTCCATCATTGTAGCACAGCATGTTACACCACCAACTGCACCTATTACTAGTCCAAAAATCATAGCATCTTCAATACCTGCCAATACTGGGCTGGGGGTAGCGCCTCCCCAAATGCCTCTTGTACAAGTGCAAGTACAAACTACGCCTAGCCATTCAGGAGCTGGGGGTAGTGCTTACAACGCTGTTCCTCCTCCTACCACTACAACTCAACCTGTTCCTTCTTCTTCATCAGAAGACGCCAATGAAGCTGTCAAACTCTTACGAACTCAGTTTGAAGCATTTAAAGAGAAAGATAATCTACAAAGGTTGGGGATTAAACAGCCCTATCCGGTTGAATGGAAGGACGTTCCGTTTCCCCCAAAGTACAAAATCCCTACAATCTCTCTGTTCGATGGCAGTACTTCCCCGAGTCAATTCATCAATCATTTTGAGGTAATGACTGTTCAACTTCAGCCAAATGACGCTCTTCTTACCAGAGTGTTCGTCGGTTGTTTAGCCGGCGTAGCATACGACTGGTACAGAAGTTTGCCCGATGGTTGCATTACTTCTTTTTCAGGTCTCAAACAAATCTTTCTGGAACGGTTCTATGAGGGATTTAATGATATGACGATGTCAGCTCTCAACAAAATCAAACAGAAACATAACGAAACTGCTGAGAGCTTTATTGAACGGTTCCGCCGTGAAGCTTTGAAAATGCCTCCAGGGACTCCAGCTGCCGTCACTATTGATACTTGTAAGGCAAATCTTTTGCCTATTATTGGTATGTGGACGGGATCAACCCAATTTCAAGATTGGCCCTCATTCATTGTCAACGCCAAAGCTGCTGAAGTAAGTGCCGACAAGTTCAAATAATTGGGGGTACAAATGTCTAACCCTGATCGCGATGAGCATCAGAATTCAGGTAGTGGCAATCGCCAGAACAATCGCAAAGCGAAAGAGACTTTAAATATTAACTTGAACAAAAATAAAGAATCTTTGGCTGTCAATGTGGCCCCACCTACATCTACTCCTACTCCCTCTGCACCTCCACCGAGGGAACCTCGTCCGAAGGTAGAATATTCCTTTGACGAAAATGACACAGCAAGTATCTTTGAGTGTTTACTCAAAAGCAACAAAATTCAACTCCCTGATCCAAAGAAACCTGATGAAGTCAATAAGACTGATCATCCCAAGTATTGTGTTTATCACCGATTCATTGGACATCCTACTCGAGCATGCTATGTGCTCAAAGGTAAGATTCAAGAGCTTGTCAATGCAGGTGTAGTCACTTTACAACAAGATGAGAAGACTGTTACTGCAAATATAGTTTCAGTCCAATTTAGAGATTTTCCTCCGCAGATGATACAGCATGGTGTCATTCCAATTCCTAAAGCAACCCTTGAGATTGAGAATCTCCCGCTTCCATCCAATGAAGGTCTTATTCCCTTGTCTCTTGATAATGGTGAAATTATGTGGATCCATCCTGATCTTGCTCCAGAATTTGAGATATCTTCCAAGAAGAAAACTCGTTCTAAAGGCAAAACCAAAATTTGCAACATGGTATCTTTTGATCCCATTGTTGACGAAGAGATTTTGCTAGGCACCAGATCAGGGAAAGCTTATTTAAAAGATCATTCTGAAGGTCAAAAGGATCCTGCTTCTTCTTCCGAACCTGCTCCGGCACAACCTGCATCTGCTGAAGAGGTCCCTTCTACATCTTTACCAGTTGTAGTATCAATTCCTCCTAAGCCAACAACGGCTGATAAAGGCAAGCAACAAGTTCGATTTGACAAACCTCTAAAGAAGTCATCTCCTACTGGGCTTGAGAAGCCTTACAACTTTGATATATTGGCTCAATTAGCTAATACACCAGCTAGGCTGTCAATCTTTGAACTCTTGCGTCTTTCCAAAGAGACACGAGAAACTCTAAGTGAAGCTCTGATGCAGGCTGAAACTTGCTTAACTCTTCTCAAGAAGCCAGAATCAGAATCAGTCTTTTGTCATCACAATCATAGTGTCTTGGAACTGATCCCAAATATTACCTTCACTCAGGATGATATGCTAATGGAAGATAATAGACATGATCGTCCTCTTTACTATACAGGATATGTAGATTCAATGAAGGTTGATCGCATCCTGATAGATCCAGGGTCTGCACTTAGTATTATGCCAAAGACAATGCTTGATGCATTGAAGATACCAGTGCATAGTCTTTCAACCACGATCACTACTATTCTGGAATTTAATCAAGGAAAGAGTGAACCTTTGGGCAAGATCCGCATAAAACTCCAAATAGGCAATCTTCGCACAAAGGTGACTTTTTATATCATTGACAATCATGGTTGTTCTTACAATGCTCTCCTGGGAAGGCCATTCCTCCATGAACACAATGTCGTTCCATCAACTCTTCATCAATGCTTTAAATACGTTGATGACAAAGGACAAGTTCACAAGGAAGTTGCAGACCTTTATCCTTTCAAGGGTGTTGAAGCTTATTGCAACGATGCTCGTATGTACAAGGATGAATTTATGAAGGTGGTATTGGCTATGGATACTGAAGAAGATCAAAAAGCAGTACCTCAAGACACTCTTATCATACCAGTTAAGGGGCGAGTTTCTCATCCTCAATCTTCCAAGCCACTGGTTATTCACTTACCAGTTCAAAAGAAATCAGTTGATGCTGATGAAAATCAAAGGGAGCTCACCTCTTCTGAGCCACTTGTTATCGACTTACGTCGTAACAAAGACAAAAAGCAGCTCATTCCTTCTGAGCCACTTGTTGTTGATCTAAATCGCAACAAAGAAAAAAGGAAGCTCACCTCTTCTGAGCCACTTGTTATCGACCTCCGTCGTAACAAGCCTCCTCCACGTTCTTCTTCTCCCCCTCTTGTAATCAATTTGACTAAACCTGCTAAGGTTAAAGGTCCTATTGTAAATACTGATGTACAAATCAATGAAAAAGTACCTACTTTCCAGTATATTGATGTTATTTATTATACTAAAAGTTATCTGGATATGTTAGATAGCTTCCAATCAATTACACTGGGAGTCGTACAATCTCTTCAGACAGAAGTTTCGCTTGATGATCCAGATGATTCTTACCGTATTCACCCTTCTTTGAAGAAAGGTGAAAGTCCAGCATTTTTATATAAAAGACCGGAAACAAAGATTAACTATTCGGATGATAGCAAAGTTAACGATACGGGACGTCTTCAGTTCCATCGTTATAGTCAACAATCAAAAGACATCCTCCGAAAGATGGGTTACGACTTCAAGAGCGGCCTTAACTATGGTAAAGGTAGACGAACTCTCATTCGTACAACAGTTCCAAACGGAAAATCACAAATGTATTATGACAGGACCAAGAAAGGTCTCGGATATACTTCTCCTCCACTGTTATCCCCAGCAGAGTCGCCATTTTGTTTTTGCAAATACATACCCACGTAATTGGGACACATAAAACACATCATGTATGCCAGTTAACGAAGGTGGAAGGGCAAGTCGATAAGCCACATCGCCTACACGAGCGAGAATCTTAAAAGGACCAACGTATCTTGGACTAAGCTTTCCTCGGGTTCCAAATCTGATGATACCCCGAGTAGGCAAAATCCGCAGAAACACTTGATCGTCAACTCTGAACTCTAGAGGCCTACGATGCAGATCTGCCCAATGACGATGTCGGTCCTGTGCAACTCGAAGGCGCTCTCTGACCAACTTAACTATCTCCACAGTCTGCGTGATCATCTCTGGCCCCAACAACTTCCGTTCTCCGACGTCGTCCCATGCCAAAGGGGACCTGCACTTCCTTCCGTACAATGCTTCGAACGGGGCCATCTGAATGCTGGCCTGATAGCTGTTGTTATAGGAGAACTCCACTAGATGAAGGTGATCCTCCCAAGATCCGCCAAAATCCAAGGTACACGCCCGTAGCATATCTTCCAAGGTCTGAATGGTTCTTTCTGATTGTCCGTCGGTTTGTGGATGATAAGCAGTACTGAATCTTAACTTGGTTCCCAAACTTTGGTGTAAGCTTCGCCAAAAATAGGAAGTAAACCGCGTATCCCGATCTGATACTATACTAACTGGAACACCGTGCTGCCTTACTATCTGCTTCATGTACATTTCTGCTAGCTGCTCAGTAGTCTGCCCAACTCGGAAGGGAAGGAAATGAGCGACCTTCGTGAGTCGATCTACTATTACCCAGACTGCATTCTTACCAGTCGGGGATCTAGGTAAATCGGTCACAAAATCCATCGTGATGTGCTCCCATTTTCATTCTGGGATAGGAAGCGGCTGTAGCAACCCCGCTGGTCTCTGCTGCTCGGCTTTCACCTGCTGACATACCAGACACTTGGATACAAATCTCGCTATCTCTCTTTTCATGCCATTCCACCAAAAGTACTGCCTGATATCTCGATACATTTTCGTTCCTCCTGGATGAATGGAGTAAATAGAACTATGAGCTTCGGACATAACTTCTTGTCGAAAGGTCTCCACTCGGTACACAGAGTCTGTTTCCAAACCTGAGCGTACCATCTTCATGAATCACTAACTCCTTCCTACGGCCTGATTCACACTCCGACCGTAACTTCTGAATATGTGGATCTCCTGCTTGTGCTGCCCTTATCCTCTCTACTAAGGTTGACTGAATCTGCATACTGGTCATTCTTCCTATATCCTTTGGCAAAACTACTTCGATTCCCATACTCTGAAGGTCTTCTAGGATATGCTTCTGCGAGGTCAAGATAAAGGCACTGTCTCTCCTACTCAGTGCATCTGCAACTATATTCGCCTTGCCTGGATGATACTGAAGATCTAAATCAAAATCCTTCAGCAGTTCTAACCATCTTCTTTGCCTCATGTTCAAATCTCGCTGCGTGAATACATATTTCAAACTCTTATGATCAGTATAGATCTCTACCCGATCCCCGTATAAGTAATGCCTCCACAACTTGAGTGAAAACACCACAGCTGCTAACTCCAAATCGTGAGTCGGGTAATTTTTCTCATGGTCTCGAAGCTGCCGAGATGCATATGCTATCACCTTTCCGTGCTGCATCAATACACATCCAAGACCCTTCCCAGAGGCGTCATAATATACTGTAAAGCCTCCCGCTCCTACTGGAAGCGTCAAGATCGGGGCTGAGACCAATCTCTTCTTCAATTCTTCAAATGATGCCTGACAGCTAGCTGACCAAACAAACTCTACGTCCTTGTGCGTCAAACGCGTTAAGGGCGCAGAGATCCTGGCAAAGTCTGCCACGAACCTTCTGTAGTAACCAGCTAATCCTAAGAAACTTCGCACTTCTGCAACCGTTCTCGGGACTGGCCAATGCTCTACGGCCTCAATCTTCTTCGGATCCACTGACACTCCTGCTCCAGAAATTATATGTCCCAGGAACGAAATGTGGTCTAACCAGAATTCACACTTGTCGAGCTTCGCATAAAGTTGATGCTCCCTCAG
Organism: Iris pallida; assembly: GCA_029216955.1. Classification (NCBI taxonomy): domain Eukaryota; kingdom Viridiplantae; phylum Streptophyta; class Magnoliopsida; order Asparagales; family Iridaceae; genus Iris; species Iris pallida. The sequence continues at coordinate 1,215,830 of JANAVB010038615.1, read as the reverse complement.
TGTCTGTAAGACAGTCCTAAGATGTTTCTCATGCTCCTCTTCACTGCTGGAATAGACAAGAATGTCATCTATGAACACCACCACAAATTTATCCAAATACGGCAGAAAGATGCGGTTCATTAAATCCATGAATACTGCGGGGGCGTTGGTTAGTCCAAAGGGCATTACTAAAAACTCATAATACCCATATCTAGATCTGAATGCTGTCTTCGGTATGTCTTGCTCCCGGACTCTTACTTGATAGTATCCTGACCGAAGATCGATCTTGGAAAAGACGCTGGCCTTGCTCAACTGGTCAAACAGGTCATCAATCCTTGGTAGTGGGTACTTATTCTTCACTGTTACTGCATTCAGCTTGCGGTAGTCGATGCACATCCTCGTCGACCCATCCTTCTTGGGAACTAGAATCACTGGCGCGGCCCAGGGCGATTTACTGTCTCGGATGAATCCCTTAGACTTCAACTCTTCCTCATGTTGATACAACTTATCCTGTTCTGACGGCGACATTCTGTAAACTCTGTCTGCAATAGGCCTCGTTCCAGGGTTCAACTCAATGCTAAATTCTACCTCTCTGACTGGGGGTATCCCTGGGAGCTCATCAGGGAAGACGTCGAGAAAATCTTCGACCACTCTCGGAATCTGTCCTGGCTCTGACACTGCTGCTGAGATGACGCCTCCGGCCTGATTCTTCAAGGTTCGAGTAAAGATGAACTGTTCCATCCCAGGAACGCTGAATATAACCCTACCTCCTCTACAATCAATTGTCGCATGACTGTCTCTCAACCAGTCCATGCCAAGAACAACATCAAAATTCCCCATAGGAAATTCAATCAATGATGCGGGCAGTAAATGCCCACACACCTCTACCGGACATGAAAAGCGCACTCTGCTAACTTCTACGATCCCATTGCCGGTGAGTATATCCATCCTCTCCGGCAATGCCTCAAACTCTAATCCGATCCGTGTAGCATATTGTGCAGAGATGAATGAATGAGTAGCGCCTGAATCAAATAATGCTACAACGGGAAATGAAGTGACGAGAATTTTACCTACCACCACGTCACTAGACGCTAGAGCCTCTCCCAAGGACAATGTGAGAGCCTGGCCCCGCGGAGCCCCTTGTTGCGGCCTTCCTCGACCATGCTGTGGCTGCCTCTGAGGGCCTTCGGCTTCCTGTGCTTGGCGAAATATCTGAGCCTGCGTTGGTAGACGCTGGGCTAGGAGCCTCACTGCTAATACTGGCCCTCCACTCGGGGTTGCCACCGGAGCTGACAACGCTGGAAACTGCTGAGCTGGTCCTCCTGGCCTCTGCATCACAGGACAAGTGGAGATACGGTGGTCTGAACTACCACACCTCAAGCATAAGCCATTTGCTGACCGACACACCTCCCTCGTGTGCCCTGCCTTCCCACAGAATGTACAGCCCTGGGGTGCTCCCTGACGCTGTTGTTGGTTCCTCGGCTGCTGATGCCGAACTGGCGCTGTATTAGTTGACACGGCCGTCCTCCGCGGCGCTCCTGCATCATGAATACGTACACCGGGTGCTGGTGCCGATGTTCGCTGCATTGCTCCTCCTCCAACCTGGGAATGAGATCTCTTCTGACCTCCTGTCCTCGATGCCAACCTCTGCTGGGTAAGCTCGTGCCTCCGAGCGGCCGTCAAAACAGCGTCAAACGTCTGGTAGTCATGTCCTTCCACAAGCTGTAATAGTTCCAAATGAAGTCCTTGCTGGAACCTCATAGCTTTCTCTGGCTCCGTTGCCACCATTGCTGGTGTGAAACGGCACAATCTGCAGAACTCTGCTGCATACCCATCTACGGTCTTGCCTGCTTGCTTGAGACTAATAAACTTCTGCTGGAGCTCATATCGAGCTACTACGCCAAAATACTTGGCCTTGAATCTTTCACTGAAGGTGGTCCAACGAACAGGACGTCTTATACCAACTTCTTCTGATGCCCACCAGTCGCGGGCAAGATCCTGAAGTACCAATTTGACCTGATCAACCTTCTCATCATCTGGAACCTTGGCTGCCACAAGAATGGCTTCAATGTCTTGAATCCATGCATCCGCAGTGATGGCATCCTCCGTGCCATTAAAATACCTCGGGTTCAAGCGACGGAACCTTCCTGATGCTCCCGAGTCAACCCCGGCACTCCTCTCAAGAGCTAACTGAATCCCTTGGTTCAGTAACACGTTCTGCTCCTGCTGCTGAGTCTGTTGCTGTTGGTGAGTGACAAGAATCCCCCGGATGACCTCCAGGAGTGCTACGACATCTGGGACTGCCGTTGCTGCTGGTGCTGCAGGAGTTTCAATAACCTGCGGCTGCACTGCCTTTGGTTCCATTTCTGCTCGTGTCCGCCCTGGGGAAGGTTCTCTCCCCTGCTGGTGCCCAGTCGAGCCATGCTCTCGCTGCTCTTCCTCTTGGGCCTCACCCGCTACTGAGAATGAAGCACCCCTAAAGAGAAAGATATAAGATTATCAAGTCCGAACGAGGAAGATTTCGAGGATGCAAGTCAGGTGAGAGATCAAGGCAAGGACATAGAATTTGAAACAGAATTTCAAGGGGAACAAGTTTTGATTGAGACTCCTAATAATTCGCAATACCCCACAAGTCTGAAAAACAGACCTGCATGGGCCACCACTAAAACCTTGTCACGCCCCAGTACCAAATTACGGAGACGGACTAGGCCAGCTACTCCATATGAGGTACGTAACGTCATACGGCGATCGTGGCTGTCGAGAGACTAGGGGGTACATGCTACAATCAAGTCTCCTATGGTCCCACAGAGTTCTATGTCTCAATCAATCAAATCACATCAGCAAATAAATGATCATTAAAGATAAAGCAGTAAGGCGTCCCCGACGCTTCATCAAAATGATCATGAGAGACTAGCTTTATAATTTAGCTATCTCAGAGGGTCAGGAGTACAAAATTATACACAGCTGCAGTCTGTTTAATTACAATTATGTACTGACACAAAATATCAAGTAATCCGGCTAACAGGTGCCGGTGGCTAAATGCCGCACAAAATATAAGCAGGAGTGGTGGAGAAGAAACCCACTCGAGTCCCCGAACCGCCATGCTCCTAGTATGCACCATGGATGTCAGGGAGGAAGATCGTGTCCTCTGGCTCTGCTACGAGATCTGGCCAAACAAAACCAGCGGGGTCAGCCCCGAATAGCAAGTACCGCCAAAGGGGCACAAGAGTTAAGATTAAAAACCCAGTTAATAGAATGACTGATAATAGTAATACTTATGCAACTATTATAGGGTAGCGCAACATCCTCGAACCCATATGGCACCCTTACAACCAAACAAGGACAAAAGGTGCCGCATGGAGTCGGGACGTGTCGTACTCTATAACTTTCACATAAGTTAAAAGGTATAAACAATAAAGTCTCCTGATCGTGACTTCGGTCGATAGCCTATCGCAGCACAATAACCAACCCAACAATCAAACAAGAACATGGGTTGGATCATGTACCATGATAGACCATGTTCCTCAGTCATTCACAGAAGCAGCACTTCACAACCAGAATAAGTCTTCCGTTCATAACTTAGGTCCACAGCCTGTCATAGTACGATAACCAACCCAACAATCAAACAAGAACATGAGTTGGATCACGTACCATGACAGTCCGCTTCCCTCAGTTATTCACGGAAGGTAATAAGATACACGCCAGTCGTTTTCGCGGCCAATCAGGTCTACGAGTTTCTAGTGGGACGAGGTTATCCTCGCATCATGTTATTTCAAAATCCTCAGATCATATCTTTCCAGCAAGGCTAGCCAACCCAGGGGTTCGCGTAGACAGGTGTCATTGAGCACAGGTCCCTCGTAAGGCCACCTTGCCAAGACATATAATATATGACAGGAATTAATCGGATACATTCATCCACTCGTTGCGGATGACACAGTATCCGTGGAGACCAGCCGGCGCGTCAAGACAATATCTCAAGGCGGCTGGTGTAACACGATCTCGGGATTCTGCCCTCCCCATGCATCTAGTATATTTAGTTGCCTAGTTTAACCCTAGGTGAAATCTTGGACTCACATGCTGTGGCCTGCATGATTATTCTCCTAAATGTCGTACTCAAGTACGAGTACCCCAAAAGAGGATCCATGTCAATCAGTATGTCAACATGTTCTACCCTCCTTGGTGTAATGCATCATTGCAAATATGCCACGTGGAGTTACGAGTCATTTGTCGAGCATGAACGAGAACTGGGATATTCAGGTACAAGTATCAGGTAGGAACACTTTGTTCACCGGGGCACATTAGTGCTCATATCATGCTCAGGACAAAAGGCGTAAGGATATATAACATACACAAACATTTACATATATATATACAATATAATATATATACATATAAAAATATAAGGTATAGGGGAGTCTAGGTCAGAGCGCGCTCAAGTCAGGCTACGCTCAGGTTAGCCTACGCTCAGGTCAGCGTACGCTCAGGTCATACGCTTCCAAAAGGCAGCGTATGGGGTCCATACGACTCCTCGTCAAGCAAGCAAGCGTATGCGAGTCATACGCTCCCAAAAGGCAGCGTATGGACTCCATACGACTCCTTGTCAAGCAAGCGAGCGTATGCAAGACATACGCTCCCAAAAGGCAGCGTATGGACTCCATAGGACTCCTTGTCACACAAGTGAGCGTATGCAAGACATACGCTCCCAAAAGGCAGCGTATGGACTCCATACGACTCCTTGTCACACAAGTGAGCGTATGCAAGACATACGCTCCCAAAAGGCAGCGTATGGGGACTGCGTTGCGCTAGAGAGCGCGCGCAGCTCAGTGGCACAAGCTAAAAAGCTCGTGCACTGCTCACTGTCTTCTCCAAAACAGCAAGAACTCCATGGTTTGAACCAAAAGCTTCAAAAGTCCATAACTTGGTCAAAATAAGTCCAAATCCAACTTTTCAAAGGTCAAAATTGGGTAGAATAAAATTCTCTCCAACATGGAACCATCAAAACTTAAAAATAATGAAGTTTGCTAGATCAAAACCAAGAAGATCCGAAAATGGTTAAAACCTAGATCTACAAAAATTAAAGCTTCAAAATGGAAAACTTCAAGTTCTAAACTAGTATAGAATGAGGAGAAGAACATATTTTGGTAAATAATTTTGTAAGAAAATATCAACATCATTTATGGATCCATCTCTTAAGCAAGTTGGTACTTGCCTTGGTTGGTGGAGGAAAGTAAATGAAAAGAAAATAAATGAGAGGAGAGAGAGATGAGTTATTATATAGAATCTTGAACCCATGGGTTCATGATGAACCATTGGTGAACCAAGAATAGGTTACCCAAATGAGCCAAAACTGTAGGCCCAAATGCAGAAGATAAATTACGAAACAATATTTTGTCGAATATTTTGGGAAATGCATGAAGAAATACAGCATATAAATATCGTATAAATACAAGGTAAATACAATTTATCGATTTTACATATTAAAATACGTATTCCAGGATCGGAGAGTGACACCTCCGCTCATCCTCTCCTCGACCGTCTTTTCCTCTTCTCAACCTCCACATTCTCCTCTGCTCTGCCTCCTCCTCTCCTCCGCTTAAGGCCTCGATTGGTACATTGTAATGTAATCGCAATCACAATGTAATCAAATTTAAAAAATATTGTTTTAATTTTTTTTTATTTGATTATATTACGATTACATTACAATGAACCAAATAAAGTCTAACTCTAATTGGTGAGAGTCAATTGCATAAGTGTTGAGGTATAAATTTATCAGATGTTGGAACAAATTGTCACAAATGAAGTATGTTAGTAAGTGTAAGGTTTTATGGTAAGGCCATCTCTTTCAAAATGACTTATTGAAGATGATTGTATATGTTGTCTTTCATATTACTAGCGCATCCGTCATAGAAAAAAAAAATCAAAATACATGACCGTCCTAAAACAAGATATATAAAAAAAAATCTGAAAAGTTAAAAAAAAAAAGAAAAGAACGTGCCCACAAGATCTTAAATATATGCCCTTCTACGTAGAAGGTATAAGTAAAAAGCAACTTTATTAGATAAGTCATTATATTATACCAGTAACGTGCAACGTGCACGCACATGAAATTTTTTAGAAAAATAATTTAAATTAGAATTTGTTATATATAACGTTGTTACATGAGATTAAACCCACACAGCTAGGAAGAATGTCTTCCACTTTAACCATAAGAGTAAAAGATGTTTAACTATAGTTAGATAATATTAGATAGTTAAACAACTAATTAGTATTTAATTATTTTTAAATTTTAATTTTTAATAACGTGATGATAACTGTCATCGGATCGTCGGCGAGGGCGTCACATTAGGTTGGGAGAGAAGGAGGAGGGATGTGGGAACCCCAATTTTTTTTTTTTTTTTGGGTTTGTCCTGAGTAGAAAATGGATCAACCTGAACTAGCACCAAGTAATGTGTTATCCTAAATAATTTTTGAAGTGCCTATATAATTTTCCTAAAAAATTTAACCTTCTATATATTATTAACATGAAATCTTCATTTTTAAATTTAGGTCCTTCCATTTTTTTTTAAAGAAACTGCACTAACATAACCATTAGAATGTCAAAAAAAAAAGTTTTAGAATAATTAAATAAGATTTTAACATTTGTACATGGTTATTAAAATGTCAAAACGATATGACATCTTCAATCACAGAGTTCATTATCTTAAAAAAGAAGAAAAAAAAAAGTTTGGCATGAACTAATAATTTACCAATTGTCCTCATTGATGAAGTGGATAGGTATCAACTATTTGTTTTCCACTGATAACATGTCTACACACTGTTAACCTTATCTTCTTCTTTTTTCTTCGTCAATCATCATAATCATCGATACCATTAGAGCATCATTAGTAAGGCTCCTCCTTCATCCCAATTTTTATATTCAAAAATATGAAGCTCATTTGGTTAAATAGTAAGCTCCAACTACGATTCCAGTTTCTAGATTTTCGGTCCCATTTCATCCATAGGATCTAACGTTTGGGCTTCCCAATTTATAGATTCTAGATTGTAGGAACTCATTTTGTAGAATAATAAACTCCACCTCGAGCCGTACTTCTAGATTCTAAATTTTACATTATTTTTTTCCACATCAATTTGTGGCCACACAATTTTTGAGCTCACTTTATCATTTTTTTGCTATTCTCAAATGAACCAACCCATTATGTATTTACCTTCTTTTAAAAATTTTGGATCTCAAGTTACATTCTAGAGTTCCAACTACTAATAAGGCTCTTACCATCGCCAAAGAAAGTACAAGTGAACAAAATCTGTACGAAGAGTCCGAAACGATATAACAATCGACTAAAAATCATGTACGAAAAGACATACGATTTAACTAACTCCGTACGTGCTGGATATTTAAAAAAAAAAAAAAAATCTTACGATCGCCAAAGAAAGTGCGAGTGGATGCACGATTTTGATGATATAAAGTTGGAAAAAAAAATGAATGTAGGTCGAAGTTTAGTCCACATACATCCATCCTTTCAATCATTCATTCATTGTGTAGGGATGCATGCTGTTTAGGTTTTCTGCATGCAAGGGCTAGTAGGCCCCCACCACTACCCTTTTGTCATAAGGGGTACCTGAGAAAATGACCCACAGGGCACGATAAGCATCATAGAGGAACATATTCTTGTAGGGTCCTTGCTTGCAACAGCTTTCAAACTTTTATTCATTTCTTTGTACAATGTAACAATGGCTTTTGTCCATTGTCCAGTCTTTTATTTTCAGACTATTCAGACTTTCAATCTTAGAAACATTAAGGATAATAAGTTTAGAATTTTAGTCATGAAATAACGATTCATCCAAAATTTATTAATACATATTTTAGAATTAATTAGGTTTAGGGTCCTATAAATATTTTTTATTCTCGTTGAGTTATGATTCAATATATTTACTACCAGATTTTTGGATAATCAATATGAATCAACCGTCATCTTAGGATCTAGTTCCTAAATTGGACATCTTCATTAATAATTTTCGAAAACTTCTGGAACCCAAAATCTAATTAACTCGATAATTTTTCTTCTTCTTCTTCTCCTTGATCATGGCTGTTTTCAAGGAGTTGATAAGTGTGAGGCTGCGTGAGAACTCTCTTACCTTAACGGTTGAGATTGATACAGACGGTTAGGAATATCTTGTCCAGAAGGTCGAAACTGTTCGCTAACAGTCAATATGACCAAACCACAGAGGATCCAAATCGATAATTAGGTATGTTCGTCTAATTTGAGTTGACTATATATCTATATATATATATATATATATATATATATATATATAGAAGGAAGAGGAGCAAGACGGAACAAGCGCAATATCCAACTCTTGTATCTATGTTCTAAATCATTACAATTACCAACTAAATAACTTAAAATTTAAGATTGATTTCCGTATGTAGGATATTGTTAAGAAATATAAAAGTAGGATATTGTTAAGAAATATAAAAGCACAAAGGATAACAAAGGATAGCAATTCGCAAAATTTTATTGTTAATTATAACAAATTAAGATAAACAAGTTAGCCCATCCACAAAAGAAGAAGGTTTCAAGTGCTATATTTTGACTTTAGTCAAATTTTGTAGCACTTAAAGACTGCAGTGGACACTTGTCCGTACTTGAAATTTTCTAGAAAGCTAGGAGACTCCAGATTTGAAACGTGTCCCAGTTCCTCTACATTAATTCATGGATCCACCAAAATTAACCACTCTTATCAAACTGGAAAGGAAAACAAAGAGAGAAAAGATGGAGGAAAAATCTTACCAAATAGTGAAGAAAGAGAGAAAAAAAAGGAGATTGATTTGAAATATTTGTTTGAAGTGTACCACCGTGTGCAATGAGGCACTCCAAAAGTATTAATTTACACAATTTTCAATAATTTCAAATATGTGTTTGGAATGTCTCTACTGTAGATGTTCTAAACAAATTTCAACATAAATTGGTCACTGGTACGTCCAGGCCCTTTGAATGTTGTAGTTACCTACCATAAGAGATTAGAGTAAAAAGTAGGTTCATATCTTGAAGCAAGCATACTCAACTATCCCCCTTTATTTGCTTCCTTCGTAAATACAGGCCCACTATTATCTCCAGGATCACAATCTTTGAGAGGGACTGATAACTTCCGGAACTGGATATATATATAGATCCAAGATAGAATAAAGGAGGATAATTGCAATCATTTTGCATACAAGGCACATACACTTGGCAACTCTAGCGGAAGAGCGAAAGTACAAGATATTTATATTTGTTGCCAAATTTCCTAGTACTAATCACCAAATGTTCTTCCAAGATTGACAAGAGAGAAGATTTGGAAATACTAACAAAATTCAGGATTTCGACCTTTGTAAATCGCTTGTGAAGTGAAGTGAACATCCAAACTGAAGAGTTGCATGAACTAGATCATGCCGTGAAATGTGGGATGAACTGTTGAGCCAGATCTCGAGAATGGTTGTTGCCCTCTTCAAGAAGTTGCACCACCTATTTTCCACTAGAAAAAAAGACATTGAGAACAAGTACACATAAGCTGTTAAAAATGCAAGTTCAAGTAACAAAAGTTCCTTCGCCATAGTGGCATGCCTGCATTATGTATAACACACAAACAAATCCTTTATCCCAAATTTTTTGGGGAGCTTATAGATAAAAGAAATAGGATAACACAGAAATGGTGGTCCAAACTATATTGCAAGGATCAAAGTTTTTGCAGAGATATAGTTCCAATATGCCTGTCTTGGACAGCTGGGGATCCCATACAAATGGTCATTAGCTCGAATCTGCATTCTTATTGACCATTTACAAACGATCAAGTGCTAATCGAGAAATCTCAGTCTAGTACTTTACAGAAACAGAGTTGTTTTATAACAACAAAAGTTAACGACAAAACTATAAACAAACCTCTCCCATGGATGGGCGCATTTCCGGATTTCTCCTAGCACAAAGGTATGCTGCTCTGGCCAAATGGTACAACTGATAAGTGTCGTATGAATCTCCAATACGAGGATCAATAAGTTCATGTAGTGCAAGCTTCTCAACCAGTGGTTCTGCCTAAATTATATAAACAGAAGAGACGTTAGACAATATGCCATCCACTATAGTGATTATTGCTCAGGACAGTTGTTTAAAAATAAGAGAAATTAACTAGTTAGCCACAGCAGAACATACCCATTGCAGTAGATGATGAAACTCTTCACTATTTTCATATAGTACCTTGCGACCTGATATCAGTTGAAAAAGAACTACCCCAAAAGCATAAACGTCTGTCCTCACAGAGACAATACCATATTCAGCATACTCGGGTGCAAGATATCTGCAAATTCGCAAGCAGTTGATACTCTAAAAAATATGTATATGTGGTCGCAAAGCTAGAGACAAATTACAAAGGATAAATTAAAAATTCTACCCCGATGTGCCAATAACTTTTGTTTGGAATGACTCAGTACTTGACTTCCATTTTGCAAGGCCAAAGTCCCCTAGCTGAGTAAAACCAAAGTACATCAAACAACTGCTCTATGGACTGCATAAGAAAATGTAACTGCATATAGCCTTAAACCTTAGTTTTCATATGTAGATTAGTCGTGAATAGATCTAAGAAAATAACAGGTGGTTTTCATTTACAAGGTCTTTCAACAACAGTGCAGCAATGTGCTTTGCAGACCATGCCAAAACTAGATCTATGAATTTAAGAACAAGTACACACAATAAGAAAAAAGATCACTAAAGATAACTTCATATTATTAAAGTCATGATCTTTGCATAAAGGTTACCACAGGATTGGTTGACTCGATTGGCCAAGCATAAATATTCAGAAACCCTGTGAACATTACCTATTTATACTCATATATAACACCATAGAAATCTTTAACTTTCTAGTTATTCAAAAATGCCCACCATTTAGTAAAATTGTTCTCTTCCATTTCTGACTTCTCATCCACTTCAACTATCCTGCAAAGCTAAAGCTAAAGCCGCTTAAGATACTCTATTTTTTCAACGATTTGAAACACAATAGGCTACTTAAGAACGAAAGTACTTATTTACTTACCCTACATGAATTTGATTTATTTCATACCTCATCACTTCCTGCAACCTTCTTCTAGCTCATTCACTCTGGTAGGACAGCCAATTGGTTGGAGGAAATGTGGGGTGGGGGTAGAATATCAGACAGGAAGAAAAGCCAAGGTATTCCCTCGTCCAAGTTGAGCGACAAGGTAGGCATCAAGTGAAAAGGAGCACAAACACAGATGAGACAGGAAAATACCTTAATTTTCTGTCCTTGAGAGTAAAATCTACTGTCGCAGCATGACACTTTCACGACAAGGACACAAAGCCTTAATCTTCTATGAAGCTGTTCTCTAGAGAGAATGGTTTCATCTTCTGCAAGTTAAGGACTATCAAACAAAGAGGATTCTGGACGAGGATCGTGACTATTTGACAACAGTTTTTGATAGCGAGAAGCTAAAATGCACATAACCCATATCAGGTAGTTCCGACTAGCACATGCATGTGGAGGAAGTGGAAAGGGTTGTTGGGAGTTCTGAACCAGGAACTACTTGTATGGCTCTATTAGGAAAAGTGGAACATTCCAATGTAACCTCTGCTGACAGGAACTCCAATAAGTTAGACTTACCTCCAACCACCACTGGACATCAGGGTGACAGCGGGTAAGGTAGAGGATAAGAAGAAACTGTTGCATTGAAGCGTTGCCTGGTGGATTTTTGTGGAGAAGAGTAAAGAGAGTCTGATGGAGGATTTTTGTGGAGAAGAGTTAAGAAAAAATAAATAGAGGATCACCCTTTACGAGCAACATGCAACAACAAATATGTTTTCCATTTTAAACATTCACCAGAATTGATTCCATGTTGAGATTCATTTGCAGTACAATCTCATCCAGAGATACGCCAACATAATATAGATAAACCGATAAAACACTTACAAGTCTGGAATTTTGTTTTGAGTTCTGTAATTGATGAATTCTGAAAACAGAACTAGAATTCTAGAATTCTGAATGCCGGATTCTGGAATATGGACTGAAATTCTAGAAGTATGGACAGGAACTCTTTAAGTATAGTTTTGTTGTGTATATCATTCTATTTATATGTCGATCCCAAAAATTTGAGATAAAGGCTTTGTTTTTGTGTACATTATTCTATTTATATAGTTCTTAACAACTTTTTCAAAGTGTCTCTAGCATTTAAATTGGTCTCTCTTTGTAATTTAAAGACATCTTTAGCAGCCAATAGACACCTTCGAATCTAAATGTGTTTTCTTATAACTACTAGAAACATCTTTAACTGAAGAGATATCTCTACATTCTTAAGATATATTAATACAAAAGGACACCTTTCCCTTTACAATGAAATAGCCAGCTAGCTTTAAGCAAGCTACCTTGAACAATTAAGCTAGACACCTCTGGTAATGGATCATATAAGGGTGGAAGAAGATAAGAGTCCATGAGTTTTAGTAAGGCTAAGTGCTCTAGAGGAAGAGAAGTTACATTAGGTAGAAAAAAAAAACTTGTGAAGAAAATGCATGCATATTGTACATAATTTTGCATAATTTGAGGAAACATTCATTATTTGCCTTTCAAAACAAAAATAATGTGTTTTTCAGTAGTGGCTATGCATTATTCATGCTAACATTAAGTGTACTGAAAGTTAGAAATATGAACATAAGAAACATTATACCATGGGAATAAAGTCATGAGTCAACAGTATATTGCTTGGTCGCAAATCTCGATGAATAATTGGACCACCACGACATTCTTCATGTAAAAAGCGCAAGCCCTTTGCTACTCCAATAGCAATAGAACGTCTTTTGTGCCATTCCAGTAGGTCAGCAGATTCACCTATAAATTAGTGAGAACAAGAAATGCTCAGGAGACGGATTAGATTTTGTTCGTGGAACCAGTACTGACAATACAAAGACGATATTTTGAATCCCAGAAAGTACTTACTAAATAAATGCCATGCAAGAGATTTGTTGCATATGTATTCATATACTAAAATGTTATGATTCTCCTTGCAGCAATAACCCAACAGCATCACAATATTTTTGTGCCGTGCAAAGCTTAGGACATGCACTTCAGAAAAAAATTCAGAATATCCTTGTGCACTTGCTTCTTTCCGTACCTTTGCGGCAATACTTTGCCCATCTTGAAGTTGTCCTTTATATACATGACCAAAGCCACCTTCTCCCAAAAGATTTTCTTGCGAGAAGTTAGATGTAGCATGTTCAATCTCAGAAAATTGGAATATCATAGAATCCTTGATATATAGTACAGATCTAAGTCCACAAATAGTACAGAGAATTGGTTTTTCGGAGGATTCGTACTGAAAAAGAATGCTCTTCTGTTTACGGGCAGCCCCAGGAATAGATACACTGTAATTATCTTCCCTGAACAACTTCCCTGTAATTTGACGATATCTTTAGTACATCAGCAAGCTTTTAAGGAAGGGAATAAAATTTTCTTCTAAGAAAGGAAACCTACACAAGCATGACTAATGATGCCAGACTCGATTTTGTTACCGGATGAGATATACAATGCATTCTAAATCACCCAAATCTAAGTATTTGGTAGTTAGAAAATTGGATCTATGAAGCACAGACTCTATTTCATCTCCTTGCCCGTTTCCAATGTGCGTCGGACACTGACACGTGATGGACACGTGTCTGACACCTCATTTATGTCTCTTGTTTCTTATGAAACTCCGACGGATATGAACTGGAAATCCACCAGATTTCCAATTGGATATCTAGCGTCGAGTTCTGGTTTGGACCAGAAATGAGACTTGTTGTCATCTTGATGTTGAACCTAAAGGGTCACACACATTAGGGTTCATTGAACGACCAAGCAGGGTATAGTTTGTGCAATCCAAGTTGGATTTGGACTTGTCCACAATTAGTTTAACGTAAATCATAATTAGGATCCTGCTAGCAAGTGAGAAATTAGGATAAGGATTTCAATCAACTCCTAGATTGATATAGATTTGAGTCCTAATTAGATAATGATCAATTATATCTAGTCATTTTTTCTTCTAGTCATATATTGATAGAAATCAATGTATAACTATAGGACTAAATCTAGGATTGACCTTCCTATTATGAAGTAGTTATGAACTAATCCTAGGAGGTCAAGCCCTTTTCCAACCTACCATAAGCTTCTCTAGTATAAATAGAGGGGAAAGGAGGCCTTCCCAGATAATTTTAATTCATAACAAAGAGCAGATGAAATCCCTTCCTTGGTTGTAAGCTTGGCCATACCGAAAGAAGAACCAGATCGATAAACCAATTGGGATACTGCCCAAAAAAAATGCTGAAATTCCAACAAAAGGTTCCAAATCAGCGTAGGGCTCGTCTCTAGCACGAAACCTTAACAAATATTAGGATTATTTTGTATAAGGGTACCAGGTTTAGGACCTAATTAGACTTTGGGTACTGTGCTTGTCCGTTTCAAATTTTTTTAGTGACACATTTTAGTGACGAATGAGTCTTTTAATGACGAATGTTCGTCACTAAAATGTGTCACAAAAAAGTTCAAGTACCCAAGTCTAAAACGGACAAATCCAGTACCCAAAGTCTAATTAGGTCCCAAACCCGGTACCCTTATACAAAACAATCCCAAATATTATTGGGTGTTCAGTTGTATTGTGCAAAGTTCAGGAAGCGTTCGGTTGTCCGAGGTGACTCGTGTGGATAATTTTGCGTTTGGTTGTTCGAGGCGACTCGTGTGGATAATTTTGCATACCAGATCGTGAAAGGCTTAAGCTGTCACTAGGGAATTTTTGATATTATCTTTTAGGTTAGAATTTGATTCAGAATATAGGAATTGCATAAACAATAAAACCTACTACAAATGCAAGTATAAAATTGTTATGTGATAGTAATCATTTTGTGCGACAGAATGACTGTTCGAGAATGAATCTAGCAAATGCATGAGATGTGTTGCAAAGATTTATAAGTAGATTATATACACACTATGTTGCACGAATGCGGATGCGACAAGACATGGGAGGACACGGTAACACAAACATAACACCTATTTTGATGTATCCTTGTGTATTTTGGAATGTCAGGATGGTTTTACTACGTGTCCGACACGGCATGGCCCACATTGTAAGAGCATATGTGCTTCCTAGTTGACACATGAGATGTGATATTTATCATCCATTTAGATATGATCTAGAAGCGTCACCTTAGGACGATTTAGAACCGGGTAGTAAACACCGTCCATTCAATACGTGAAGAGTTCATGAACCAAGTAACCTAGCGGGTGTATGTGGAAAAAATTTAAACTCTGATGTGCCAACCAGTACGACATTTACTTAGAAAGGCAAAGATAAAATTATAAGTTTTAAATCTCGATTATGAGTATACACTTAACTATTAATGCTGGCAGCTAGGCCAATGCTACCTAAAAAATTGACCTAGTATTTACTTGAGACCAAGCGCACCAATCACATAATCTTTGTTGTTGACCATGTGGGTATTTACTGGAACATGTTTTGGATCTTATTGTCAAATTTTAATAATCGGATTCATTGGTCACTAATAGATGTTGTGATGTTTAGGTAGTTAATTGCTTATATTCATTTAATTGCCCACATGATTTATAGTCACATATTCTTTAGCAAGTAGTTGGTCAATTCAATTGTTGCACTCTTTAGATTTATCTTGGTTGGTAATACTTAGTGCCTTATTGGTTAATACACTATGACTGTTTTCATAATTTGATTATTAAAGGTTTAAGTGCTTAATTATATCATGGTTGTTCTGGTGTGCTTATATATTTTCTCTTCTATTGATTCTAATTTTCTCATATTTTTCCCTATTTTTGTTAATTTATGGACATATTTCCATACACTTATTAATACAAATCTAAGTCCAGTTTACTTAGTTCCACCTAGGCCACTAAGAACTATTTTTGTTCTGGTGTGCCTAGCCCCAAGGGTGTTAGCAGGAGTGATGGATGCATAAATTTTTTCCAAGGCAAGAGAAAATGCATTAACTTAAAATTTATCAAAAATATAACGACAAAACTCAGAAAGTCTATCAATAATCAAAATTATGTTAAAAGGGCTTACCTAACCAAGGTTAAAAAAATCGTTTTAAATGCCGGTTCCGGATCCTTCCTTTTAGTATCAGTTTCGACATTTTCCAGGGGTATAAGTGATTTTGAATCAGTCAGTTTCGATGATTCAGAAACTAATACTTGCAAGTATTTTTCTCAGTGCTTCAAGATCAATAGGAATCAAATTCAGTATATCAACTTTTAAATTTGTAAATGGCAACTAATTGGGAGCAGGTCCCACTTTAGTTGGGAGAGACTCTATTATCATAAAAGTAAACATATAAAGGGAATTAAGTAAAAGATATTTTAGTACCTAATCAATAGGGGAATAAAACTTAATGGAAGTTGTGATCATAATTATCTCAACTAAATGAATTATTTTCCAAAGTTATCTTATATCCTTATCTCTATAAATTTAGGTTGGGGCATCATCATCACCATCGAAGCCTTCTTTCATCAGAATAGGGTCGGCTATCAAGCATATCAAAAGCTCCATGAAAGATTCAATGAAGTTTTTATACATGCTGTCAACCTGACGTCAACCTTCTACATTGATGCCAAATTTCTAGCCATGGTGACTAGGAATAGGAGCATGGGAGGGTCATAACATAGAACCTAGGCAGCCAGTTGGCAGATATACAGATCTACCTTTTGGATATGCAGTTTAAGCTTCTGCAACCAAGGTGTGCCGTCTAAGTTCCCCTAGACTATAAAGAGTCTAGACAAGATGATACGATGTGCTACTTCATCTCTGGTCGCTTAAATGTTTATAAACTACCTCTAGCAAATTGTTTTATCTTCACAAATTTAGGGATCATAATATAGCGTCCATAAAGAAATAAAGAATTTGATTATAGAACACCTATAATAATCAACCTCAAGCCCTCCAACTTACAGTTTTCATGTTTACCAACTACTCCCTTTTGCTCCTTGAATTCTTAAAGAAAATAAAGGATATACAGAGACGATTAGAGATATATAGAAGCAAACCAAAAGGTCAAGGAGAGCGGCCACCCACCTACCGCTTTAGGTGGATCCTCCCCTCCTAGAAGACAGTTCCGTCTTTTAGAACATTAAAGATAATGCATGGTTCAGTTGATTATTCCAGTATACTTGTACAAAAACACAAGGAATATATTGTAAAACAGCGCAGATGTGAGCTTGTCACATACCTGCATGGGTTGATGAAAATTCAACCTCTGCATACACATCAATGAGTTCATGAGGCCTGAAGCTGGATGAAGATATCATGCTATGCCCAGAAACATTAGAGCTAACTTGAGAGGTGAAAGCAGCATTACTTCCACAAGGAAAAATAGACTGGTCATTGTTTCCAGCCTTCTGCATGGTCAGGTTGGGTACTACTGGCCGTTCAAGGGAATAAACGAACTTTTGGTCTGAGACACTGTTACTCAATGCATTTGTAAGATGTGGCTTCAGCACCTCGACAGATAGGCTATCTTGAATTAATGCAACCTTACAAGGTATATGAGTCAGATAGAACTTCACATCCCTTCTTAAATGCCTGCCAAAAAAAATGTTTAAGTAGAATTTTGAGAAAAACAAAATAAATGGAATATCTAGTATAGGCCAACATATTTCTAATAGCTATAATGTGAAACGACTGGCAGTATGATCAATTCAAGGATTACTTTAATACTAAAATCAGTAAGCCTTAGTTAGGCATGATAATAAATGAAGAAACTCGCAAGAGATACAGTGTGTATTGATGATCACTACTTACATTGTGTATTCTGTTTTAGATCTAGCAGTAAACAAAGATTACTACTCACAAAATGAATAGTCTTCTTACATTTATTTCTCACTGCCTTTAAGTTTTTCCCCTCATGATCATCCCATTTTGATATTGGAAAGAGCATATGTATGTCCGGGACAATCTAATACCAAAATAGATATGCTAAAACTGGAGTATTGATGTTAGCAAAAACTCAAACCAGCTCATAGAAAATCATTAGTCCACGCTATCTAGTATCAATCAGTTGTTCAAAGAACCAAATTGCAGTTTCAGGGAAATGTCGTAATATGGTAAGTACTCCACCCATGCATTTTCAGTATAAAATACTCGCCATCTTTTTTGCCTATATCAAATCACTACCCAGAGCCTTTGAGCTATAGCTTGACATCTATGATTTAACCTATTATACCATATACCAAAACCAATATTGTGAACCTTGCTTTATACTTCTCCGCTCCCATGCTACTCTAGAGTCATTTAACAACTGAGGAATATGTTTGAAGACTCGATCTTCTGCACATCGCTAGCATTTTGATAGCTTGTTCACCACCAGATTCTGTTGTCTAAATACATGTCGAGTTCAAACTTTAGCAAAATGATCTAAGATACAGTTGGATCCACGGTTGCCCAGATATACAATTGCATTCCCTGCTTAAAATAGAGAGCACGATGATTCTATTGTTTGTGAATCACCTTCAGCTGCATTGTCTCCATCAGAACCTTCTCATTAGTGCTTATAGCGAGCACGATGATTCTATATTATCCTAATACGTTTCTGAGTTTCTTACCCCCAGCATGTTGGGTTTTCTGATGCCATGTTGAGATAAAGAAGGCAGTCGGCATGGGAGATGAAAAGAATGGATGGTGGCTAACCCTAATTTGATAGAGAGAATATTTGGGGAATAACAAGCACCAGAGGAGAGTTTCTTCTAATTTATAATAACTCAAGGATACAAATTTAACCAGAAAGGGCGGTTCTGAATAAACTCTATAAACCTGAGCTTAAATGATCACAACTATTTCAATAGTTACAAAATGCACATGTGCACAGTGGCAACTAGAAATAAAGTTTAATGTAATACTATTTATGGGAGGTAATATGAACTGCATAGTGAGGGAGATCCATTTTGTAAGCAAACCATAAGCAGTCTTGGTCCCTCCAGATAGAACACACCTTTGTCTCGATGCTTAATGAGATCATTGATATTTCTAGTTGGGACCTTTCACTAATTGATCATGATCCACCAGCTTACTCTCTCAAAGACAGATATAGATACCTTCTCTCCAACAGCTTTTACCTCACCAGTTGAGATACAGCAACAACAATTATGATTCGTCATCCTAGTATATTCCAAGGTAAAATTATTTGATAATAATATACGCATGTAGATTTTACTAATTTGATCCGTTGTCTAAATTTGAAACCAAAACCTAAGAATCAATCCAGATAAGAAGAGAAAATAAATGCAGTTCAAACAGAAGGAATTCCATAATGAACAATGTATGGGTGCAGGTAAAGTATTTGCTTTATCACATCTATATTGGAACTTTTTCCAGAAAATGGTCATATTCAAGTATTAGCACAGTAATTGAATTGAACATACCTATCAAGTATCACCCAAGCAGCTTTGCTGGATACAACCTCTTGCAGGATAACTACTTTAGTTGGTGTTCCAGCAGTAATTTTGACATTCATGCTGACCTAAGACACAGGAATAGAACCTTGAAATAAATATAATGAACCAACATAAACAACATATCAATATCTATTCTACTCATATCTTTAAGCATGTTAAGTCAATAGATGAGATGTTATAGAGTTTTTAGTTTCATGTGATATAAACCAATGTCACATAAATATCATAGTTATTAGCTGTTATGAGGTAAAACGTCAAAGGTGAATGAGAAACAAAAATCAACATTATCATCAGGCATGTATCAAATTCACCTTTTTAGCATTATAATTACTTAATATCCTAACTGCCATGCAAAAATACGGAACCTCTGATATCAAAATACCCATGTAAGCTTTAAACTATCTGCAGACAGACAAGAACATGTGTCCATACAAAGTGTGAATTAAAGAGTCTAGCCCAACCTAGTAATAGATCAAGTATATCAGATCGGAAGACTGCACTCAACTTCTAGTCATCTATTTTCCTTTACAAGGGTAAATTTCTCTCAGTGCACCCTGAAGTTTAGGTCAGGGACACTTGACCCCTTATTTTGTGAATGGGAACATCAGGGGCCCTACATTGTCTGTATTACCCACATAACCAACTGGAGCACATGATCTAACATGAACATAATAACCAACCATGCTGTCTAAATTACATATTAGTAAAACTAGCTAAGGAGTTTAGCTTTGCACAATAAGGGTATTTAGGTCCTTTTTCAAGCTTCGTTAACTTTGTTAACTAGTTAATAAACCTCTTACAAAGGAGCACAATTTCAGAACACCTGCATGTCTTGTACCGTAAATGAGGATTTGCATGTTCATGCCCCAAAGGCCCAAATATCAAGGGGGTTTAGAGATATTTACCCTTTATTGGACAAACAGAATTAGTAAATTTGCAACTGACAAAATATATTTAACTTCTATTTGCTATGCAACAACATCAACAACAAAACTTTTATCTCAACTGGGGTCGGCTGTTTGAATCATCTTCTTCCATTCAGCTCTGCCAAGGGCCATCTCCTCCGTAACACTAACAAAACCATATGGTTCTTTGAAACTTCACTCCATATTTGTTTAGGCCTACCTCTAATACTAGCTACTCCTTTAACTAGTATCTTACACTCCGTACCGGAGCAACTATGGTTTGTGTTCTACATGTCCAAACCACGTAAGACAATTTTATCTCAACTTGCCCTCAATTGGCGCTACCTCTAAAACTTACCTCTAACTTCCTACAAATGCACTCATTTCTTATCACTTGGTATATATTATATACACCAGTAAGCTATAGTATTCAAATTCGATAGAGGGTAAATCCAAAATTGTACCTAAAGACCAAAAACTGAATAGTACAGAACACATTTTCATATGAAGACATGGCCCACAAACTTAATAACACAAGAAGCCTATAATTGATAATGAGAGGTATCATCTATGTGCCCTGCCCAAACGATTGGAAACAGCATCAAGGAGATAAAGGGAAATTAAATTAGAGAACATATTGCAGTATGCTGTATAAAATGAAGAAAGTAGTGCAAATTACCCCTTCTTTTTTGCATCTTTCAGCAATATGTAAAAGCATGCTTTCAAATGTTTCAATTTTCTTTATGACTTCTTCTTCTAGGAATCGAGAACTCATTCCGGTAAAGGAATCAGTGCATGCCTTCATATGGTACCCCACTATCAGCAAACAAACAAAGCAAACAAACAAATGATGTAAGAGAGCTATACATGATCTAAGGTGACTATCTCCAATCAATAAAAGCTAAAATGTAATCTTAGCTTTGCTTTTTGATGTTTTTAACCAAACTTGAGCATATAAGCAGTAGCAGTAGACATGGGTTCTTAGATCTTACCAAAGCAATATGACTCAACTCGAGTAAAAGAACTCTAGTTCTTCAAGGTACATAGGACATGCTTGTTGGGAATAAACAAGTACAGCCTAAGAGTCGTGCTCCACAATGAGGCCTTCGACACCAACGATGAACATGTCACGTCCCGGTCCACGGGTCCGCAGGACACATGCACATAACTTCTCCTAATTTGCCAAAATGGTTAATCCTGATGTACACGTGAAACTCAAGCAATCCAATATAAACCAATAAAAACTCCTATCTTTTATTGGCCGTGGAACTAAATATCATGGTTTTCACAATCTCCACACTCAAAGGCGCGACTTCCTCGTCACATCCCATGCAAATTGTCCATCCACTCCTCAGCAGTTGATATCATTTGTCACACACTCGCCTACGGGTCCGCCTTGACATGAATAGTGCATGGATTACATTATAATTTGGCCCAACTTGCCAAGGTTAACCCGGATGTGCACATGAGACTCACGACTCCAATATAAACCAATCAAATTCATCTTCTATCCAATGTGGAACTAGATATCGGAATTTTCCAGAATTGTCAGCTATAGCACATAACACAAAGACTAAAATAAACAAGACGTAGGATACACAAAGATTACGTAAGAAATTCAAACTCAGAACAACCCACTGGGGTGAATCACTACTGGACAAGGTATTAAAAAACTCCACAAAATTGGTAAAAAAATTACTAATCCTCTCCCCCAAAAACAAGAGCACACAAGAAGGCTCCAAAGATTACACACATGAAGACTCGAGAACGGAGAAACATAATCGGCCTCTTCCTCAGTATCTCTCTCTTTCTTCTTTCTTCTTTCTTCTTTCTCGAAGTATCGGTGGCATCAAGACCCAAGCACATTGCGATAAACTCTCAAGGAAACCCTAGGTCCTTTATATAGCCATACCCTAGCTGAGAACCAAGCCAAAGGAACAAACTCCCAAAAAAAGGCTTATTTCCAACTTCAAGTCACGACTGGATTTTTTTTCCTGTCAAATCTGACCGGTATCCCGATAGCACAACTCTGACTTCCTACACAACCCGAGTCTCACCTCCGTTGTATGCTAGAAATGTAATCCAATACCTAACAATGCAATGATAGTGAAACCAAAATATGGGAGTGTCATGATAAGTAATTAACCCGAAATTTCCAAAAAAAAGAGCCTAATTCATGAATTTGAGGAATAGACAATTCCTCCTGCTAGATGGAACAGGCCTAATTCATTAATTCCTCAACCAAACACCAATTTGACATCAGCGAGTTAGGAATTAAGAATGGAAATAAGTGGCCGAGAAATTAGGAATTAGAAATGTGAACTAATTCCTCAACTCCACCCTAAGGAATCTAGCAAATAGGCCAAAACACAAGAAACAAGGAAGTACGGGATTTAACCAGACAACGAGCTACAATCCTTGGGTGTACCAAAGTAGCAGTATAGTGTACACGGGTTCTTACCTATGTTACAAAGGCACGGAAAAATGTTTGTATCTATATCGTGTTTGTATCCGTATTCGAGCAACATAGGTGGCTACTTGTTGTAACTATATGAAATGTATGTATTCCGTATTTGTACCGTGTCGTTACCCATGCAACATTCTTTCTTATCCAATCGATATGACTCAATAAGTAGAGGGGGCCCTCCCCTCCCCCCCCCCCCCCCCCCCCCCCCCCAAAAAAAATAATAATAAATAACTGAACGTAATATAAGTCTTTCGTAAGCATAAGTGGGTCTGCCCAAGTAAATAAAAAAGAATTGTAAATGTACGTCCTCGTTTCTACCAGAACAATAGTAAACATAAAAAAAACAATTTTAGTTAGGACATATAGAAAAGTTGAAAAGGTAAAGAAAACAAATCTTTCCTAATTAGATCCAAAAAATCTTTACTGAATAGTACAGCTGTCAAGTGGGCCGGGCCTCTCAGGCCCGTGCACTATAGCGGGCCGGGCCGAAAGGGTGAAAACATGAGCCCAGTCCGGCATGGTGGGTTTCGAACCAGGTCGTACCGAGCCGGGCCGGACCTTGATATATTCTATGAATAAATTTACACAAATCACTAATGATATAAGCAAGTTTTAGTTCTGATGCCAATGTTTTGGCCCAGGTAATTCAAGATGTACATGAAGCAAAGGTCTTCTTCAAGGAACAAGAAGAGATGCCTCTCCTTGTCACTAGTGGTTCTCTCATTTGACCATGTTTGGTTTGTTGGCTTTGTAGGACAGTAGGAGTCCTCACCACTACAAAGCATAAGTTTGTTGGTTTGTTGGCTTTGTAGGAGTCCTCACCACTACAAAGCTGGTTTGTTGGCTTTGTTGGAAAATCTTCACGAAACAAAAACAGAAGTCCTCACCACTACAAAGCTGGAGCACTCAATGTCCTTGTAAGATCACCTGTAACCTCTTCTTCTTTTTTACTAGCACTTCATCATCTACGACGAGTACATAAAAGTGCAACAAATCAAACTTTGCAGCTTCGTGTTTCGAGTGTCATGAGCAATTCGTCTTACGTACTGGTACTAGATTGTGACATGTACTGTAACAATCCAGCCTCGGCTCGCCAAGCAATGTATTTCTACCTTGAACTACGTCTCGCACATTAAATATTCTAATAACAACGCACATACATGACAAACCACAGAATGTTGATGAAGCTGAAGCTCAAGGACCACACATATTCTTCAGCTTCATGCACGGAACGGGTCGGGCCAAGGTCCAGGCTTGGGCCTGTCGGATCAGGCCATGCCTCTTTTATGGGCCGAGATATGAGACCTGGCACGTCCCAATATACTGGGTCGGGTCAGCCCGGGCTCACAATTAACCAGGCCGGGCCGGCACATTGGTCATTTATTCGGGACAAACTCGTGTCGGGCTGGGCCGGCCCGGCCCGGCCCATTTGGCAAGTCTACTGAATAGATGCTAGAATCTACATTACTCAAAAGGTTGTGTATGATAAAGAGTATAAGGGATTATTGGGAACCTGAAACAACGTAGACAGTAGGGGTGAGCATTATTCGGTTTTGGACCGAAAACCGAACCGAATAAGAGGTTCGGTTCGGTTTTTAAAAAATTCGGTTCGGTTTCGGTTTTGAAAATACTAAAAAATTTTATTCGGTTTCGGTTTTGGGTTTCGGTCCAAAACCGAAAACCGAATAAGAAAATTTAATTTATATATATATATATATATATATAGGTATATTTAGTTACTATATATATTAACAAAAAAAAGCGCAAAAAAAAAAAATCGAAAAATCTATAAACCGAATAAACCGAAAATCGAACCGATTTAATTCGGTTCGGTTTGATTCTGTTTTAGGCCAGTTCGGTTTCGGTTTTGCTTATTCGGTTTCGACCCAATTCGGTTTTGGGTTATTCGGTTCGGTTTAAACCGAATTAACCGAATGCTCACCCCTAGTAGACAGTTCATATTTCAAGAACATATCAAATAATTCCATAAAGGGGGATCTACAAAAGTCAAAAAAGAGAAAAACTGAAGGGTATGAACTATGTTGTCACAGGCGACGCCTAAGTGGCCTAGGTGTTGGAGAGGACTCGCCTCAACCTTGAAAAAAATCTCCTGGATTAGGCGATGCTCGCCTAGGCGCCCGCCTAGGGTCGCCTAGGGAAAAAAAAGACCCGCCTAGGACCGCCCAATTATTCTTACTATCTTTACTTGATGTTGAACATTGATTATTTCATGTTTTTGTTTATTATATTACTTTTATGCTTATTACTTAATGTTTATTGTTTATTAGTTATACTACATAATTGTAGAATTTTTTTGATTCAAGAGCAACGAATCCTGAACGGGCGCCTAGACGCACATAGACTAGACGGGTGGCATGTCGCCTCGCCTAGCGCCCAGTACAACATAGGGTATGAAAGAGAAGATACTGATGAATCTTGAACAAGTACAGAAAAAAATCCTCGAAGCATACTACTAATTACTTAATTGATTGATATATTCTTCATTATGAGCCATGTATACTATATAAAGTAAATAAGTTTTTCTAGCGACGATCGAATATTTATATTGTGGAAGTAAACGAGGGGTCAGTAGGTGCAGCAAAGTTAAAAACTTTTGTGTCGGGTCATCTCGCATTATAAACCGATTCGTAAACGGTGTTTACTCGATGATCCGTGGATCATCACTCGATGATGCATGGATCATCCTAGGTAGACTAAAACGTAAAGATAACTCACCAAAAGGTTCATACGAAAAAAGACAAAGAGGTAAACCCTAGCCCTAAAAGAAAAAGTAAAATATCCTAGCTACCCTCAAAGCAAATGCAAAGCAAGGACTTGCTCATAGTCATGTCTGACTTATTCTTACATAAGCATCCAAAATAGAAAACAGACAGTCAGAGTTGGTCCCAACGGTCACTCTGCCATTGGGTTTGGCCACCATATTGGTCAATCAATCGGATGACCAGCCGGTTGACCGATACCTCAAATCATGAAGGTAAATGGAACGTTTGACCACCAACACACCCCCCCCAACCCTTAAAAAAGAAAGGTTTGTCGTTCGTTTGCCACTCTAGCCACATGACCTTGGCAAACGCTAGAACCAAATGATGCTCCATTTGTCGTCCTAAGGGGTTGTTTGGGTTGGTGAAAGTGTATTGTAAGTGCTTTGAAAGTGGCATTTTTATTGCAACTGTTCCCATGTGGAGAATGTTTCCGTTGGGTTGACATAACAACTTCATTGCAAGTGGATGTGATATGACATTTCATTGCAACTGAAAGTGACATGTTTTTATTTTTCAGTTACAGGAAAAATTGATTGCAACTCCATTGCAAGTGGCTATGCTCTCTACTTTTTTTAATTCTCACCAATAATTTCATGTTGTCATCCAAATAAAATAATTTGAAACTTCTCACTTGCAGGGGGGACAAAAAACTATGTATCCAAGCATATTTTGGAAAGTGATACATTCACATATTTATTGCAAGTGCACTGTATTACAATATGTTGAAAGTGACACTTTTACACTTTCGAATAGCTAAGCATCCAAACAGCCCCCTAAGAGCATTTCCAATAGGCGGGGCTAAAAAATTATTCTTGGATCACAAATTTATTATAAAAAAATGAATCTAGAATGGGTTGGGGCCATGTGGGAATAATAGAAAGTGCGTCGAGGCACATTTGAACTATTTCTCCTCCCTCATTTCTTACTCATTTTCAAAACAAAAATTCGTTTGGACCATCATGGGGCTTCAATTGAGCCTTACTATTCTACAAAATGAGCTCCTAAAATCTGAACGTAGAAATTTTTAGGCCCAGGCTACACGATGGGACGGGGCCATCATAGGGCTCCAATTGAGCCTTACTATTCTACAAAATGAGCTCCTACATTCTGAATCAAGAATCTAGAAATTGGGACGAGCCTTAATTTTGATGCTCTAAGAGCATAATTAGTAGATGGAGCTCAAGAATGCATCTTGAGTCCCAAACTTATAGTAAAAGATAAATGTAGAATGGGTTGGATTTGTATGAGAATAATAAAAAATAAATCTTGAGATCTAAATGAGATGAGTGGATATAGTCACGAGTCATACTTCTTCTTCTTTTTAAAAAATAATCTAAAATCTAAAATCTAGATATTGGGCTCCAAATTGAGCCTTACTATTCTAAAAAAAAATGAGTTCCTACATTCTGAATGTAGAAATTGTGAGGCCCAAACTACAGCTCCAATTGAGCCTTTACTATTCAACAACAACAAAATGAGCTACTACATTTTGAATCTAGAATCTAGAAATTGTAATGAACCTAAACCTTAGTATTGATGCTTTAAAGGAATGCAACAACTAACTGAACCGCATCAAACTCTCCAACATTAGCCGAAAGAAGAAACGTAAACAAGTAACAAGAACCACTCACTAGGGTTGGTCACTGTATGGAGCACTCCAAGGACCAGCAGGGAGTCTCCTCCGCAGAGAATGTCCCCCCTCATCCTGATCCCATTGAACGTCAGCGCCAGCTCCCTGTCGTTCCTCTCCCTCGTCGCGTCGAACGCCACCACCACGAAGCTCGGATCCCTGAGCCGCCCGCTCTCCATCGCTCCCCCCGGGGCCAAATTAGGGTTAGGGTTAGGGTTTTGTAGGCGGATCGTGGGGGAATGGAATTCTCGATCCGCATATTCGGAGAGGACAGGACAGAGGAAGGAACAACCGATGGCGGCAAGAGAAGAACAGAGGAGAGGAAAATCTCCAGAGTTTAAAAAAAAAGGGGGGGATGAAGGAATTGTTCTCAGTATAAACTCTCTTAATTTGTAACAAATGTATGGAACAAGTGATGATGACAAAACTAACCCATCCACATTCCAATATTTAAAAGGGCACGGCTATACACACCCCACACTTGCTAAGGACACCCCATTTAAAAAAAAAAAAAAAAAAAAAAAAAAAAAAATTCCTATTCTACCCTTGCTGCTGAGCACACCCCCTCCCCTTCCCTTCCCCCCTCCGCCGACCCTCCTCCTCCTCCGACGCGCCGCCGCCTCCTCCCCCGACCCGCCTCCGCCGACCCCCCCGGACCCGCCTCCTCCTCCTCCTCCTCCTCCTCCTCCTCCCCCCGCTTTCCGATCCCCCCTCCGTCGACCATAAATTGTTGTTAAAACAAAAAAAAAAAATTAGAAAAAAATTTGGGTGTATTCACGGGTAGGTTCGACCCTGGTTTGTCGAACACACAGAGCAATGTTCGACCCGAGACAGTCGAACTATAGTGTGTACGTTCGACCAGAATATGTCGAACAGAAGATGGCATGTTCGATTATAATATGTTCGACCAGTTTTTGTCGAACACAAGAAGACACGTTCGACCAGTGTTTGTCGAACAGAATAAGGCATGTTCGACCAATACTTGTCGAACAGACCATTGTCCGTTCGACAAGTATTTGTCGTGCTTGTCGCAGAATTTTTTTTTTTTTTTTTGGGTGTTCTTAGAAAGACTTGGGGGTATATTGGTCTTTTAACATAAAATTTAAGTTATGTGGGGTGTCCTTAGCAGGTCATGGGGTGTGTATAGCCGGCCCCTATTTAAAATCTCTCTACTTCTTTTTTCTTTTGTTTCTTTTTTTTTTTTTTTTTGCAAGTGTACAGTTCCATTTTTTTTTAGCAGATCTGTTGTCTCATTTAATCTTGTCCAATTATGTTCTCTTTTCTATTACATATGGACCACCATTCACATATCTGCTCCCATGGCCCACATGTAAATAGGGAGGAAGACAGAATTGGACAGGCTTAAATGGGACAACATATCTTCTCTCCATTTTTTTTTGGAAAAATTTGAGTGGCACCCCACTTTTTTTACGCTTATTTAAGGTGCACCCCACAACAT
This sequence comes from Iris pallida, assembly GCA_029216955.1. NCBI lineage: Eukaryota > Viridiplantae > Streptophyta > Magnoliopsida > Asparagales > Iridaceae > Iris > Iris pallida. The sequence goes on along the minus strand of JANAVB010038615.1, from coordinate 1,187,128 downwards.
TACAATATTGTATAACACCCCCCACTTTTAACGAATTCTGTCTAAAACGAACGGTCAAATTTTTTTTTGACGAAAATACCCTTGTCTACTTTTGTGTGTCCTCCCTTTCCGTCACACGTGGCTGCCCGTCCCCCGCCCCCCGCCGTCCGTCCCCCGCCCCCCGCCGTGCTCGGCCTCCCTCCACGGCGTCGTCACACTCTCCCCCTCCCCGACCTCGTCGGACCCCTCCGGCCATCACCACCACCACCATCACCACCACCACCATCATCATCATCACCACCCCCCCCCCCTCCCGCTCCATTGCAACGCACGCACTTGCAATAAGTATGCACTTTCTCACTATTTGCTGCAGCAGCAGCAGGAGCTCATTTATTATTGTGTTGTGGAGCACATGAGGAGGATGAAGAAGGAAGAAGAGATTAAAGAGAGGAAGAGGGAAATGGCGAGCAAGGTCGCCAACATCTCCGATGTCATCCAACGTGTCGCCTCCTCCTGCCTCACCAACCCTATAGTCGGCGGCGCAACCCGACAGACAATCGGAGACGACGCAATGATCGAGGAGGATGAAGAAGATGAAGATGACAGCCTCGTTAGAATTTGGGAAGAAGAAGAGGTTAGAAAATGTGAGGTGATTGAGAGAGTGAAAGAGATGGAAGGTTTCATGAGCGAGGTGTTCGAGGCTGTGTCCGCTGTGAAGAGGGCGTACGTCAGCCTCCAGGAGGCGCACTGCCCGTGGGATCCGGACAGGATGAGGGTCGTCGACGCCTCCGTCGTCGCGGAGCTCAGGAGGCTGGGGAGGCTCAGGGACCGCTTCAGGAGGGGCGGAGCAGCAGCAGCAGTTTCCGGTGCGACCGCGTCGCTGAGGGAGATGGTGGCCCCGTACGAGGCGGTGCTCGAGGATCTGAAGGACGGCAGCATCGCACGGCAGCGACGGCAGCAGCAGCAGCGCGCAACAGTGGAGGCTAGGGGGCGGAGCGGGAGGGGGGGGAGGGGCGGAGCGGGAGGGGGGGGGCGAGAGGGGGGGGGAGGGTGGCTGCCGGCGGGGAGGAGGGCTGCCGGCGGTAGCAATGAGAGAGGGGGGTCGTAAGGGTTGGGTAGGGGCATAACGAGAGGGTATTTTCGTCCAAAATAAAGGGTCAAAGGAGTTGACCGTTAGTAATAGACGTTTTTCGTTAAAAGTGGGGGGTGTTATACAATATTGTAATGTTGTGGGGTGCACCTTAAATAAGCGTAAAAAAAGTGGGGTGCCACTCAAATTTTTCCTTTTTTTTTCATTCAATCAAAAACAAATATATTATACCCAACACTAGGAAGGAACATTCGGTTTAAACCGAACCGAATAACCCAAAATCGAATTAGACTGAAACCGAATAAGCAAAACCGAAACCGAACCGAATTAGCCCAAAACCAAATCAAACCGAACCGAATTAAATCGGTTCGGTTTATTCGATTTATTCAATTTTTTGATTTTTTTTTTTTTTGCGCTTATATATATATATATATATATATATATATATATATATATATATATATATATATATTACACACACACACTTATATATTTACTATATACCTATATATATATAGTACATGCGCGCACACATATATACAGTAATTAAATTTTCTTATTCGGTTTTGGACCGAAATCGAATAAGAAAATATAGCATTTTTTAAACCGAAATCGAATCGATTTTTTTTAAACCGAACCGAACCTCTTATTCAGTTCGGTTCGGTTCGATTTTTGGTCCAAAACCAAATAATGCTCACCCCTACCCAACACAATGGTAAATGTGAGGGAACCAAAAATAGAACTGGATAAGCTGGGGTGTGCTGGATTGTGTGTTAGAATCATATGAAAGAAAAATATATATATATAAGAAAAAAAGTTTCTTTTTTTCGAAGTGGACTGGCTTTACTTTCGCAGTTGAACTATATCTTTCAGGTGCTTTCGTGTAAAAATAATAATTTTAATTAAGTTTTTCGTCAACAATCCAAATAGTTCACATGTATTGATGTGGTAGGCACTTGAACACTTTCTTTATCCAAAATAAATATCAAGTATCTGAATTGGTTAAGTTAACCAAATCAAACATGGTCGTCTAATCAGTAGGGTCGGTTTAGGGATAAGCCAACTTCGTTCTGTTTGGGACAACTCTTAGATTCAGCGTGATCTCACAAGAGGTCAGAATCGTAGTTGATCCTCCAGAATAGATCTACAATAAGAGTCAAAGAATAACAAAAATAGTTCTGAATAGGATAATCCAATCCCGTGGGCCAGTCCTGCTAATCAACTGCCCGAGCGATCAACCACACCACCACACTACAATACCTTATTTTAAATTAAACTCCCAAAAAAAAAATTGTATAGAAATATTGTATTACAAAACCATAAATGTCACAATATCCAACCCACATTAAGCAATAATGTTGATTGTTAGGTCCATCTCGTATGGTACAGAAAAATTATCAAACATAATTATCTTAGCACGAAATGTGCATCTTAATTGGGCCACTAATCCCTCCTCTAACCGCTAATCCTATCAAAAGTTTACGAATGATTATCACTGAGCTATTCAATTTTAGTTAGGGATGTCAACGAGACGTGTAGGGGCCGAAAACTATTCCTTTCATTTCCACCTCCAAATAGTGTTCAAATTTAGGTCCCCATTTCGGTGGTCGTATTCAACATTTTATTTTCTTTTTCGTCTCCGTTAAATAATGTACTTTCCATCCCGTCCATATTGTGCTCTGTTAACTTGTAACTAAAAGAGAGATTAATGTCTAACTAATATCAATGTGTTGTACACATGGGTATAAGTAATCGGATAGGAGATCTATCGGAATTGGAAGTACTATATACACACCCCATACCTCGTCCCGAATCTGATTGGAACTTTTTTTTTAATCCCCATCCCCGTCTCTATTTCCGTTTTCAAATTCCCAAACATGTTCCTGTCGGAGAAAAAAATCGAGTACTCTTTGGGTTCGAAAAAATTGTCGTACCTAATTTTAGTGTCTTGTAAAATATTTAAAAATCTACGTTAAGATCTTCGTATTGTCCAGAAAAGAATTTGGATATCGTCATGACCATTGACTTGGATTGGCCATCAAAAGTAGAGACCTAAATACAAATTTTAAATATCATACGAAACTCTACTAGCTAAACGTAGATTTTGTATATTATAGAGACCTAAACGAGATCCAACGTTCAGGCCAAGCCAACCGTAAGGCGGTAAGAACGAGGCACAAACCTAACTTTTGGATAATATGAAAATATAAACATAAATTTCGAATATTATATGATATCGTAAAACTAAATAACCCATTATAACTTGCAAGCAAGAACCAAACTCATCTAGCTCTTGTGGCCACGAGAGGTAAAACCTCTTGGACTAGGTGGATGGTCTCGAAATCGAACCGCATGAGAGGTGTGTGGTGTGTGTAAAAATTGAAAATAGTGAGCCCAAATAGTATGCAACGCTGCGTGTACAAAGTTATGTGTCTTATGTCGGACATCTTTAAAAAAAAAAAAAAAAACTTGTAAGCAAGCCAAATTAAGAGCACACTTAGTCTAATAATGGCACCCCTCTTCTTTTTTAGTTTCCATGTCGAAACCTTTCATTAAGAAGGAAAGGTGATTATTATTATATATTAATAAGTCTAAAATTACACGTTTCATGGAGATCATTGTGTAAGAAAAGCAAGAACCTAACCGCACCCAAATGTGTTGATTGAGCCCTTTTTCTTTAGAAGGTGGGAACCCTAATTTTTATAATGCTTGAAAATGTTGAACTTTTGAAGCTTAAACCCTTAGTTAGAGGAGATAGGGATGATTAGAAGGGAGTTTACCTACAAATTAAGCAAAGATAAAATTATATTTTATTTGCAGTTCGTGGAAAGAAATGCATGCATGAACTTAAAATATAACTAATGGAACCCAATGCAGGGGAACATGTTTTAATATTAAAGTGAATTATGCAAACCCATTAATTGTTGCGTAGACGTGATGCTATAAAGTGTTTTTATGATGTCATTAGAGCATCTCCAACCCTATTGTGACTTTGAAAAAAAAGTTAATGCCACATAGGAATGACAAAATTTTATTCAAAAGTTCTTCTCCAGTGCAATTGTCAAGTCAATTGTGAAGCTTATGTGGCAAAAATTAAAAAAGACATTGCGAAGTTGATTGTCTTGTTCTAGACAATGCACTTGACAATGTATTCTCTTTCATGTAATCAATTATGAATAAAAAAATATTAGAAAAAAGAAAGAAGATGAGTAGTTGTCTTGGAAGTTGGAAAAAATACTTTTTATTGTTTTCTCAATACTTTTGCCTTGGAGAGAGAGTTTCTATCTCATTGTCTTTTGAGATGTAATTTTGCCACATAAACAAGACATTGTCTTGTGGCTCATGCCACATAGGAGCCACCTAAGACTCACAACACTTAACAAGACAATAGGGTTGAATATGCTCTTATACATGCCAGAAGATGTGGTTATTAATTAGGACTTTGCTATCACAAATAGTTTAGATATTATAATAGGGTGCTGCTATTAACACTCCTAAAATGTCATTCGACACTCCTCTCTAATTTTTTAACATTCGAATTTCAAATCAATCCCTACATTAAATATATTATTAATTTGTGCATGCATGGAGGGAGGAGTGTATGATGACATTTTAGGAGTGCCAATAATGTTAATGCAGGAGTATATTTAAAATTTGAATGTTAAAAAATTAAAGATGAGTGCCGAATAATATTTTAGTAGTGCTAATAGCAGCATCCATTGTAATATTCTGTTACTATTAGTTCTATACAACGTTTGGACTATTCAGGTATTTATATAAAAAAAAAGTTTGACTATTTGATAATAGGTTAATTTGCAACTTAATATTTTGAACTTTTTATGTTTTTATAACTAAATATTTTTTAAAAAATTATTTGCAAATATATACATCGAAGTATCGAGGTGCTAGCAACTTGATACCTCGTGTTAATTTGATCGTCAATTTATGGTCAAATTAATGACAAATATCTTTCTAAGACTGTTATATTTATGGAAATGGTTTTTTTTAATATATATTTAAAAATACAAGTATTTATCCAAATATTTTTAGCAATTAATTAGCTATTCTACATTAAAACATAAAATAAAAATAATTTTTTCCATCCTCTTTATAGTAACTTATGAGAGAGTGGCACGTGTAATACCATTTTGAAGTATCAATCATCACTAAGGGGCTGTTTGGATAGCCCGAGGTGGGGTGAAAGTGGATGTCAAAACCACTTTTTCTTGCAACTGTTGGTTGAAAAAACCACTTCCACCTTTTGGTAGGTCTTTGGTTCTGGGTTTGGATGTGTCCCATCCTTGGAGAGAAAATAATTTTTTTTCCTCTCTCCACTTCTTCCCACCTACCGGCTGGTTGAGGAGTAACTCTAGCGGGAAGAGCTGCATTTCTTGGACAGTTGCAAGCTTGTAACTCTTCTTTCCTTGCGGTTCGTCTCTGGTCACCTTCCTCCTCTCCCGCCACCACCCGCCAAGGTGAGACCTTCTTCTTCTCCTGACCCTGTTGATGGTTTTTTTTGGTTGGAAAAGGAGAGAAATTTGTAGATCTATGCCAAAAATTTGTAGATCTGCTGGTAGATCTGAGTTTTCTTCTCCGAAATTTGTAGATCTATGCCAAAAATTGGTAGATCTGCAAATTTGTTCTTCGAAAAGGAGGGGAAAATGGTTAGATCTGGTTTTATTTGGGTTCGAGAAAGCCAAAATAGTGGTAGATCTGAGTTTTCTTCTCCGAAAACGCAAAAAATTTGTAGATCTATGCTCTTTTATGGTGTAGATCTCTGGTTTCTTCTTCGAAAAAGCGAAAAAATTCGAGAAACCTGCTGTCTGCTTGTCCTGGTTCTCTTTTAATTATTTTTTTTGTTCGAAAAGCCAAAAAACAGAAAAATTGGTAGATCTGCCAATTTTTTCTTCGAAAATGAGAGAAAAATGAGTAGATCTGGTTTTATTTGGGTTCGGAAAAGCAAAAAAGATGTTAGATCTGAGTTTTCTTCTCCGAAAACGCAAAAAAATTCTAGATCTATGCTCTTTTATGCTGTAGATCTCTGGTTTCTTCTTCGAAAAAGCGAAAAAATTGTAGATACCTGCTGTTTCATTGTCCTGGTTCTCTTTTAATTTTTTTTTTGTTCGAAAAGCCAAAAACAGTGGTATATCTGTTTTCAGTTTATACTTTCTTTTCAGTTTTCAGTTTATACTTTCAATTCCTTTTCTACAGCTACTCCTCTTTCAATTCCTTTTCAGTTTTCAGTTTATACTTTCTTTTCAAGCTTTTAATCTGCTATGTACATTACTAAATGTGGAGTTTCCAGTCTTCTGCTGCAGTTTTCAGTTTTCAGTTTATACTTTCTTTACAAGCTTTGATATATGAAACCTACAGCTACTCCTGTATTTGGAGTTTCTTGAATGGGCTATGATGAAACACAAAATGTGGGCTATGTTGCTGTATCTGCTGTATTTGACAATTCTTTCTATGGAGTTTTTCACATGATAGTATATGTTCAATGCCAACTATGTCTGCTGTATTTGGCAATTCTTTCTATGCCAAGTTGGTCTGCTGTATTTGGCAATTCTTTCAACCAACAGTTGCAAGAAAAAGTGGTTTTGAATTCCACTTTCACGCCACCTCGGGCTATCCAAACAGCCCCAGTATCATTTTTTCAGATGATTGTATATGTTCTTCCTCAGTTTTCTTGAGGACACATATCTGCTCACCTTGAGTATCATTTTTCCAATGACTGCTGGGCTATGTTGCTTAATTTTTTTTCAAATGGGGAGCAAGAGGAGTCCTTGCCATGTTCTTATAATGTGATGTTGCTGTATTTTGCCAATAACTTGGTTTAACTTGGAAATTGAATGGTTGCCTTACTTATATTTGATGAATCCTATAGCCAAGTTCTGAGCCCATTTCTCTTTTTCATATTGTTGCCTTTGTATGCAAAGTTTTTCACTTTCGAGTATCAACTTGTTGTGCTTTTTTGGCCTTTCTTAAGTTGGTTCAATTTATTACGGTTGGGAACTCTTTTTACCAAACATTGAGCTACATTCTACTGCAGTTTTTGGGCTATGATGAGATTGTGAGGAAACCTGCTTGTCCATGTTCTGATTCAAACATGTTCAGTTTCTGATACAAGCTCGGATACATGTTCAGTGTATGTACTTTGTAACCTGCTTGTCCATGTTTTCAACTGTGGGCTATGTTGCTGTATACCTGCTTGTGTATGGCTCCTTGTGTATCAATGTAATTTGGTATCAATGTATTGTGAGGACAAAAACCAAGCTCTGAGCCCATTTCTCTTTTTTGTGTATGGATGCTTGTGTATCAATGTATTTCACATGCTTGTGTATCAATGTATTGATGAATCCTATAGCCAAGCTCTGAGCCCATTTCTCTATTTTTTGTATGGCTGCTTGTGTATCAATGTATTTTGGAGGTATTTTCTTGGTGGTATAGCGGCTTGTGTATGGCTGCTTGTGAAATATTCTTCATTTTAATCTGGGGCGGTAATCTTACCAAGGTAGCCATATCTCCACCCATATTCCACTTTCAAGTGGCATCCAAACATTGAAAGTCAAATATTTCTTCCCCATCTACACTTTCAAGTGGCATCCAAACACAACACATTGAAACTCCCCCACTTGCGGGGGGACAAAAACCATGTTTCCAAACACATTTTGGAAACTCAAAGTACTTGCAAGTGCTATGAATTACATCATATGGAAAGTGCAACTTTCACACTTTCGGAGAGCTACCACGAACCAAACAGGCCCTTACTGAGGATACAAATGAGATTTGGGAACAACAAATTTTATTTTTTTCTATACGTACTTATCTAATGCCCTATTAAATTCAATGATTTGTTTTAATTAAAATAAATAGATAAGAACATATGTAGAATAAATTTTTATTCTTATTATAGTAGTATAGATAAAAAATAATAAAATGGATAAGAATGAGTGGACATGGGTTAGGATTAATTTTACTTTTTCCTTCTCTTTTTCTATTGTTAATTGTTTATTATATTTATTTATTTTTAATTGTTATAGGGGTAGATTAGCAAGTCTGATATTCGAGGACATTAAGTTGCATTTATTTTTAAATAATATTTAGTTGTAAATTTGTAAAATTGCAAATAAGCATTTGTATGTATGAACAACAATGGGTATATACCAAAATATTAGAGTATTTTGTCTTGTAAATTAGAAAATCAATCCCTATCCTTCTTCACCCTAATTCCTCGTCATAAGTCTTAACTCCAGTCGACCGTCGTACACAATCGAACAGAATTATGTGATGTATTTACTTGGACATTTTATGTTAACTATCCCTATTATCCCTATGTTCCATTCTTATTATACTAACCATCTCTACTTTAAAACTAATTAGACGGATTATTCCCTATGTTTTATATTTTATATAAAAAATTATAACACAACTATTCCTATGCTTATTTTTTCTTTATAAAATAAATTAGTAATTCCTGTAATATTCATTAAACATAGGAAAAGTTAATATATTTATTTTATTCAGTGTCATAAGAACCGGATCGGACCAGCGGTTCGACCGGATCCAACCGGTTTATGCCAAAAAATCGATCTGCTCCGACTAAAATTATATTTTTTAAAGAACCGTTGGTTTTTTTCCAAAACCAGCGATCCGATGAATCGGCCGAACCGGTTCACAATTGAACCAGCCAATTTTATTTTTTAAAAAAAAATCTAAATAAATTATCATGTAAAATTTAGACCATTTGATTATTGATTTCGTTTTGATAGACCTTATAGTTGTAAAACTAGACCAAAGCAATATACTAAGAACCAAATCAAATCAAATCAAATCAAATCAAAAAGTAAACATGAATATCTTACTTATTTGAACTAAACCAAAACAGGTCTATTTGAACCCAGATTGAATCAAAAAAATTTCGGTTCGATCAACGGTCCGATTTTTAAAATATTAATTTTAATTTACTTTGTTTCAAAGTAAATATATTGAAATATCTCAAATTCTTCATAAAATATAATTAAAAACCCTACTTATTAGTAGAGCATGGTTATATATATATATATATATATATATATATATATATATATATATATATATATATATATATATATAGAGAGAGAGAGAGAGAGAGAGAGAGACATCTTGACCTAATTTTAAGTATTTTTTGTGTTGTTTATCAGTATTTTCAAAATTGAATGAAATAGTAACCATCATTACCAATTGATTTAACTGCGTCATATAAGTTTTCTTCTTTTGTATGATTTTACATCTTTATCATACTTTACAAACTGATTGGTCTTTTCGGTTTATTTTTGTCAAATTGACTATAAAAGATATCCTGGTGTCAGTATCGGTTAGTATCGATCAATATCAAATCGGAACATGTTATTCCCGGGGCTTGATCAAAGATGGAAAAACTGATGTAATCGAGTTCTGAGAATCACACAAAAAAAACTTTGCAGTGATCAAACTCAAGATCTACGATGATACAAAAGCCAAATAGCCAGATTATAATATGAAGGAGGAAAATATAGAAGAGAAAATCTCTCGTTCTTCCTCGCAAACGTGTTACAATTGGGACAAAACGAGTTACAACAATCTAGAGAAAGATGAGATGAAAAAAAGTTGCTGGGGTGTCAAAACACCGTTGCTCAAAGCAAGATTCGCCCCACACGAATTGCTTCCAGGAACCAGCAAGTTGAAGAACTTGTGGAACGCTCGAAGTCACCTCTGTTCTGACTCCTCGGATGGACTTGCAATGGCGGCAGCAGCTCCATCTCTCTCTCTTTCTTTTCTGACTTATAAAATTCGTAGTCCTTCACAAAGGAAGCCAGAAGAGAGTATATATAGAAAGAGGGTGAAAACCCTAGCCGCCTCTTCAGTTATGGAAAGATTGAATCAAATCCTACAAAGATAGCAACGAAATTAATTCAAATCCCACAAAGATAGTAACGAAATTAATTCAAATCCCACAAAAAGTGGATCTGAATTAATCGCATTGAATCAGTCTTTCCATAACTGACTTGTAGCCTGCACAGTCAGCGGAGCCCTCCATGCGGTAGCAGCAGCAGCAGCCTGACCGCATGAGGCCGCATGAGCCGCATGGACCGTATGAGCCGCATGAGACCGCATGTGGCCGCATGCCGCATAAGACCGCATGGCCGCATATGAGCCGCATGACTGCTGACGTGCTAAGTGCAAAGTGCGCCAACAAAATGCCACATTACGCCTCATGAGTCCATGAGCCCGAGTCTGAGTCCGAGTCGCTATCTCCAAATGGAATTAATCCAAGAGAATGACAAAAGCATTAATGCTTAATCCTTGGAGCCTTATTCTTACCTCCTAGTAAAATCACCCACATGGTTCCCTCCTTAGGGTCACCACCCCATGTGCATCTCTCAACAACACAACCAAGTATATATGTTGAGATAACTCATGGTGTATTTCCGATGTCGGACTAAACTTTTACAAGGCATGTTGAGAGCAAGCTCTCTCCATGTAAAGAAAGCACCAACAATCCCCCACATATCACAACATATATATGCGTCCAGGGTTGAGCGTTCCCCACAGTAACTGTCCATTTTACATTAGGATAGATGTCGCTGACGACTTGAATCTTCCCGTATAGGTTAAATAACAATGTGATACAAGAATGGACTACGCCTTGAATTCTGCACCACAATTGTAATTCTTCCCACTCACAAAGTGTAGTTACGTGTGCTTCTGGCTGCACATTAAAGGCCCTGTGCCAGCCTGGTTTCAGTGTATAATTTTGGGCGTCTACAAGTTTATCCTCAAGAGACGACCTGATATCTCTTTCCATACACTATAGGTGAGTTCTTTATTAAAGAGACATGGCATGAAGCCTTGCGCTTCCTTGCAGTGCTACGCCGCTATGACATGGCCTGAAGCCGAGGCATTACCCCTACCTGGGAACCTCATCGTAGTGTCATAATACTGTAGCATGAGTTCTCAGCCTCTTTGTAGTGCCAATCTACTCAACATGAAGCCTAAGGCTTCCTTGCGGTGTTACGTCGCAACGACATGGCTTGCAAGGCCGAGGCTTTACCCCTACCTGGGTACCTCATCATGGTGTCGTGCCATTATAACATGGGGCCATCCTCCCCTTTGTAGTGTTGTCTACAAATATTTAATTACGTCATACAGCATTAGGCTACCTGCCTATTTGCGGTGCTACGCCGCTATGACTTGGCTTGCAAAGCCGAGGCATTACCCCAGACCTAGGAACCTCATGGTGGAGTCACCCCACTGTAGCATGGAGTTTCACTCCTTGTAGTGTTGCTCTACCGTACTTCCTGTAAAGCTCACCAGGCATTCACTCTGCCTGAGAACTCATTAAGGCGTTTAAGCCAACCTTCCACAGGATCTGTTTTTTTTTGCAGAAAATACATAGTAGACAACAGTGGTTATGGGTCCGTATCCCTTCCATGTTCCAGAGAACAAGTACCCACTGTTACCTGATAGTTTTCCAGTCAGTGATCCTCCTTTGAACCAAAAGTTAGATGCCTAGTAGATTTCTCTTTGAACTAATAGCATAAAACTTTATGGTAGGATTACAAAGACACACTATCAGAATGCCTTCAAACCCATTTTACAAGCTGTGTCATCGACCAACTGGCGCTTGAGGCCCTTTTGATCTGCCAGGTTCTCCTGACTCCGAACATCAATCACTGCAATTACACCACTTTTGATAAGATCGTGTACTGCCCTGTGCTTCAGCCGCACAGTCCTCTTCTTCCCGTTAAAGAGGTCATTTGATGCCACCGTCGCAGTCGCCTGGTTATCACAGTATATCGGTATCGCCGGTATCTGATCCCCAACCACTGGAAGATCATACATGAGCTCCCGAAGCCATTCTGCTTCATCTGCTGCAGTTTCAAGTGCATAGAATTCAGATTCCATGGAGGAACGAGAGAGTATAGTCTGCTTCTTCGACTTCCACGATATAGCAGCTCCACCCAAGGAAAAGACATATCCTTCTGTGGATCTCTCGCTTTCCACCTCTGAATACCAGCTAGCATCACTGAAGCCTTCCACTACTGTCGGATACCCGTTGTAGTACAGTGCATATGTCTGAGTCTTTTTGAGATATCTCATCACCCGCTTCACAGCTTTCCAGTGCTCAATCCCTGGGTTGCTTGTGAACCGACTCAGCATTTCTATGGCGAAAGCTATGTCAGGCCTTGTGGCAGTGGTTACGTACATCAAACTTTCGATAATGCTAGAATACTCCAGCTGCCTGACGCTTTCCCTCGAGTTAGGCTTCAGCTTCTGATCACCCCTGTATGGCGTATCGATCCCTGGAAGATCCTTATACCTATAGCGTGTGAGCATCTTCTCAATGTAGTGAGATTGTGACAGCGCGACTCCAGTGTCTGTCCGGATGATCTTTATGCCCAAGATGACATCTGCATCCCCCAAGTCCTTCATACTAAACTTGGTTGAGAGGAACTTCTTTGTCTTCGTGACACAGCCTATATCCGTTCCTAGGATTAGCATGTCGTCCACGTACAGACAAACGATGACTCCTCTTCCATCAGCGAACTTTGTGTAAACATATTTGTCCGTCTCGCTGACTCTGTATCCGTTTGCCCTAATAACTTTGTCAAATTTCTCATGCCACATTTTGGGAGCTTACTTCAAACCATACAATAATTTCACCAACTTGCAGACTTTGTCTTCAAGACCTTTGACAACAAATCCATCTGGCTGTTGCATGTAAATCTCTTCGGTCAGCTCCCCATTCAGGAATGTTGTCTTTACATCCATCTGATGTATCACCAACTTATGTATAGCTGCTAGAGCGATTAACATTCTGATGGTTGTCATCCGAGCTACTGGAGCGTACGTGTCAAAGTAGTCTATCCCCTATTTTTGAGAAAATCCCTTGGCTACCAGCCTGGCCTTGAACTTGTCAATAGTTCCATCTGCCTTCATCTTCTTCTTGAAGATCTATTTACATCCGATGGGCTTTTCTCCTTCAGGTAGATCTACCAACACCCATGTGTTATTGGAGGTGATAGAGTCAAACTCGTCATTCACTGCCTCCTTCCAGAAGATAGCATCTCTGGTCTTCATCGCCTCATCATAGGTAAGCGGATCTGCTTCCACATGATAGGTGACAAAGTCATCTCCGAAGTCTTTAGGTCTCCTCGCTCGCTTTGCTGACGGCTCTACGAGTACCGAAATACGGAGGCGGACTAGGCCAGCTACACCATATGAGGTACGTAACGTCATACGGCGATCGTGGCTGTCGAGAGACTAGGGGGTACATGCTACAATCAAGTCTTCTATGGTCCCACAGAGTTTTATGTCTCAATCAATCAAATCACATCAGCAAAAGATGAGCATTAAAGATAAAGCAGTAAGGCGTCCCCGACGCTGTATCAAAATGATCATGAGAGACTACCTTCATAATTTAGCTATCTCGGAGAGTCAGGAGTACAAAATTATACACAGCTGCAGTCTGTTTAATTACAATTATGTACTGACACAAAATATCAAGTAATCCGGCTAACAGGTGCCGGTGGCTAAACGCCGCAAAAGTATAAGCAGGAGTGGTGGAGAAGAAACCCACTCGAGTCCTCGAACTGCCATGCTCCTAGTATGCACCATGGATGTCAGGGAGGAAGATCGTGTCCTCTGGCTCTGCTACGGAATCTGGCCAAACAAAACCAGCGGGGTCAGCCCCGAATAGCAAGTACCGCCAAAGGGGCACAAGAGTTAAGACTAAAAACCCAGTTAATAGAATGAATGATAATAGTAATACTTATGCTACCATTATAGGGTAGCGCCACATCCTCGAACCCATATGGCACCCTTACAACCAAACAAGGACAAAAGGTGCCGTATGGAGTCGGGACGCGTCGTACTCTACAACTTTCGCATAAGTTAAAGGGTATAAACAATAAAATCTCCTGATCGTGACTTCGGTCGATAGCCTATCGCAGCACAATAACCAACCCAACAATCAAACAAGAACATGGGTTGGATCATGTACCACGATAAACCATGTTCCTCGGTCATTCACAGAAGTAGCACTTCACAACCAGAATAAGTCTTCCGTTCATAACTTCGGTCCACAGCCTATCATAGTACGATAACCAACCCAACAATCAAACAAGAACATGGGTTGGATCACGTACCATGACAGTCCGCTTCCCTCAGTTACTCACGGAAGGTAATAGGATACAAGCAAGTCGTTTTCACGGCCAATCAAGTCTACGCGTTTCTAGTGGAACGAGGTTATCCTCGCGTCATGTTATTAGAAAATCCTCAGATCGTATCTTTCCAGCAAGGCTAGCCAATCCAGGGGTTCGCGTAGACAGGTATGATTGAGCACAGGTCCCTCGCAAGGCCACCTTGCTAAAATATATAATATGTAGCAGGAATTAATCGGATACAGTCATCCACTCGTTGCAGATGACACAGTATCCGTGGAGACCAGCCGGCGCGTCGAGACAATATCTCAAGGCGGCTGGTGTAACACGATCTCGGGATTTTGCCCTCCCCATGCATCTAGTATATTTAGTTGCCTAGTTTAACCCTAGGTGAAATCTTGGACTCACATGCTGTGGCCTGCATGATTATCCTCCTAAAGTCGTACTTTAGTACGAGTACCCTAAAGAGGATCCATGTCAATCAGTATGTCAACATGTTCTACCCTCCTTAGTGTAATGCATCATTGCAAATACGTCACGTGGAGTTACGAGTCTTTTGTCGAGCATGAACAAGAACTGGGACATTCATGTACATGTATCAGGTAGGAACACTTTGTTCTCCGGGGTCATATTAGTGCTCATATCATGCTCGGGACAAAAGGCGTAAGGATATAAAATGGGCATATAATATATATATATAATAATAATAATAATAAAGTAACAATATAGGGCACAAAAGTCCATGCGGCCCAAGGGGAGTGAGTCCATGCGGCCGGGTCAATACTGGTTCATGCGGCTGGGACTACACGCTCAAGCGGCTCAGAGAGCCCCAAGGCGCATGCGGCTGGAAGGGCGGGTTCATGCGGACGAAGGGGTGTCAGCGTATGCGGCTGCGAAGGGAGCAATCGCCAGGCGGCCGGGGTTCAACAGCATATGCGGCTAGGATCAGACGAAGCCTTATGCGGCTGAGCATGGGCGATACATATGCGGCTGGATGATGGATGGGCCTTATGCGGCCCAAAAACAGTAGCGCATATGCGGCTGGGTGCAAAAGAACTCATGCGGCTGCAAAGGCTAGCCGCATGAAGTCCATGCGATAGGGGCTCATGCGGCTGAGTCTGAACAAGGCTATGCGGCTCAATTACTTGCCGCATGAAGATTCATGCGGTCAAGTACTCAAGCAAGTCTTATGCGGCTAGGAAGGACTTTCCATGCGGCTGAGCTCGAACGAGTCTCATGCGGCTGGAAAGGCCATGCGGCCAGAGGCTTGCCGCATGAGGATTCATGCGGTCAAGTACTGCTCTTCTTCTCCACTTGTCCGAGAAGAGGAGCCAAGCAACCATGGCTTCCAAACTACACAAAACCTTCATCCGGAGCCCAAATCGAAACTTCCTTAGGTCAAAATGGGGTAGAACAAAATTCTCTACAACATGGAACCATCAAAACTTAAAAATAATGGAGTTTGCTAGATCAAAACCAAGAAAATCCGAAAATGGTTAAAACCTAGATCTACAAAGATTAAAGCTTCAAAATAGAAAACTTCAAGTTCTAAACTAGTATAGAATAAGGAGAAGAACATATTTTGACAAATAATTTTGTAAGAAAACATCAACAACATTTATGGATCCATCTCTTGAGCAAGTTGGTACTTGCCTTGGTTGATGGAAGAAATATTTGGTTGGTGGAGGAAATAAATGAGAGAAAATAAATGAGAGGAGAGAGAATGAGTTGAGTTATTATATAGAATCTTGGACCCATGGGTTCATGATGAACCATTGGTGAACCAAGAATAGGTTACCCAAATGAGCCAAAACTGTAGGCCCAAATGCAGAAAATAAATTAGGAAATAATATTTTTGTCGAATATTTTGGGAAATGCATGAAGAAATACAGCATAATAAATACAGTATAAATACAAGATAAATACGGTTTATCGGTTTACGTATTAAAATACGTATTCCAGGATCGGGGAGTGACATCATCATTTATGTTAATGTTCGGTTCTTCCTCTCTGTTACTCCGTTGGATTGAGGAGAATATTGAGCAGTAGTCTCGCATATGATTCCATGTTCTTTGCAGAACGATGCGAAGTCATGAGACATGTACTCCCCTCCTCGATCACTTCTCAACCTCTTGAGTTGTTGTCCAGTCTGCCGTTCAGCTTCGGCCCTGAACTCTCTGAACTTCTCGAAAGCTTCGTCTTTAGTCTTGAGCAAGTAGACGAACGCGTATTTTGAGAAGTCGTCGATGAAGGTTATGAAATACTTCATCCCGGCCTTCGTGGAGAAATGTTTGAAGTCACAGATATCAGAGTGTACCAACTCCAGAAGATCTGTGCTTCGATTGACCCGATGAAAGGGTTTCCTTGTGATCTTCGTCTGAGCACACACTTCACACTTCTCCACCTTACCCCTATATTTGGAGATAAGTCCTAGACTAAATATTTTGTTAATTCTTTTACAATGAACATGTCCTTGTCTATTATGCCACAACTCAAGAGAATAATCAGAAAATACAACTGCATTAATGTCATTAAACTGGTTGACAAGCTGAATTTTAAACATTCCTTCGATTTGATAAGCATTTCCGAAGTATATTCCTTTCTTGGACATCACCATCTGACCAGCATTGATGTCCATCCTCAAGCCTGCGTTGCAGAGCAGGCTTCCAGAGATCAGGTTCTTGGCAATCACCGAAACATGTTTCACACCTTGAAGTGTCAGAGTGTTCCCAGAAGTTAGTTTTAGCTCCACAGTCCCGATCCCCAGAACTTCAGCTTGGGTCTGGTTTGCCATGACAACCTTCTCAGATATCGGCTGGTACGTGACGAACCATTCCTTGCCAGAACAGACATGGCAAGTTGCACCAGTGTCTATCCACCAGTCAGAGTCAACCCCCACAGTTGTGACCTATGCGATCATAGCAACAATGTTAGAAACCAATGAAACCTTACTAGGTGCACCTTTCTCTGATTGTTTAGACTTAGATCTGCATTCACTCTTGTAGTGGCCTTTCTTGCCACAATTGAAATATGTCACGTGGGACTTGGACTTCTGTTGCTTGAATGAAGGACCCTTCACTTTTAGATTAGTAAAGTCCTTCTTCTTGTGATGAGAAGCCGCCTGCTTCTCCTTGGGATCTCTTGTCTGCACTAGATTGGCATTAGCCAACTGTTTGGACAGAGTGTCCATCTTCTGTTGGGAATGCATCTCGTCCTCAACATGGATCTCTTGGAGTAGATCTTCCAAGCTAATGTCTAGCTCCTTTCTGAGCATCCTTGCATAGAAGGTACTCCATCCAGCAAAAAGTTTTGAGACGATCCCTCCAACGACAAACTTGTCGGGAAGGGGCATCTCTTCGTCTTCCAGTTTCTGATGCAGCTTCAGAAATTCCTTCACCTGTGGCAACATGGACTTCTCGTCCTCATAGAGCAATTTGAGATATTTTTCAACCACAAACATCTTGCTCTTGTTCATGTCTTCTTCATACAGTTTTTCCACAGACTCCCATATGTCTCTGGCAAATTCCTTCTTCGAGTAGGATTCTTCCAGGGAATCATCCATAGCATTCAGGATGAGAAGCCTGCTGATGCTATTTTCCCTTCTCCATTTGGCCTGGAGTTTGGTAGCCGCATTGATTGCGACAGTAGACCCAGTGTCTGGAACAGAAGGTTCTTCCTCCAACAGTACATGATCAACGTCTTTGAGTTGAAGAGTTAGATAAACCTTCCTCTTCCAGACTTGATAATGCTCTCCATCGAACTTTTCCAACTTGCAGTAGTCCGATTGGACGAGCGAAGCATTAATGTTTTCCATCTACAAGGATCTTGCTTTGAGATTGTTATTCCCGGGGCTTGACCAAAGATGAAAAAATGGATACAATTGAGATCTGAGAGTCACACAAAAAAAACTTTGCAGTGATCAAACTCAAGGTCTACGATGATACAAAAAGCTAAATAGCCAGATTACAATATGAAGGAGGGAAACATAGAAAAGAAGATCTCTCGTTCTTCCTTGCAAACGTGTTGCAATTGGGACAGAACGAGTTACAATAATCTAGAGAAAGATGAGATGAAGAAAAGTTGCTGGGGTGTCAAAACACCGTTGCTCAAAGCAAGATTCGCCCCATACGAATTGCTTCCAGGAACCAGCAAGTTGAAGAACTTGTGGAACGCTCGAAGTCACCTCAGTTCTGACTCCTCGGATGGACTTGCAATGGCGGCAGCAGCTCCCTCTCTCTCTCTCTCTTTTCTGACTTATAAAATTCGTAGTCCTTCACAAAGGAAGCCCGAAGATAGTATATATAGAAAGAGGGTGAAAACCCTAGCCGCCTCTTCAGTTATGGAAAGATTGAATCAAATTCCACAAAGATAGCAACGAAATTAATTCAAATCCCACAAAGATAGCAACGAAATTAATTCAAATCCCACAAAAAGTGGATCTGAATTAATCGATTGAATCAGTCTTTCCATAACTGACTTGTAGCCTGCACAGAGCAGCAGCCTGACCGCATGAGCCGCATGGACCGCATGAGACCGCATGACCGAGTCCGAGTTGCTAAACCCCTTTAGGGCTTAGCTCCAATTGGAATTAATCAAAGAGAATGACAAAAACATTAATGCTTAATCCTTGGAGCCTTATTTTTACCTCCTAGTAAAATCACCCACATGGTTCCCTCCTTAGGGTCACAACCCTATGTGCATCTCTCAACAACACAACTAAGTATATATGTTGAGATAACTCATGGTGCATTTTCGATGTGGGACTAAACTTTTACAAGGCATGTTGAGAGCAAGCTCTTTCCATGTAAAGAAAGCACCAACAGAACATACCAAACTATGTCGATATTGGTTGCATTGGATCGTATGGATCGATAGTGCAAATTATGCTATAGACAACAATTTTTGGAACTGCCTGAGAATCTTTAACATGGTATCGAAAACGAGTCAGATTAAAATCTCTCCCAATAGTTAGCTTTGAAGCTTTGGTGCAAGTAAAGATTCGATAGCCGCACTCCTTATAATACAAAAATATTTCATCAAAACACTCCCCAATATGAAAAAAGTATGCTAATTAATTCTGCTTAATTTGTATGCTAATTGGGAACTTTTGGATTAATGTTAAGAGCTTTATTTTTGTCATCGTTACAATCCATCCCTGCACATTAAATGTCCACTGCGTGTTGGATTCCTGCAGTGTTCCATTACTATGCAACAAAACAATCTCTAGTATTTTTGGGCAATGTTCGCAGTATCAGGATTGACTGTATTGACAATATCGACAATTTTGTATCGAGGTATTTAACATTTTGATATTGAAAAACAAATAATTATTAATAAATTATTTTAAATATATATATATATTTTATACGTTTAGTCATAATTGTATGTGTAAGAGTCGGTATCCGTACCGGTGGGACATGCCAAAGTGTATTATTATCGACCGTATCGGTATTGGCCAATACTTGCGATTAAAGGAAATAGAAGGTTAATTAGAGCACCCTTAAATCATACATTTTAATCAAGAATATGGCTTGGTAAAGATCATTACATCATACATATGATTGGAAACTTTTCAAACGATAAGACTTTACTTTACAGTTTGAATCCCCACAATATATAAATTTGGTCCTACTCTTCGAGTAGATATATAGTAACACAATCGATCACTAATAGCACAAGTAATCGTAGTCGAAAAGAGAGCCAGCCTAGCACTAATTTGGCCAGCTTGCTTCGTCGAGATCGTCGTCCATAGACAAGAACGCCTCCTCGTCCAAGCACGACAGCTCCGTGCCGTCGCCGTCGTCGTCGCCGTCGAAACATCCCTCTCGTGCGTCGTGTACTCGACACATTACCCACGTGTCGGATTCCTGAGAGAACCAGAATCGAACAAGTTATCGTGCTATGAATATATTGGAGGAGTAGCGATCGTGAAAAGTTTGGTAGAACGTTATATGCAATGGAAGCATCTTCTTCTTCTACTACTACTACTTTTTTTTTTGTTGTTGTTGCTTTTATATCCATAAATATTGGTTGTATGGATCCATCAGCACAAGTTCTTGTCAGCAAACAACTATGTCCCCACTCCCACTTGTTATGAGTAGTCTAGATCCTCGTCCATTCAAAAAATCGATTATTTTCTGTTTGAAAAAAATGGGCGACCGACCTCTGTCGACTTCAGAGTCAATTCCTAATATCCTTTTAGAGGAATGGATATGAATCTAATCAGAGGCAGACGCAGAAATTTGAATTTAATAAAAAAAAGAGTTCAAAATAAAATCATAATATATATATTTTTTTGTGTTTTTTTTTTCTCGGACAACGACTATATAAACCATCAAGCCAAAGAAATTTGAACCCAAAAGTTGTGCTCGGACGGCCGCCACACTACCACTAGACTAGTGCTTTAGAGACTATATATATATAATTTGAATATCATAAAAAAATTGTTGGTCTTTTTTTTTTCAATAGGAACTCGGATCAAGTATATATTAAAAAAAAAATCCAGTGTGGAGTCCATGAAGGTAAATAAATATAGATTCATAAAAGAAGATGTTTTAAGGCCTCCTTTGGTGGGTGGAAAGAAAAAGAAAGGCAAGAAAATCAATTATTTGTTCTTTTTATTCCATTGAAAAATTGTATTTTATTATTATTATTTTTATGTTTCGAAATGTCAAAAAAATGGGAATATAAGTAAATTCTTAGCATGGAAAAAGTGAATCCTTGAATAAGTAGAGCGAACCAATTTCTTCCATATTTTTTCTTCTCTTTCAAAAATTATTTTCCATTCTTCTCATTTCCTTTGGCATTCAAATACCGAAAAATAATAACATTATTATTTTTTCCAATATCGTGATTTCACAAACCAAACCTGCCCTAAGAGTTTCAAACTATAGATTCGATATCTATACATATAAGAATGTAAGAATGTGAAGCAAAAGAGAATTAGGGAAAGAATCACATGCAAGAGCCTAACAAGAAATTTAGGAAAAAAAAAAAAAAGGAAGACAAATTAATGTTGTGATTTCATAAGGTAATTTCTAAAGGCACTTCATATTTTACTCCAGGACAATTCAGTCGTAGGACTGCCAACTTGTTGACAGTCCTAAAAAATTTGAATATTAAGATTGTGAACGAAGTTGGCAGTCATTCTTAATGCAATTATGCTATTTGGCTCCCAAAATATTTGGGTGATGCCATCTCTCATTATGTGACATATGACATGGTTGTTGACATGACAGCTGACATAGCAAAATTTAACATAAAAATTAATATTAAAATTAACATTAAGATTAACCTTAACATTAAAATTAATCTTAACAATAAAATTAATATTAACATTAATATTAATATTAATATTAATATTAATATTAATATTAACATTAATATTAACATTAACATTAAAAAAATTTGAGTAATTAATGTTTTGGGTTAAAATTTGTCATGTCAGCTGTTATGTCAGCTGCCATGTCAGCTGCAACATAATGTGAGATGGCATCACCCAAATATTTTGGGAGCCAAATAGCATAATTGTTCTTAATGTTAGGACTGTCAACTTTGTTGACAGTTACAATGGACTGTCTTGAAGTAAAATTATTTTAGAAATTATCTTTCAGAACTACAAAGACAAAATTTAAGTTTTCAAGTACTGTAGTACTTACCATTCTTGTGTGTCCATTCTTTCTGGAGGACCTTCTACCGGTCCTGCCACTGGAACTAGTACTGCAGCTACCGACACTTTCCAGTAGATGGTACTCGTGCATGACCCAACTGGTCTTCGTCCCCTCCGCACCTTCGCCCACGCAGAACACGAACGTCTTCTTCACGCCGACTTCCTCGTCGCCGCTGGAGACCCACTCCGCGTCTTCCTCCTCCTCCTCCTCCCAGTGCCCGCTGGGAGTAACTCTGTTCTCGGTCCTCCGGGCGAAGAAGTACCAATGGTTGCCTCCTCGGAGGGCTCGACCTTTAATTTGCACAATCAACAAAAAAGAAGACGAACAAACTTAGTTAGACCGAACACTCTGAAATATACTAGGACATATTCTGAATTATATTTGTATCGGTACAACATAGATTAATTTTAGTTATGCAAAATGGTTGACGAGAACACTCTGAAATACACTGGGACATGTTATCAATTATATTTGTATCGGTACAACATAGATTGTAACTGACCGTGGAGTTCCCAGGGATCGTAGAGCTGGCCGAGGCTCGGGACGAGATCGTGCTGGCCCGGAAGGAGCGACGCCTTGCGGCGGAGGAAGTGGACGACGAGGTCTTCGTCGGAAGGGAGGAATTGGAAGCCGGGAGGGAGGCCACACATGTTGATGTCAATATATATATATATATGTAGAGTTGATTATAATAGAGGAACTAGCTAGCTTGCTTGTGGACTATATGTGTGTGTGTGTTAAGTAAATATATAGATTGGTATATGTTTATATAGTGTACGAGTAAGGAAAAAAGAGGAGGAAGCGTGAGTTTGAAGGAAGAAGAAGATGGTGTTGTGATGAGTCGATCAGTGGAGCATATAGACGAAGACGGCTGAAAATGAAAGGGCAGGGTCTTTTCAATTGAGGAGTGAGAGAAACCTTTACATCTTTGCAGTGGATAAATTTAGTTGAAACCAATAGACCATAGTTTTTGTTTTTGTTTTTGCCTAGTTGTTCAAGAAGAGCATGTGCTCACCCACTTCGCTTATTGAAGACATAAAAAAAGCAGAGGGTTCGTGGTTTGTAACTACATACGTGACGGTCGTCTATTGACTTCCTGGTCCGAATGTGACCCGGAGATAGCAGGAAGGACCAATAGTCGACTGCCACGTCGGCCAACGGTCATGTCCGCAATTACAAATCGGAAACAAAATATCATTTTCGTTTGCATTTAGACTGTGGATTTTATATCCGTTTATAGTTTTAAGTCACGACTCATAAGTTATGTTCAATTGAAAATTCACTTTTGATTTTCTTTTTGTCATTATAACATGAACATGAGTACAATATCAACAACCAATATCTGTTGAAAATGATAGTATAATAAAAAATAATAATTAACCAAAAAAATAAAAAATAAGGATCCAAACTTTCAAGTTGGACACGTTATAACTTAAACTAGTCTAAAATTCATGGTCTAAACACCAACTAATCCTAAAAATACTGGTTAGGACCCGCGATTTTGGGCGAATCCGAACCGTAAATTGTCCAAAAAAATTGGTTTCTAAATTTTCAAATTTAAACATGGCGGATCAAAGCAAATAGGGGCCCTTGTCCGGTCCGTTTGTTTTAGAAAAAAAAAAAAAAAATTCCTAAAATACTGCTCGGTAACAAGTCTGTATAATTGTTTATACAACTTGAGCTTCATTCTTATATACTTGTATCTAATTTCTGCTTTGTCGTATTGTAGATTCCATGTTACTCTGTTTGTTTGGACTGCAGCCCGGTCCGGTTCGTACTTGTTTCAGACGGATCGAGTCATATTCGATTCCAACTTTGTCAAAAATTGGTCCGATTCGATTCCATCAAATTTGGATGTAAAATTAAAAAAATCGACTCGATGATAGTCAGCACAAAAGGATCTTCCAGTAGGTCGATAATTAGAGGTATCAGAAGCAAAAATCAAGTATCAAAAAGATTCATATTTAAACTCGGAAATATTCATATGATAAAAATAAGAGGTTAAACAGAGAATTAAAATCTGTAGAGTTACTTTTTGGAAAGAGTTTTGAGCTTGGATTTGTTTAATTCTCCTTTGCATGCCTTTCTTTATGGCTAACAACACATTGGCATTCAACTCATTCGTTAAGCACATCATGACATTGATACTGATTACATATCGAGGATGGACATAATATTGGAACATGCATGTCAAAAGTAGTTCTCTCCTTCTCTTTCTGGTGACGTTACCGTGACGCACAGATATCCAAGGTGTTAGCTTGTCGGGACGCGACTGAGGGATCGACAAGTGAAGGAAAAGATTCATTTTCTTTTGTTTGATATGAAAGAAAAATAGGAAGGAATGAAAAATTGAGGAATTACTTTTCCTTCATAACCTAAGAAATCAAATCCCCAAAAAATGGAAGAAAAAGTGGAAGCTTGTATTAATTAACAATTATACCCCCATATTATGAATGTATTATTTAAAAATTATTTATGAAGTCAAATGGTAAATAAGTGTTTTTAGTTGAGGGTAGAATTGGTAAACCCTATATTTTTTAATTTTTTTTTTTCGTTCCGCTTTTTCTTTTATACTAAACAAAGGAAAATATATCTCTTATCTTTTCCATCCTTGCTACCAAACACAAAGGAAGGAAATGATCTTTTCCTTTCCGCATGGAAGGAAAATGAATCCTTATCTTTTTTCTTCCTTCCACTTTTCTATCATTCCTACCAAACACAGCCTGAGAGCAGCGATCGTTTATATTTTTCGAAATAGTAGTTGTTGGATTGTTACTTTTTTACAGTTTAAATTAAAAAAAAATTGTGTGTAAGATTTTAAGCTTGCACATGTCAATACGGAATTTGGATCCATCCCAGCCTCCACGTCTCCCATCCACGGAGCACTCCGGCCACCGACGACCCTCGTGCCGAACCCGACTTTGGTGCCAATACCCCAAGCCTCCGTCTCCCAATCATTTCCAGACCCGACCTCGATCTGGTCTTGCACTACCAAACCAATCGGACTCCATCGCGTTCTCGACCTGAATCGTTGACGTCGAGAACGCGATAGAGTCCGATTCGAAATCAAATTTCGTCGTACGTACGTGCGTAAGTTCGAATTCAGTTTCGAAGCTAAATTTTTTTCTGTCCAAAATCCAAATAGTGCTCACCCCTATAAGCACCTGCTGCAGTGGGTCGGTATTAGTTACGAGTCCAAATCGGATTTGATTGACATCTCCTGCGGCCCTGCCTGTCTATGAATATGCCCGAAATCAGTCCAATAAGAAATTCCGTTTGTTAAAAAAATAATAATAATTCAATTTTGAAGAAAAAAATATTCGGTTTCAGTTTCGACTTTTTTCCTTTCGATTTCAATCCAAATTTAAAAATCGAATAAGACTTGTACAATTAATAAATACCCTCAATTCTATGCATATTTTATAGTTACAAATTTATATATATATTTTTGTATATTTTGAAAATAATAGTTTTATGTATAAGCAAATCCAACTTATAAATATATTACATTAAATGAAACAAAATAACATTAAACTAAATCTTATAAGAAGGAAAAAAGTGCATAAAACGTTTTTTTGACGTGCAAAATTGTCATTTTAATAGTTATGATCAAGTTTAGTTTTTTTTTTTTCCAATAGACAACATGACAAAAAAATTCCATCTATTTTATGACATAGTTGATCGGAGATAATTTTTATCAACTTAGAGGAATTTTTTTGACAGTAGCTACCCTAATTGGTATAGTCGGTATTATTTTATAAGCTACCAAAGCATTAGGAAGACCAAGACGTAAATTTTTGATATATTACAACACTTCAATTGTTTTGGTTAACCTATCTGGTAATTCTTCCCAGACCCATAATTTCATTATTTTGGCCCTGAATCAATCTAAGCAGCTTTCAATAAATAATTAAAAATTCTCTTAAGGGAGGTGGTCCTAGGCATTTGTCTGGCCCGCCTCCCCCTAGAACCGTCTTTGTAGGAGACCAATCAAGCAAAGACCATTGATTACGAAGAAAGGATGTTAGATGATAAAAACATAAGGGTCTATTTGGATAGATTTTCAGAAAATTTTAATTTTTAAATTTTTTTTTAAAAGAAATTGTAAAATTATTTTATAGTTTTATAAATTTCGACTTTGCACTTGGTTACTAATATATGGGAAAAAGGATTAAGAAACAAAAGTTTAAAGATTTCGGGAAAATAATTTTTGAAATAAAATTTTGTATGATATTTGGAGTTGAGAGGGAGAGAAAGAAAAAAATAGTTGTAAGAAACATATGTACTTGTGTGGAAACAAATTGTCCAATTTTATCTAATCTTTGCCCAAAGAGATGCCTAGTATTTTTTCTTTTTACTAAGTTTAAACACTATATTTTTTAGAAGTAAATCCCGTGTGTTAACATTCAAGTCCAGTTCTTATAGCTCACATGTAAAGCAGTACGGACATTAGACAGTAGAGATGTGCATATTTGGACCAAATTGAATCAAACCAAATCGAATCGATCGATTTTTAACCGAACCGATGGTCCGATCGGATTGGTTCGACTTGATTATTCAAAAAGTTGACTGATTTGGTTCGGTTCACATTTTGGTCATTCCAAAAACTGCTTAAACCGAACCACATCGAACCTAGTTAGTAACAACATAAAGTTAGGCTTATATCCGGTCCAACTTATCAATCTCATGGTTTATTTATTTTCCATATTCAATTCATAAATCTATTAGGATTATGATTTATTTTCGAGAATTATTTTGGATTTGTGGAAAAAATCTATTATGCAATTGATTTACTTAGAAGATTATTGTCCACTTCGAATCTTATACAAACATCTTCCAAACAGAAGATGGTTAGAATTTATTTTTGTGTGAATTTACTTTGTGAAAAACTTTTATATACTTGAATTTTTTTGTCTCATCAAAATCGATCAGCCGAATCGATCCAAACCGAACAAAGCGGTCGATTTCAAAACCGAACCGACCAATTGGTTGGTTTGGTCCAGCTGTGATTATTTTCAAACCGATTAATTTTGGTTCGACTTTGGTTGTGACCAAATAGGTCGACCACCAACTGATGTACACTCCTATTAGACGGGGCCGACAGAACCCAACCGTAAGAACGTGTATGTGTGTGGATTATAATTAAAAAAAAATGTTTATTTCGAATACTATTTATGTTTAAACTCGAAAAATTAGTTTAAACCCTTCCTCAAAATAATTCCAAGAGGGAGGGAAGAAAGAGAGGGAGGAGAAGCAAGGAGAAGGTTTAAATGTTAGAAGAATCACCATGAACCCAAATGATCATTCCCCACCACCACAAACTAGACCTCTGCCTCTCCCACCGCGCCGCCGAGTCCCTCCACGCCAACCTCCTCAAGCTCGGCCTCCTCCGCCGCAACACCTTCCTCTCCAACCGCCTCCTCCACCTCTACTCCCGCCTCCGCTCCCCGGCCTCCGCCCTCCTCCTCTTCCAAGAAACCCCCGCCGCCGCCAGGAACGTCTTCACCCACAACATCCTCCTCTCCTGCCTCTCCAAATCCGGCCGCTTCGACTCCGCCCGCCAGCTGTTCGCCCAAATGCCCCAACGAGACTCGGTCACCTGGAACTCCCTCGTCTCCTGCTACGCCGACGCCGGCCTCCTCTCCGACGCCTCCGCCGCGCTCCACCGCATGCGCGAGCTCGGCTTCCGCCCCACCGGCTTCACCTTCTCCATCGCCGCGTCCACCGTCCCCGCCACCGCCCGCCAGGCCAAGCAGGTGCACGCCAGCGCGATAAGGGACGGGTTCGACTCGTCGAACACGGTGGTCGCGAACTCGTTCATCGGCATGTACGGGAGGGTCGGACTGCCGGCTTACTCCTGTAGGGTTCTGCGGTCCATGACGAACCCGGACGTCGTTTCTTGGAACAGCCTGGTATCGGTCCTCGGCAACGCCGGCCTCGTCGACCGTGCGCTGGAGTGCTTGGTGGAGATGAGGGGCGAGGGGTTCCTGCTCGACGCGTTTTCGGTCTCGGCGGCGGCCAGCGTCTGCGCGGACGCCGGGGATGTCGTCAAGGGTGAGCAGCTGCTGGCTTATTGCTTCAAGACGGGGTTCCTTTCGAACTCTATTGTTTCTAGTGCTGTAATTGACATGTATTCCAAATGTGGCAGACTGGGGGACTCGGTCCAGCTGTTCCGGGAGATGGAGAGGTGGGATTCGGCTGTCTGCAACTCCATGATCTCGGCCTACGTGGGAGGCGGGCTCGTGACGGAAGCTTTCAGGCTGTTTTCGCAGGCGGTTCAGGCCGGCGTCAGGCCGACGGAGTTCACATTTGCGAGCATCCTGAGCTCGAGCTCGTGTTTCGTCTTGACCGAACAGGGCACCCAGGTCCACTGTTACGTTGTTAAATTTGGTCTGGAGGACGACACGATCGTCGCAAGTGCTCTAGTCGACTTGTATATGAAGCTCGGTACGGTGGAGTCTGGTTTGAGAATTTTCGCAGCAATGGATACGAAGGATTTGATTTCGTGCAACACCGTTATCTTCGGCTTGGCTCAGAATGGACGAACCGTGGCAGCTCTGAGGGTCTTCGAACATATGGTGGCAAATGGTCCTCAACCCGATCGAATTACTCTGGTTGCTGTACTGTCCGCATGCAGTTACGAAGGATTGGTAAGCGAAGGAAAGAGTATATTTGCGTCGATGGAGAAGTATGGAGTCGAGCGCAACATCGAGCACTATGCTTGTATGGTGGACATGATGGGCAGAGCCGGGATGCTGAGAGAGGCTTTGGATATTGTACAGACTATGCCTCACAAGCCTACCGCATTCGTCTGGGAGTCGCTACTCAAAGCTTGTAGGATACACGGGGACTTGAGGTTCGCTGAAATTGTTGCGAAGGAGGTGATGAAGTCGGATCCTCGGTTCCCCCTCCCTTACACTATGTTGGCTCAGATATATGGGATGAGAGGCAAGTGGGAGAGCGTGGCTCGTGTTTGGAAGACCATGAACGAGAGGAGCGTGAAGAAAGTCCGCGGATGCAGCTGGATCGGAATAAGAAGTCGCGTCTTTAGTTTCAAAGACGATGGCATATTGCATTTCGGCGGAGAAGCTACTTACTCGGTGTTGAATCTGTTGTTATATGAGATGGAGATAGAAGGATATGCTCCTGAAGAAGATGAGAATGGTTGAGAAGAGGGGAGAAGAAGTCTGCTTGAAAATGATCAGTTGTTGGTGGGTTATTGATTTTGGTTAATGAGGAATACCTAGCACATTCTGAAGCAATATTACAATCTGACAGACTTCATAGACCCTTTTTTAGGTGACTAGTCTGTTGCATCTGGAAACAGAAGATCTTCATTGATAGTTTGATATGAAGAGGCATGTCCGAAGAATTAATAGGTCAACCTACTGGAAGAAACCAAATCCTCTTTTAGCCCAGTTGCTCGAAGGTTTCAAATCCAATTTTGGAGTATTTCCAGAATTATTTGAAAAAAAAGATGCAATGACAGTCTTTGATTTGCTCCTGAAGAAGATACAGGATTCGAGAATGGTCGAGAAGAGGGGAGGAGAAGTCTGCTCGAGAACTCTCCAGTTATTGGTGGGTTGTTGATTTTGGCAAACGAAGGATATTTGACACATTCTGAAGCAAACTGCCTGACAAACTTCATAGACCTTTTTAAGGACTAGTTGACTCGAGTCCGTTGAGGGGGTTTTGGCTCTAGGTTACCAGTCTGTTGCGTTTGGAAACAGCAGGCCTTCATCTGTATGAAGAGGTATTATGTTGCAACGGTTAATATATCAACCTATCTGCAGAAGTGAAATTTCAAATCAATTTGGAGTATTTCCAGAGTGATTGGAAAAGAGATGCTTGATGCTTGTTATATTCATACAGTCTTTGATTATCAAACATAGCCCAGGTTTGATCAAATTCAGGGAGAGTGCAACTTCAGTCAATTGGATAGTTTGAAGCCACCTAAGAACTGGAGTCAGGCAGTTGATGGTTATTCCTATGCCCTCCAAAGTTGTTTCTGGAAACCAGTTCAAGTTATATGGAAAAATTATTTGGAAACAATGACCTTTCAGGCTATGTCCCAGTTGGACTGCACCTCATAGCCTCATGGCTGATCCGAAACTGGGATTTCCGACAAAACTGTGCAGTTATTTAGCTTCTGGAACAGGGGTCCAATGGAGAAGCCCAATCACATTTAACTTATTCATCCCATCTTGAAAGAAAATAACATTAAGGTAATAAATCTCTCCGTATACTCTTTCCCTAACAGTTTTTTTGTCATTTAAGCCTTACTAAGGAGTGATTGAGGGTTCTGATGATGTGGTTGCATAGACTCTTGTTTCCAGATGCATCTGAACAACTAACCCTTCTGATGACTATGGTTTGAGCATGGTTAAGAAGCTTTCGCTTAAGTTTCTGTTACTAAAAAACTGATGTGCCCGCATGTCTATGTGCTCCCTGTCTTAGTCTTATATAGAGATGCTAGGAGAGCAGAGAGGCTAGCGATAGTATCCTGAATATGCTCACGAGCACACTGCAAATAGGCTGCGAGTTTCTATTTGAAGCTTGTAAGATAAATGGGGAGTTGGAATTTGCTGAAATTGTTACAAGGGAAGTTGGGATGAGAGGAAGTCGGGAAGTGTGGCTCATGTTTGGAAGATTGTGAACGAGATAGCCATGATGGAAGTCCGTGGGTGTAGTTGGATCGGAATAAAACCTATCTTTAACTTGCATCGTGCTTGGTATTGCATTTTTTGTTGTTGCAAGAGATGGGGAGAGAAGGATACATCAGTGAACAACATGCAGGATTTGATAGCTAACATTTAGTTTTGATGGGTTTTTTATTTTGCTTAGTGAGGATATCATACTGCCTTCTGGATCAATATTATTACCTGGCAGACTTCGTACATCTTATTCAGAACTAGAAGAAACCTTCTTCAGGACATTGATTTGGAATGTTTTAAGTATATGACGGGAGTAAAGATGTTTCTAGTTGTTGCTGGAAATGTTTGGATCTTTTGATGGAAGATGTTTCTAGTTTTTGTTCAAAGCATTATGTCAAGGGGTTATATTGTATGGACACGAATAGGACACGAGCCGGTATGGACACAACGACAAAGAGACATCAGTATTTTGGTAGGATTTGGACCTCATTCCTTACGTTAACTCAATTTTAGTAGGTCTATACATATCCTTTAAAATGTGTTAAGATGTCATGGGATCAAAGCAATTCTGAAACTATTTTTACGCTAGGGCTTTCAAATGACGAATACAACTGGAATTTGTTTGTTTGTTTCATTTTGACCTAAGGTGTTATTTTATTATGAACTTTTTCTATGGAGCTTCTGTGGAAAATGATGTTAACAAGTAAGTCTTTTCTAGCACTTTCTCTTATATGTTAGCATATACTTGCTTAACCTATTTAATGTTTGTATATATTGTTTGATTTTAATAAAATTTTGAAGAGATCATTGTAGCTTATTTCTTTCATATTTTAATTTTGAACCCAAGCAAATATCCTTATTTGCCCACAAGATCTGCACATCTTATTCATTAGATTGTAGGAATTTGTTTTTCTGCTTTTGTATAACAAAATTTGGGAATTGGAATATCCATTGAACTGTCTTTGGAGCAGTTCAATTCTGGAACTGAAATTTATGGACTTCCAAATCTCTGAAACCAAATAGGCCTCCAATTAACTAATGTTATCCCTCTTTTCCTTGCAGGAACAAGTTAACTAGCTACTTCTTCTTCTTTTTCTCGACAAGGTCGTTGAGGTGCGGACATGTTCTTCATGCTGTCGGTAAAAACTGATTGTGCAAACTTTTGTGCCTGTTCTTGCAAATTAGGCAGTTCGCAATTTACGCGAATATTTGATGGAGTTACTGAAATCTTTTTTCTATGTAGAGTTACTGAGTTAGTCAAGAGCAATCACTAACATTCACCTCTTCACTCGACATCAATCGCCTGCGTAAGTGGAGTGCAAAAGGTAATTTGTTTGATGTTGCTCATAGCATTCATTTAAAAAGCGCGCCTAGGCGCAAGGCGCAGCGACGCGCAGAAAAAGCGCCTAGAACTATGCCAGGCGCACCACCTTAAAAAGGCGCGCGCTTTAAGTATAAAGGCGCAGGCGTTCAACAAGGCGCGCTTTTCTGTGACTGCTCTTTTTTTCTTTTCTTTTTTTCATTGGAAAAGTTACTTTACTTTAAAGTCTATTTTTTTTTCCTAACCTAACCTAACCTATTTTTTTTCCTAACCTAGATTTCCTGCAAGATAGAAAAATTTTTGTTATAATTTCCGTATAGCAAAGAGAATATTATAATATGTTTGAGATTTTTTTTTGCCTTTACAATAAAATCCAGGATAGAAAATGCTTAAAGCTAGAAAGACATTGGTATAATATTTATTTATTTTTTTGAGAAAAAAGTGTGCCTAGCTCTCAAAAGACGCACCTTGAGCCTTGCGCCTAGCGCCTCAGGCTCCAGAAACCTTTGCACCTTGGTGCACCTTTCGCCTTTTTAAACTATGGCTCATAGATAGATGCTCAGAGTATTTTATCATCCTGAATTTTTTTCAAGATATTTTCACTCTTCTAAATTGGCTGTTTGCATATCTATCATGCACACCGGTGGATAATTTGGCTAGGGAAATTAGAGCAGGTTTCTTCGCAGAAGTCGCACTGATTCTTTTGATTATTCACTTTAAGATTCAATAATAACTAGTGTTGGATGATATTATTCCCCCAAATCATAGAGTTAACTATCTCAAATCACATTAAATTCAGGTACATTGTTAGTTAAGAGTCCCCTGGTTAACTTAACCAAGGGGAAAGCGGAAGATTTCATTTTCTTTAACATCAATAATAAAATTCTGACCGTTATGCCCTTAGGCCTCGTTTGGTTCGCGGAATCTCCGGGTTGGGAAAGGAAAGTGATTACTTTCCTATGTTTGGGTGCCCAAGGAATTGAAGAGGAAAGGAAAGTGATTCCCAATGGAAGGGAAATTAGGGGGGAAAGTGATTCCATCCATCCAAGGGAGGAATCACTTTCCCACATTGAAGTATTCACTTTCCTTTCCAAATTCCTTGGCATTGCCAAACATCGGAAAGGAAAATCAATAGGAATTAAAGTTTCCCAAAGGAAAGGAAATGACAAGGAATTGATTTCCTTTCCCTTCCATTCCGCGAACCAAACGAGGCCTTATTGATGGCTGTAACCTCTAGGCCTCGATTGGTTCACGGAAAGGAAATGAATTCCCTTGTATTTTTTATGGGAATGGAAAAGTAGGATTCTTGTCACATTTTCTTTCCGTTTGGTAAAACAAGAAAACTACCTAGGAAAGGAAAGCAAAATATAACAATGTTCCAATAATATTCTTACCTTTTAAAATAAAAATAATATTATAAAAAATAATATTAATGGTAAAATAAGCAATGACACATGGTTACTTTTGTAATAAATGTTGGGAAATGAGGAGAGAAATTCAATCCCATGGGTCTTGACCATATTCCTACCAATTTTCTCCATTGTCAGGAATTTGATTTCCAAGTTTGTGGCTACCAAACAAAGGAAAAGAACAACTTTCCTTTCTTGGTTCCTTAAATCCGTGAACCAAACGAGGCCCTAGTCTTACCTACTCTCCCATTAAAAAAAAAAAAACCATTCTTCTCATTTCTCTTCTCGAACTTCCTCCTATCTAAAGTGTTCCTCTCTTAGGCTCCATTAAATCGCGATTTAATACGTGAAAAACCTTATGGACGTGTTGGGTGTGATTTGTGCAAGCAGGTTATGAACTTCCTCATCCTTAAATCTGTATCTATTTGTGAGACTCAGGATTGTCTTGGTATTCCTTGAGCTTATCAAAGTTATGATAAGCTTCTTATGTAAGTTGCCTACATAAGCTACAGACCAGGCATTTGTCAAAAGCATTAAAATGTTGGGTCCGCTTATTTTTCAAAATCTAAAATAATAATTAACTGAATCTAATTTTGTATGTTGGGATTCAGAGGCGCACAATGGATATCAACGAACGTCGACCGTCGAATCCACAGAGAAAACACGAACTCTATATGCTATGCATGGTCCATTAAAGATGAAATACACACAATATGTGGTGCCTATGGCAGCATGAACAAATTTTAACCTTCTATTTTACCAAAGATTGCAATACAAAGTATATGTTGCCTTTGTCAAGAGTCGGATGTGACCCTTGTCTTCGCGAGTGCTTCGACACCGTCGATTTCGGGACCTTTGTCGTTGACTTCTAGACTGTTCTCCCCCGCCTCTTAAATGTTGCATATCCAACAAACTCTCCCTCCAGTTTGATAAGAGGATATTGGCACATGGCTCCTCAAACGGATTCTCTGCATGTCGTCCCGCGATAGAGTTCTTCCTTATTGATGTCATCGACCTTGCATCCTCCGGATTGCTCAACATCATCTGTCTCCAGTTGACCAACCTCCATATTGACGCTAAGTGTCAAGCAAACCGATTGGATCTACTCGAGATCAGTGACTAAACCAAGACCAAAGTGACCACCAGCCCTATCGTGAGTTTCAGTTGCGTGCTCCCGACTTATGTTCTACTGGAACGTGTTATTGTTCTTAATAACATTCTCACCCTTAGGGGTGCAACTCGGGCGGGTTGGGTTGGGCTTGAGGTCAACCCGAGCCCAACCTGATGAATCATAAGCCTAGTCCAAGACCTCGGGTTGGGTACAACATATGAAGCCCAAGACCAAGCCCGGAGGATCAGGTTGAACTCGGGTTGGGTCGGGTCCATCGGATTTATCGGGCTCTAATATAATATTTGAAATGGTTTTAAACAAAAATAATATTAAACACATAATCAAATAGCAATCAAGTCTTGATCATTACAAAATACAAACTGAAATAAGATTTATGATAAGGAGTTGAAGAGTTTGGGTGGACAAATTTATGATTTAAACTTTTTATTTAAGAAGTATGAAACAATATATATATATATATATATATATATATATATATATATATATATATAAGTCGGGTTTCGGGTTCTTCAGGTAACCCGATACATGAACCCGAGCCCAACCCGATTGTTGATTGGGTTCAAATATTTTAACCCAAACCCGAGTCCGAATCCGAGTATCTTCAACTCTAACCCAACCCATTAACGGGTTTATCCGATCGGGCTCGGGTTTAGCCCGCCCAAGTTGCACCCGAATATCTTCAACCCTAATCCAACCCATTAACGGATTTATCCGATCGGGCTCGGGTTTAGCCCACCCAAGTTGCACCCATACTCACCCTTGGTTGTATCGGCAAAACGAACGGAGCGATTCCTTAGCTGCTCAAGTTCCTAAAGTATACATATGTATCCTTGAGCAGAGTATATCCATGTGTAATACACGTCGTGGAAGGTCCATAGCCCCCCAAACTATGCAATAGAGATGTATTCACCATTTCTCGAGTCATATGCACTCCACCCCATGATCTTCTTTCTGGCTTCAAACTGTCGAACCACCTCGCTCCAATAAGTTCCAACATTCCTCTCGACATCAAACTATGTGTCACTTCCCGTTCCCAGAATACGTATTTATTTAATAGTTACAATGTATTATTCTGTATTTAAATTTCTGTAAATTTATGTTAGTTAATTAATCTGCTCTTTAAATTTTCATGTTAATTTATTTCCTGCAATTTTATTTCTGCACTTTATTTCCTGCTTTTATTCCTGCATTTATTTTCGGCTTTTACCTCCTTGCTTTGCTTGCGGGTTGGCCTTGGATGAACCCATTGGATCCGGCCCAATACTCCCACCTACCACCACCCTTTCATTTAAAGCCCAAAACCATTTCTCTCTCTTCATTACTTCTTTCCATTTCACTTCTTCTTCCTCATAACTCTCCCACCAACCTAGAAGAGATAGGCAAGTGCCAACTTGCTTCTTGATGGATCCCCATTTTTATTGTTCCATCATCTTCCTCATTTGATTCTAAGTCTCTTTAGTACTTAGCATTTTCAATTTCCATGGCTTACTTGTTGTAGATCTAAGTTTGATACATTTTCGGATTTCTTAGGTTTGATCTAGTAAACCTTGTTATCTTCTAGTTTCGATGGTTCCATGTTGTAGAGAATTTCGTTCTACCCAATTTTGACCTATGGAAGTCCATATTTGGGCTTGGGATGAAGGATTTATGAAGCTTGGAAGCAATGGCTTCCATGGTTCCCATGGTTCTGTTCTCAGAAAATTCGGAGAAGTCTTTATTCCCACAGCGCATCAAATCTTCATTCCTCAAGCGCATGGAAATCTTTATTCCCACAGCGCATGAATTTATTTATTTCCCAATCACTTCCCACAGCCAAGGCGCATTAATTTATTTATTTCCCAATCACTTCCCACAGCCAAGGCGCATGAATTTATTTATTTCCCAATCACTTCCCACAGCCAAGGCTTTATTTCCCAATCACTTCCCACAGCCAAGGCGCATACGCATGAATTTATTTATTTCCCAATCACTTCCCACAGCCAAGGCGCATGAATTTATTTATTTCCCAATCACTTCCCACAGCCAAGGCGCGTGAGTTATTTATTTTCCAATCACTTCCCACAGCCAAGGCGCATGAGTTATTTATTTCCCAATCACTTCCCACAGCCAAGGCGCATGAATTTATTTATTTCCCAATCACTTCCCACAGCCAAGGCACATGAGTTTATTTATTTCCCAATCACTTCCCACAGCCAAGGCGCATGAGTTATTTATTTTCCAATCACTTCCCACAGCCAAGGCGCATGAGTTATTTATTTCCCAATCACTTCCCACAGCCAAGGCGCATGAGTTTATTTATTTCTCAACCCTTCCCCTCAGGCGCATGAGTTTATTTATTTCCCACAGATTCCCTCAGGCGCATGAGTTTATTTATTTCCCACAGCTTCCCTGAGTTTATTTATTTCTCACAGCCACCTTCCTCAGGCGCATGAGTTATTTATTTCCCAACCTTTCCCACATCAGCGCATGAGTTTATTTATTTTCCAATCATTTCTCTCAGACGCATGATATTATTTATTTCCCAACCTTTCCCACATCAGCGCATGAGATTTATTTCCCACAGCATTCCTCAGGCGCATGAGTTTATTTATTTCTCAATCATTTTTCACAGCGCATGAGATTATTTATTTCCCAATCATTATTTATTTCTCCATTTTATTTCCCGAATTGGCATTAATTAACATTGATTGTTATCTTGATTAATTATTGATCATGCGTTCCTAGATGGAACTAAGAGACTGGCTAGTCGTCTTATTGAATTAAATGGAATAAGACACGTTCATATTTGCAATCGATTGGCCAATCCCAAATATTGACATATAGATACATGCAGGCTACAATTTATTTATTTATTTTTACGAAAGCAGCATGTGTACTTTATGGTCAAGGCATGATTATTCCGTGGTTAGTTTTAATTGTTGCATTACGCTATGTAAGACCTACAACCTAACCGCACGGGTATCATTGTAGAGCTGGGCATATCGTACTTTGTACGGAAGTACTCATTATGAATGACCATGACCCACGGCATGGGATTTCACTTAACGTAGAGGCTACTAAGTTAAATAAAATAATGATTGCATGGAGAGAATGGATTCCCGAGTTCTTACATGGCAGCCCTCTTTGGGACTATTAGTGCCCAACAGGCCGGCTGGTTCCCACAGATACTGCAAACCTGCCACACGGGCATGGAGCGGTATCTGGTTATACTATTTATTGTATATTGTATATTGATGACGGACGTCCTGCTGGGACTCGTCTAATTCATGATTGGCGCAATTGATTGATTGGATCGACTAGCCTTGCTTGTCCATAGTAAGAACTGAGAAATCTTTATTGCATAATTCCAGGATAACTTGGAACTCACAGTAGTAAGCCGTAGGAGTTGGATGGCCGTTTAAGTTGATTTGTTTGTGTACTGTACCTACTCTGTTACCTAACTGAGATGATCAGAACATCAGGACATGACGGGCCAACTTCTGTCCTTGTTTGGTTGGGAGGTTGGTTCGAAGTGTCGTGATGTTATGTGAATCCCAGTAGCAAGCAGAGATCTATTATTATATTCTCTTAATTACTGGTTTAATGTCTCATATCGTGCTTCCTTGCGGTACTTGCTGTTAGAGGTCTAACCTCTCTGGTTTTGCATGGCCAGATTTAGAGCCGGTTCCCGAGGACTCAGCTTACTTCCACCTCCAAGATGGTCAATACTAGAGGAATGATCGCAGGAGGACTCGAGTGGGTTCCTTACTTCTCCGCTCGTTTTGTTACTTACTTTATATTTTGCCGTTTGGCACCGACATGTTAGTCGGATCGTCTTGTACTTACTTTTACATAATTGTAATTAAGTCAGACTGCAGCTGATAACAATTGTGTATATGTTGCTATATCATCTGGCTATGTTTTGTAAAGCCAGATCTCAAGAACATTTTGACTAAGCGTTTGGGACGCCTTATTGCTTTATCTTAAATGTTCTCTATTATTGCTTCTTGTTTGAATGATTGAGACAATAGATGTGAAGTGACCATAGCGAGACTTTCATATAGTATGCACCCCCTTGTCTTTTAGACAGCATTGATCGTATTATACGGTATTCATCTACCCGTAATACGTAGCTGGCTGAGTCATTCCCCCGCTCTCCAGTATTCTGGTTCTGGGGCGTGACAAGGTTTTAGTGGTGGCCCATGCAGGTCTGATTTCAGACTTGTGGGGTGTTTTAATTTATAGGATGTCTCAATCACACATGTTTCCCCTTGATCTCCTGATTCGTATTCTCGATTCTAGCTTGACATTCCGGTATCCTTTGACTTCATTGATCTTCCCTGTCCGACCGTTTGATTATTCTCTTGTCCCTTTTCTTAGGGGCACCTCGTCCGCATCTGTCAGGATTGGGCAACAACAACAAGGGCAACATGGGCAACCTGACCAGGTTGGTCAGCAACAAGAGCCAGTACAACCTCAAGAGGCTATTCAAGAAGAGGTGATAGTGGAACCAGCAGTTGGACCGCAGTATCCGGAGGTTCCAACACCACCAATAGTTCCACCTACCCCAGTAGAAGTGGACACACCAGCCCTTCTGGAGATCATGAGAGGGATGATGGCTACTCAGCAACATCAGATGTTAGCCCAGCAGCGCATGCACGCTCAGTTACAAGAGCAGAATGTGTTGCTCAACCAAGGGTTGCAGACAGCTTTGGAAAGAGGGGCCAGGCCGGATTCAGGAGCATCAGCCCGGTTTTGCAAGTACAACCCCCGCCGTTTCGAAGGCACGGAGGATGCCATCTCAGCAGATGCATGGCTTAAGGATATTGAGGCTATTTTGACAGCCGCTAAGGTGCCGGCAGAAGAACGTGTGGATCAGGTGAAGTTGTTACTTCAGGATCTCGCACGTGATTGGTGGGAATCAGAGGAGGTAGGCATCAGACGTCCTGTGGCTTGGGACGATTTTACAGCAAGGTTCAAGACAAAGTACTATGGAGTTGTGGCGCAGTTTGAGCTACAACAGAAGTTTATCAATCTTAGACAGGCTGGCAAGACTGTAGATGCTTATGCAGCAGAGTTCTGCAGATTGAGTAGGTTCGCCCCAGAGATGGTAGCAACAGAGAGCCACAGGGCTATGAGGTTCCAGCAAGGGTTTCATCTTGAGCTCTTGCAATTGATAGAGGGGCACAATTACCAGACTTTTGATGAAGTATTGACGGCAACTCGAAGGCATGAGATAACCATTCAGAGGCTTGCGGCAAGGACTGGAGGTCAGAAGAGATCCCACAGTCAGATTGAAGGAGGAGGGGGAGCAGCTCCCCGAACAACAGCACCGTCCCTTGGCATCCGCATTCATGATGTGGCAATGCGAGGGCCAGCACCACCACCAAGGCAGCAGCAACAGCATCAGAGGAAGAACCAGCAACCCCCAGCGGGCTGCACTTATTGTGGGAAGATAGGGCACACTAGAGATGTGTGTCGGACATTGAACGGGCAGTGTTTGATATGTGGAAACCCAGATCATCGGGTTACCACATGTCCCATGAATTCGAGGTCAGGAGGACCAGTACAACAGTTTCCTGCTCTGCCAGCACCAGGGGCAGGACAGTATCGAGGACCAGCGGTAGCAGTGAGACCGTTGGCCCAGCGTCCGTTCATGACGCAGGCTCAAATGTTTCGGCAGCAGGGACCGCCGATGCAGCAACATCAGCATAGACCACCCCAGCATCACCAAGGCAGGGGCCAGCGGCAGCACCAGGCTAGGCCGCAGCATGGAAACCAGCAAGGAGGTCGAGGGCAGGCATTCACTCTGTCCTTGGAAGAGGCATTAGCATCGGGAGATGTTGTGGCAGGTAACATTCTCGTCGCCTCATATCCCGCAGTAGCATTGTTTGATTCGGGAGCATCCCATTCATTTATATCTGCACAATTTGCAACACGGCTAGGAATGGAGTTCGAGGCATTGCCAGGGAGGTTGAATATACTCACTGGTAATGGGCTCGTAGGAGTTAGTAGAGTTATTCTAGCGTGTAGCGTTGTAGTTTGCGGGCATTCCTTACCCGCCCGGTTGATAGAATTTTCTGTTGGAAATTTCGACGTTATCTTAGGCATGGACTGGCTGAAAGACAGTCATGCGACAATAGATTGTCGTAGAGGGAGTGTATCCTTTGACATTCCAGGCATGAAGAGGTTCACCTTAGTCAGATCAGTGGCAACTCAACAAGAACAGGGAGTAGTAACGGCAATGGAAGAAGTTCAAGTCCCGAAGGTAGTTGAAGAGTTTTTAGACGTATTTCCTGAAGAGCTTCCAGGTCTACCACCGGTTAGAGATATTGAGTTCAGTATAGAATTGGCACCTGGAACTAAACCGATATCAGATCGGGTTTACAGAATGACGGATTCAGAGCAGGCCAAGGTATATCAGCACATAGAGGAACTGAAGGAGAAGAAGTTCATCCAAGCTAGCGTGTCACCATGGGCAGCACCAGTGGTACTTGTGGGGAAGAAGGATGGATCATCCAGATTGTGCATTGATTACAGGAAGCTTAATGCAGCAACAGTGAAGAACAAGTACCCACTACCCAGGATCGACGACTTATTTGATCAGTTGAGCAGGGCCAGAGTTTTCTCCAAGATAGATCTTCGTTCAGGGTATCATCAAGTGAGGGTTCGGAAGGAAGACATTCCCAAGACAGCATTCAGGTCGAAGTACGGGCATTATGAATTCTTAGTAATGCCGTTTGGTTTGACCAATGCTCCAGCAATATTTATGGATTTGATGAACCGCATCTTTATGCCGTACCTGGATTAATTTGTCGTTGTGTTTCTCGACGACATTCTTGTATATTCAACTAGTGAAGAGGAGCATGAAGACCACCTCAGG
Organism: Iris pallida; assembly: GCA_029216955.1. NCBI lineage: Eukaryota > Viridiplantae > Streptophyta > Magnoliopsida > Asparagales > Iridaceae > Iris > Iris pallida. The sequence goes on along the minus strand of JANAVB010038615.1, from coordinate 1,145,830 downwards.
AAAGTGTTACAGGTTCTGAGAGAGAACCAGTTGTATGCCAAGCTCAGCAAATGTGAGTTTTGGTCGGATCACATTTCATTTTTGGGTCATATCATATCAGGAGCTGAAGTAGCAGTGGATCCCAAGAAGGTAGAAGCAGTGGAAAGTTGGCCAGTACCCAAGACCGTAGCAGATGTGCGGAGTTTCTTGGGATTGGCAGGATATTACAGAAGATTTGTATCAGACTTTGCGAGACTTTCAGCACCCATGACTCGCTTGACACGGAAGGATGTACCATTCGTCTGGTCGGCAGAATGCCAGACATCATTTGAGAATCTGAAGCAGAAGTTGATATCAGCGTCTATTCTTACATTGCCAGTTGGACCCGGAGGTTTTACTGTTTATTGTGATGCGTCAGGTAAAGGACTTGGATGTGTCCTCATGCAGCACGGGAAGGTGATAGCATATGCATCTAGGCAGCTTCGAGACCACGAGAAGAATTACCCGACTCATGACTTGGAGTTGGCAGCAGTAGTATTTGCTTTGAAGCTATGGAGGCATTACTTATATGGTGATCGAGTGGACATGTACACAGACCACAAAAGTCTGAAGTACATCTTTACTCAGAAGGAACTGAACATGAGGCAGAGAAGATGGTTGGAGTTGATCAAGGATTACGACGTGGAGCTTCAGTATCATCCAGGCAAGGCTAATGTGGTAGCAGACGCTCTTAGCAGGAGAGGCGGCGCATTTATGTTGACAACACAGAAGTACATTTTAGAAGACCTTCAGGAGATGGGCATCGAGGTTATACTTCCTAGTGATGTAGGAGTTCTGGCGAGTCTACAAGTTCAATCCAACTTGGTAGATAGGATCAAGGCAGCTCAGACACAAGACCCAAGGATTCAGAAGCTTAGGGAAGAATGTGAGTCAGGACTCAGGAAGGAGATGCAAATCCATGAAGATGGTACGCTTAGGTTTGGGTCACGTCTATGTGTGCCTAGTGGAGATATCAGACAGGAGGTTATGGCAGAAGCTCACAGTTCTCAGTATTCCATACACCCTGGAGGGACCAAGATGTACCAAGATATCAAGCAGCACTTCTGGTGGAATGGGATGAAGAGGGAGATAGCTAGATTTGTTTCCCGTTGCTTAGTATGTCAGCAAGTGAAGGCAGAGCAGCAGAGGCCAGCTGGATTATTGCAACCGCTTCCTATCCCGGAATGGAAGTGGGAGCATATCACAATGGACTTTGTGACCGGTTTACCGAGATCACCAAGTGGTAAAAATGCTATTTGGGTGATAGTAGATCGGCTTACAAAGGTGGCGCACTTTCTTCCTTTCAGAGTAGGTCAATCTACGGAGAAGTTGGCAGAATTGTATATGCAGCAGATAGTCAGACAGCATGGGGTCCCAGTCAGTATTGTGTCAGACAGAGATACCCGTTTTATATCACATTTTTGGAAGAGCTTACATCATAGCCTGGGTACCAAGTTAAGGTTTAGCACGACTTACCATCCCCAGACAGACGGACAATCAGAAAGAACAATTCAGACTTTGGAAGACATGTTGCGAGCTTGCACTCTGGATTTTAGAGGATCTTGGGAGAGCCACCTGCACTTAGTCGAGTTCTCGTACAATAACAGTTATCAAGCCAGTATCCAGATGGCGCCATTTGAAGCACTATATGGTAAGAAGTGTAGGTCGCCACTAGCGTGGGACGATATTGGGGAGAGAAAGATGCTAGGCCCAGAATTGATTGTTCAGACGGTTGAAGTGGTTAAAGGAATTAGAGAGCGACTTCGAGTTGCGCAGGATCGACATCGTCATTGGGCAGACCAGCATCGTAGGCCGTTAGAGTTTTCTGTTGGGGACCACGTATTCTTGCGGATCTCACCTACCCGTGGGGTCATTAGATTTGGCATTCGCGGGAAGTTGAGTCCTCGATACGTGGGCCCGTTTGTTATTCTTGATCGGGTAGGCGATGTTGCTTATCGTTTATCCCTTCCACCTTCGTTACGAGAGGTGCATGATGTGTTTCATGTATCTCAATTGCGAAGGTATGTATCAGACCCAAGCCATGTCCTTGATCATTCTGAGCTGGTTGTTGGTACCAACCTGTCTTACGAGGAACAGCCTGTGTCTATTTTGGACCGAAGAGAGAAGATACTCAAGAACCGAACAATTAACCTTGTCCGGGTCGCTTGGGGTCATCACTCTTTAGGGGAGTCAACGTGGGAACGTGAGGATGATATCTGATCACGGTATCCGCACCTGTTTGACTCACAAGGTATATTTCCTTCTGTATACCTTGATTGTCTTAACTCCTCATGCTTGTCACCTTATGAGTAGAATTACTTAATGTTGTAGATCGTTAGATGTAGATACATTACTTGTTATTATCATTGTAGAATGATTGCTTACTCAATTGTTTATACTTAGATTAGTTTAGCTTCGATATTTCTATCATGCTTAGATCTGAAATTCCGAGGACGGAATTTTTCTAAGGAGGGTAGAGATGTCACTTTCCGTTCCCAGAATACGTATTTATTTAATAGTTACAATGTATTATTCTGTATTTAAATTTCTGTAAATTTATGTTAGTTAATTAATCTGCTCTTTAAATTTTCATGTTAATTTATTTTCTGCAATTTTATTTCTGCACTTTATTTCCTGCTTTTATTCCTGCATTTATTTTCGGCTTTTACCTCCTTGCTTTGCTTGCGGGTTGGCCTTGGATGAACCCATTGGATCCGGCCCAATACTCCCACCTACCACCACCCTTTCATTTAAAGCCCAAAACCATTTCTCTCTCTTCATTACTTCTTTCCATTTCACTTCTTCTTCCTCATAACTCTCCCACCAACCTAGAAGAGATAGGCAAGTGCCAACTTGCTTCTTGATGGATCCCCATTTTTATTGTTCCATCATCTTCCTCATTTGATTCTAAGTCTCTTTAGTACTTAGCATTTTCAATTTCCATGGCTTACTTGTTGTAGATCTAAGTTTGATACATTTTCGGATTTCTTAGGTTTGATCTAGTAAACCTTGTTATCTTCTAGTTTCGATGGTTCCATGTTGTAGAGAATTTCGTTCTACCCAATTTTGACCTATGGAAGTCCATATTTGGGCTTGGGATGAAGGATTTATGAAGCTTGGAAGCAATGGCTTCCATGGTTCCCATGGTTCTGTTCTCAGAAAATTCGGAGAAGAAGAACAGTCCCAGCCGCATCAAATCTTCATTCCTTACGCGCATGGAAATCTTTATTCCCACAGCGCATCAAATCTTCATTCCTCAAGCGCATGGAAATCTTTATTCCCACAGCGCATCAAATCTTCATTCCTCAAGCGCATGGAAATCTTTATTCCCACAGCGCATATGAATTTATTTATTTCCCAATCACTTCCCACAGCCAAGGCGCATGAATTTATTTATTTCCCAATCACTTCCCACAGCCAAGGCTTTATTTTCCAATCACTTCCCACAGCCAAGGCGCATGAATTTATTTATTTGAATTTATTTATTTCCCAATCACTTCCCACAGCCAAGGCGCATGAATTTATTTATTTTCCAATCACTTCCCACAGCCAAGGCGCATGAATTTATTTATTTCCCAATCACTTCCCACAGCCAAGGCGCATGAGTTATTTATTTTCCAATCACTTCCCACAGCCAAGGCGGATGAATTTATTTATTTCCCAATCACTTCCCACAGCCAAGGCGCATGAGTTATTTATTTCCCAATCACTTCCCACAGCCAAGGCGCATGAATTTATTTATTTCCCAATCACTTCCCACAGCCAAGGCGCATGAGTTTATTTATTTCCCAATCACTTCCCACAGCCAAGGCGCATGAGTTATTTATTTTCCAATCACTTCCCACAGCCAAGGCGCATGAGTTATTTATTTCCCAATCACTTCCCACAGCCAAGGCGCATGAGTTATTTATTTTTCAATCCTTTCCCTCAGGCGCATGAGTTTATTTATTTCTCAACCCTTCCCCTCAGGCGCATGAGTTTATTTATTTCTCAACCCTTCCCCTCAGGCGCATGAGTTTATTTATTTCCCACAGATTCCCTCAGGCGCATGAGTTTATTTATTTCCCACAGCTTCCCTGAGTTTATTTATTTCTCACAGCCACCTTCCTCAGGCGCATGAGTTATTTATTTCCCAACCTTTCCCACATCAGCGCATGAGTTTATTTATTTTCCAATCATTTCTCTCAGACGCATGATATTATTTATTTCCCAACCTTTCCCACATCAGCGCATGAGATTTATTTCCCACAGCATTCCTCAGGCGCATGAGTTTATTTATTTCCCAATCATTTTTCACAGCGCATGAGATTATTTATTTCCCAATCATTATTTATTTCTCCATTTTATTTCCCGAATTGGCATTAATTAACATTGATTGTTATCTTGATTAATTATTGATCATGCGTTCCTAGATGGAACTAAGAGACTGGCTAGTCGTCTTATTGAATTAAATGGAATAAGACACGTTCATATTTGCAATCGATTGGCCAATCCCAAATATTGACATATAGATACATGCAGGCTACAATTTATTTATTTATTTTTACGAAAGCAGCATGTGTACTTTATGGTCAAGGCATGATTATTCCGTGGTTAGTTTTAATTGTTGCATTACGCTATGTAAGACCTACAACCTAACCGCACGGGTATCGTTGTAGAGCTGGGCATATCGTACTTTGTACGGAAGTACTCATTCTGAATGACCATGACCCACGGCATGGGATTTCACTTAACGTAGAGGCTACTAAGTTAAATAAAATAATGATTGCATGGAGAGAATGGATTCCCGAGTTCTTACATGGCAGCCCTCTTTGGGACTATTAGTGCCCAACAGGCCGGCTGGTTCCCACAGATACTGCAAACCTGCCACACGGGCATGGAGCGATATCTGGTTATACTATTTATTGTATATTGTATATTGATGACGGGCGTCCTGCTGGGACTCGTCTAATTCATGATTGGCGCAATTGATTGATTGGATCGACTAGCCTTGCTTGTCCATAGTAAGAACTGAAAAATCTTTATTGCATAATTCCAGGATAACTTGGAACTCACAGTAGTAAGCCGTAGGAGTTGGATGGCCGTTTAAGTTGATTTGTTTGTGTACTGTACCTACTCTGTTACCTAACTGAGATGATCAGAACATCAGGACATGACGGGCCAACTTCTGTCCTTGTTTGGTTGGGAGGTTGGTTCGAAGTGTCGTGATGTTATGTGAATCCCAGTAGCAAGCAGAGATCTATTATTATATTCTCTTAATTACTGGTTTAATGTCTCATATCGTGCTTCCTTGCGGTACTTGCTGTTAGAGGTCTAACCTCTCTGGTTTTGCATGGCCAGATTTAGAGCCGGTTCCCGAGGACTCAGCTTACTTCCACCTCCAAGATGGTCAATATTAGAGGAATGATCGCAGGAGGACTCGAGTGGGTTCCTTACTTCTCCGCTCGTTTTGTTACTTACTTTATATTTTGCCGTTTGGCACCGACATGTTAGTCGGATCGTCTTGTACTTACTTTTACATAATTGTAATTAAGTCAGACTGCAGCTGATAACAATTGTGTATATGTTGCTATATCATCTGGCTATGTTTTGTAAAGCCAGATCTCAAGAACATTTTGACTAAGCGTTTGGGACGCCTTATTGCTTTATCTTAAATGTTCTCTATTATTGCTTCTTGTTTGAATGATTGAGACAATAGATGTGAAGTGACCATAGCGAGACTTTCATATAGTATGCACCCCCTTGTCTTTTAGACAGCATTGATCGTATTATACGGTATTCATCTACCCGTAATACGTAGCTGGCTGAGTCATTCCCCCGCTCTCCAGTATTCTGGTTCTGGGGCGTGACACTATGGTTCGAGTAGAAACTCCTACCTGGAAATAGACTAACTGTCATGGAATCGACAATCTGATCCTCAAGATCCTACATACCCTAATTCATTGTTACCTTCCAACGAACCGAATCATATATTCTCCTCAAGTCTTCTTGAAGGCATTCCCAACAACCATTTGTCTATCACCAAGAACCTGTCGTACACCTTTCGAAACATCATATGATTGCCTACAACTCATTCGTACACCTCAGCAACTTGAGTCTTTCCATGTCGCAACACATAACCCCTAGATAACTAGCTGAAACTCCTTAAGCACCTAATCTTTGTCCCCGGACATACTACAATAGCCATCATCTTCGAGCCTCTCGACCAATACCAAGTTGAGACGCAAACTCGATACGTGTTGAACCCTAAGCTTCTTCCAAAGCATCGTCACCAAATGCACATCCCCAACGCCCATGACCGTTGTTGTCCCCTTGTTGTCCATCTTCACTCCTCCGAAATTGTTGCTCTGGTACATTGTGAAGAACCTCCTCCATGGAGTAGCGTGATAAGACACTCCCGTATCCAATATCCAATCATGGTCATAACACGCTCTATAAGAGTCTATTACCACACTTGTTGCAATGATGATATCTTCATTGACTAACGTCGTAAGATCCTCTAGATCTTCCACCTTGCCTTTCATCTTCTCATCTCTGAACAGTCGCTTTTGTAATGACCCTTTTTGCAACAGTAATGACAATTTTCTTTGCGATCCACCTTTACATATCTCGAGAACTATGCCATGTTCTCACTTGTGACTTGGGCTCCCCTTTATTTCGGAAAAAATCAAAGTGAATTTCGACTGCGATGATTTATGCTACTTATGCCAAACATCCTCATTTAAAAAACTACTTTTGGCCAACTCCATCGCGATTACTCTTCCTGGAGGAGAGTTACTCACAAATACCACAAATCTCTCTCAACTATTCGGTAAAGAACTCAAGAGAAGTAGGACATGAAGCTCTTCGTCATCTTCATCGCAAGCAACTAATTGATAATCTCCTGAACCTCGTTCAAATGTTGTTCTACTAAGGCGTCATTCGTGTATTTCGAGTTGGCAAATAAAAAATGTCTTGTTGCCAACCGTCTCCCACAACGTCTTCGACAAACTTTTCATGGAAACGAGATGTAACATCAAATCGTCCAGTTATTGGCAGATGAATCCAATGGTCTTCTGATCAACCTTCTTCCAGTCATCAGTAAACGTGTCATTTGGCTTGGTGCTTGTCTTCCAATGGATCATGCAAATCTATGCAATAGAGTAGATCCTCCATCTCTTGCTTCAAATCATCCAATTCCCCATGTAATGGTAATTATGTACGAATTGATCTTCTTTCTAGCCATGATCGTAACGTGATCCTTTTGAACCAAGAGCTTTGTTACCACTTTATTGTGATCAGATACACACGGAAAATATATCAACGAACATCAAAGCAAACACGAGCCGTACATGCTATGTGAGTGCAGGCAAAGATCAATTGCACACAATATGTGGTGGGTTGCCCTAACAAGTCTCAATATTCTATTCGTCGGTTGCAATACAAAGTATATGTCAACTCTCTTACCCCAAGAGTCGAGCTCTTACAACTTCTCAAGAGAAAGATACAAAAGTACTATAGAGATCGCAAATAGAAAATCCAACCCTTACAAGATGCTCTCACCTAGTAATAATTTTCCACCTGTGACGTTGACGATCTCGACCTGACATAGTAGACGACTCTCCGATTAGACGACTCTCCGATCAAAAGCCTTGCTCTATCAGAACTAAGGGAGCACAAATATCTTAAATAAACGGTAGAATCTCCTTGAATCCTAGAAGAGCATATTCAAGAAAACAACATTAGCCTCCAATATATAGGAGCTAAGAAACCCGAATAAGAATTAAGAATCTCTAGCTTAACTCATAAGTCAATCCAACAAATTTGTATCGTTAAAAACGCATCAAAAAATCTACCCAAATTTGTTGAATACACCCGAACAAGAATTTTGGTTTGCCCAACCGAAATTCCGGCCAACTATTGGTTTGCCCGACAAAAATTTCAATTTTTGCTCACTTACCCGGGATTCCGGTTCTGTTATTTTGGTTGACCCCGGCTTTCGCAACAACAAAATGTTATTTTGTAATAAGTAGTTTTGTTGGTTGGTTAATTGATCACATAATCTTTAGTATTGTTTTATTTATCATATGTGTCTACTATTTAAACAGAATGTTATTGCCTATTTTTATTAAGAAACTGAAACAAAGAAAAAAGGAGAGGGAAAAAAAAAAAGAACGTTATAGAAATAACAAAAGAAGAAACGAAGAAGAATAAAAATGATAATCAAGTTTACTGAGATTATTATCTTCATTGTTCCAGATTGTTCATCCTGCTTCTTATAGACAAAGATGCAGCAAAATAAGTTGCAGACATTTTCTATGATGTAACTACTCCTAGTACATGGACCGAACTCCAGTGGTTCTTGTGGTTACCGAGGAGAGGTATAAGACTCTGGCTAGATGGCGAAAGATCAGTGGATCGAACCACGGAGGCGTATTATTCTTTACATTTATTTGGTAGGAGTTGGAAAACAGTGGACCCAACCGACATGTAATACAACGTGCACAGAGTTTCATACGTATCGTCGGACATCTAAAAAAAAAAAAAAAAAAAAAAAAACTATTCCTAGTACATGGGGAGCTTGCAGAACTTGGGTATGACCATAAAACTATGGCTAATTGTTCAACAGTTGTTTTCCTTCTCTGGAAGCCAACTTTCTTTGTTTCTTTTTTTTCCTTTTTCCCTGTGATGGGCTTGGTTGGATGACACCGTATCTGAGTCATCAGAAAAGTCTACGAGCATCCATCGGAGCGCAGTGCACGCCACGAAATTTTTCAACGAGTTGAAGAAATGGAAGAAAATATACCGGTTGACTCTGTAAACCTACCTTACCCGTTTGTATTGGCAGGATTAATTGATTATTAAGATTGTAGAATGATGTCTTGGTAGTTAACTATTTCCTATGAAAACTTATTTAACAATTTGGCTTTATGCATTGCGAGAGAAATGAAACAATGTGATTGATTCAAAATTTTAATATATATATATATATATATATATATATATAGTCTTCAAGGTCTCATTCGGCTTAATTATTTTATCCAAATGTTGCCAACATTATATTTTTCTAATATTCTTTCAGGTAGCAGATGGTGCAGGTTATGTAATAATAACTAATAATAATAATATATAATGTCAAAAGTTAGACTTCACTGTGATTTTGTTTCCCAAAAATACCCTTTCCGTATCTATAATAATTAAAATGGTTCATTAATTTTAATAATGACAACTTACTAATTAAAAGACTGTCATTTTAGTCTTCCTAAGTAGTTTTTCTAAGTTAATTAAAACAAAGTTAAAATACGTGCCTTGAACGTACATAATAATAATAATAATAATAATAATAATAATAATAATAATAATTTCACTTTTTCTTCTATAAAAGTAGTTGTTGTTGAGGTGTTGGTTAACTTCACTTTTTTCTTCTACAAATTTTGCTAGTTGTATTTAATATTTAACTTACAAATTCCTGAATTTCAAATCTCTCACAATTTGTCTCCTTTTTTGTCATTCTTAACATTCAAACAGGTAAAAAAATATTTTATACAACTACGAGCAAGAAATATATATATATATATATATATATATATATATATATATATATATATATATATATCGAGAAGACGTCCGCCATAAACGATCGCATGCTCGATCGTAAGGGCGTCGGCGATCGTCGCCAATATGCGCGTCGTGCGCATAGAACGGACGGCTGGACGGAATCGGTAGTCGTAGGCGACAAGGAATCAGTGGCCGTCGTACGGGCGGTCACCCATAGTCGTCGAGGGCGTCTCTTCGGCGTCGTGGGCAAAGCAAGGTGTTGAGTAACTGCCGTCGAAAGACGATGTGCTGCCGAGCGGAGCTCTGGAGCGCGCGGAGTGCGCGGGGTGCGTGTGCACGGCGATGATGACAAGGCCAACGGACAACGTCCGCACTCCAAAAGTCGTTCCATACGACAGGCCAAGAATCGTGTGCGTGGGACACACGATTATATTGAGCCCGCACGCGTTGGAAATATATAACTAATTATTTAAAAATAAATAAAATTTAACTAATTATTTAACTACCTAATATTATCTAATTATAGTCAAATATCTATAACTCATATGGTTAAGGTAGGAGACATTCTCCTTGGTTAGCTGGGTTCGATTTATCGGGATAGCAATTCCTATAACAAACTTAATTTTTTTTGAACAATTTTTTTTTATGAGCATTGCACGTGGGGTCCCGTCCAGAAACAACAACGATGTCCTGAATTATATAAATTATTATTGTTTAAAAAAGAGTATGAGCCTATAGCTTATATCCCGTTTTCCATATATATATATATATATATATATATATATATATATATATATATATATATATATAAAAGACTGTATAAATCTTGATCCTTCCCAGACTCTACACAAACGAAAGTGTTGTGGCAACACCCTTTAAAATTATAGAATTGGTTAGCAGCCAGCTTAATATTATACACAAAGTACTCCAACAAAAAGCATGCAGATAGTCCATACATGTTATTGGAAAAACATACATAAAAGGACATGGCTGGCTCTTACCTCATGGGGTCCGCGACGAACTTTCAAAATAGCTCCATACATAATATAAAAGTATTTAAAAACTATATAAAAAAAAAATACTACCAAGAATCAAACCAAGAACCATTAGTAGAAATCTAAAGTATTAACCACTACACTACAATAATTTTATGTCAACGAGATCCCATAGTACATACTAGTCCTATTTTAGATACAAAATTATTAATATATTTATATTTAAATTAATTTTTTATGCCATCATAATTCGTAGGTCCTAGACGGTTGTTCTAGCTGTCCCGGACGAAGGCCATCCTTAAGGACGATGACCGCGGTTATTAAAAGAAAATAGACATCATTATCATTTCATTTCATGTCATGATAGGGTCAACCTCACCTTCGTGGATGCAAGTAACCTCCAATACATGCTCACTGATAGTACGTGGAATCGGCTATTCACATTTTGACATTTAGCATAAAATCAGATTGCGATTAGTAAGACCATTTGGTTCCTTCTGTTAGAATGTTGCACAGAAACCCAATCATCCTTAGACCGTCAAAATGACAAAATCTGTCAAAATTTAAAAAGGAAAAAAAAAAAACATTTGTGCTCAATAAATTTCTGTAATTATCACAATCTATCTTATTCTGTCAGTTGCACGTTTATTGTATTCATCATTGACAAGGATTGTGATTAGTAAGTACTAAACCTTGTCTGGAGCCTATTGTACTAACAGAATGTCACGTCAAACCTTCTATAAATTAAAATTAAAAAAATTTGAGTGACATCTCAATTTTTTTACGCTTATTTAAGGTGTACCTCACAAGTTTACATGAATATATGACACCCCCCACTTTTGACGGTTTCCGTCCAAATCGAACGTTGACCAATTTTTTTGGACGAAAATACCTCATATCTGTTGTCCTCTTTTCCGCGTCAACTATCCGTCTCCTCCCCCCCTCCCCCCTCCCGCCGTGCTCGGCCCCCTCCACGGCGTCGCCGCACCCCCCCCCCCCCCCCCTCCCCGACCTCGCCGCACTCCTGGCCACCACCACCACCATCAACCATCATCACCACCACCATCAACCATCATCACCACCACCGACACCCTCAACCCCCCCCCCCCCCTCCGCTCCGCCCCCCTAGCCCCCACCGCCACCGTCGCCGTCGGCGTCACCGCAGCAGCAACAGCGGCGGCGGTGGCGGCTAGGGGGCCGAGCGGGAGGGGGGGAGGATGTCGGTGGTGGTGATGATGGTTGATGGTGGTGGTGATGATGATGTTGATGATGGCGGCGGTGGTGATGGCCGAGGGGGTGCGACGAGGTCGGGGGGGGTGCGGCGACGCCGTGGAGGGGGTCGAGCACGGCGGGGGGCAGCCACGTGTGACGGGGAGGAGGGACACACAAAAGAAGACAAGGACATTTTCGTCAAAATTAGTCAACGGAATTGACCGCTCGTTTTGGACGAAAACCATCAAAAATGGGAGGTGTCATACATTCATGTAAACTTGTGGGATGCACCTTAAATAAGCGTAAAAAAAGTGGGATGCCACTCAAATTTTCTCTTAAAATTAAAAGGGGGAATGGCACGTCTCTTGTTGCTTCCTTTTATACTAATTCTAAAAGCACTCCAAGTTTTACTTATGACTAGTCCAGTTTTAGGACTATCAACTTGTTGACAGTCCTAACATAAAGTAGGACTGCCAATAAAGTTGGCAGTACTAAAGAATTTGAATATTTAGACTGTTAACGAAGTTGGCAGTTCTCCTTAATGTTAGGACTGCCAACTTTGTTTGCAGTCAACTTTGTGACTGTCAACTTTGTTTGCAGTCCTAATAGGTTGTCCTGAATTAAAATGTGAAGTTGCTCGTCAAACCTTTAGAATTAGCCTTCTTTTAAGATCTTATTATATAAGTTAAGGTGTATTCTTTCTTTTTTCTTCTTTTTATTTTCATCGATTTTTATAGATACACGAGAAATCATAGTGTTTCTATCAAGAGAGAGGAATGATAAGTGTACATCACTCATTTGCAACTTTATCGCTACTTTGAACATAGGGACAATTTAGGAAAATTTAGGGAAGAATACCAGCATGAGTAAGAGTTGTCATCTTCTGATTAAGTTTGGGCAGTGCTAGACCTACACCAGACCTGAAAATATTCTAAATCCAGGTACCAGATCAGACCCTAACCATCGGTCTTGGAGTAGGTCCATATGCTCAACATAGAAACCATGCGCAACCACCACAGTAGAATTTGGTTCTTGATCTTATGCTCGTTGAATATTTATCCAGATAATAATGAATGTAAGGGGGAAAAACTCGAATCTAACAGCCCTATCAGGCACCTTGTTGGGATTAGGGGTGAGCATTATCGGATTTTGGACCGAAAATCTAACTGAATAAGAGAAATCAATTCGGTTTCGGTTATGAAAATATTAAATTTTCTTATTCAATTTCGGTCCAAAACCGAAAACTGAATTTTTTTTAGCTTATATATATATATATATATATATATATATATATATATATATATATATATATTTTGAAGCAATGGGTAACTCTGACGAACTCGCCTCCACTGAGGCTCGAATTCCGACCACTTGGGCCGCATGCATCTCTCTCAACCACTAGACTAGAGGTCATTTGATTAGTTTATATATATATATATATATATATATATATATATCACACACACACTAAAGTATATACTAAATAAATTTAGGTATATTTAGTTACTATATATATATTAAAAAAAGCATAAATAAACCGAAAAATTGAATAAACCGAAAACATAAACAATTTAATTCGGTTATGAGCCAATTCTTTTCGGTTTGCTTATTCGATTTTCTGTCCAATTCGATTTACGGTTATTCGGTTCGGTTTAAACCGAATGCTCACCTCTAGTTGGAATTTCTTGAATCCTAATTAAATTGTCTCTGTCCCAAGTCGATTCCGCTACACCATTAAAAAAAGGGGGAAGGTGAAGGTATTTTTGACGTGTATTGTATTTTATATACCAAAGATTAGTTTTAATATATTTTGGAAATTTTCTTGACAGTTTTTGAGTTTTCGTTAGGCTTAGAAATACCTTGTCCTTACGTACTTAATCATTTTAACCGCTGTTTGGTTTCTTTATTAGAATTTCCACGTAAAAAATGTGTCTCGTCTGCTTGATTCTTATAGGTTGAAGCGGTCAAAACAACCATGGAAAAAAAACTAAAACCATCTGACACCTCTAAAATCACATTCCAAAGCATTCGTCTCCTTGATCCTCCTGCTCTTGTTTGGTTTGCAGAATCATAAAGTATAGTTATTACTTTCCTATATTTGGATGCCAAAGAAATTGAGATGAGAAGAAAAGGAAATTAGTTCCGAATGGAAGAAAAATTATTTCATCCATGCAAGCAAAAAAATCACTTTCTTATCTCGAAGTATTAACTTTTCTTTTCAAATACCTGGACATTTTCTTTCAAACAAGAAAAGAAAAATTAGTAGAAATTATAATTTTTCCAAACGAAAGAAAATACCAAGAAATTGATTTCATTTCCATTCCTTTCCGCGAACCAAACGAGGCCTTATTATTACACTGGACGAGCCGTGGGGATTAGACAACAATTCTCTAGTCATGGTCTATGGTTGGATGCCAAATTATTTACTAGCAGTTTGCACGGACAACTACGTCTTCTTATAACATAGTAGAAAGAAACCCTACCATTAATTTGTCCCAGAAAAATAATAAACCTCCATTTAGCAAGTCATACCTAAACGACCTTCCTCCAACCTCACTCTCTGCAACACATCTCACACTTTAAAGCAAGACGGATATCATTTAGTTTTCAAGTACCTATAGGCATATATAAAGACTATGATGGTTCCTTCTACCTCCCTCTGCAACCTTCAATTGATTATGTGAACACTACCACTCTCTTCCCCGGCATTCAAACCTCCTATAACCACCATGCCTTCTTGGTGCCAAGAACTTGCGGCCGGAGACCAGTTCAGCTTCAGCAACGACTCCATCCCCAGCGTCGAGCTGGACGGCGGATGTGCATGTTGGTCGGCGAGCGTCAAGAACGGCGGGTTCACCCTAGGTGCGTGGGCGCAGTTCGTCGACTGCAGCAACCCAGACCACGATCACCTCAAGCGGCTATCCAACTCAAGAGAAGGCAGTGCCATATTGCCCGCAACTCAACTTTCGTCTCCTAATCATCTCCCTATGTCGAAAGTGCACGCGATGACTAGGTACAAGAAGGAGATGCTGGACTCGCTGGAAGACGTTCCCGAGTGCGCCTACGAGCTCTCGCTCAAAGATTTGGTGGTGGACTTGCCAAGGATGGTGAAAGCCGGACAGGAAAATTCCCCGACGAGGGATAGATCGAGGAAAGGTGCAAGTTCGTCGAAGGGGGGACGGAAAGAGAAGGTTCAGAAACAGAGGAGTTCAAGGTGTACAATTAAGGGCTTCTTTCTGAAGATATTCTTCCCGGTACCTCCGAAGAGAAATAGGAGCATCGGGAGCTCCAGAGACGGTTCAAATTCCGGTAACAACTCAAACAAGTCGACGAAACCCTTGATGAACGATGGAGGGAAAGGTGGTGCTGCGAAGAGTGCGCAGCGTAAGAGGTCGGGAAAGCAGCAGCAGCCTGCAGTGCTGGAAATGGACCATAGCAGGTATGATCCAAGTGATGTTCTAGAAGATAATTTCTGGATAATTCTTCGGAAGATAACAAAACATAAATAAAGTTGAACAAATAAACTATAGGTTAAACTAATATAGCAAGCAAAAGCTAGGTTATTCATTCTGAAACAAAGTACAAATAGTAACAGCTTTTAGGTCAATTTCAACTGGAGAGGAGTTTCAGCTAGAAACTAGCAAACATCTCATTTCTGTGATAATTAATTCTGCAGTATGAACAATCTAATAGATGCACTGATGCGTAAATAGTATTAGATTACCTCAATCGTATTTCTTGCTGTTTCAGGAGATCAAGAGGCTGTTGCCACCTCTTCCAGAACAGCAAAAACCAGAGCAGTATGGCTTGATCCAGCATGTGTTGAACAGAAGGTGTAGATACATCCCTGAGCATGTTTCTCTTCTGGTTCAGGAGACCAATTTGCTCTGAATCCCGTTCATTATGTCGGAAGGGAAGCTGGATAATGTTTGTTTTACAATTTATGTCGAAATCCTGCAAAAATCAAATAATGTCATAAGATGATGAATACACATGAAGCTTGTATATATACTCTCTCTTTTTCTTTTCTGATTTATTCACCAATTTCTTTCAGTGACTAGGAAACCTAACATAATTTGCTTCAAGATGGTATTATCCATGAAGCTTATATTGTAACAACTATAACATGTAATCCTCCATTGGTAAGAACAAGTAACAACATGCTTAGAATCAAATAATTGCTGTGATAAATGTATTTCACATTTAGATGGCATAGACCACTTCAAAAATAATTTCCAGATATATTGCAATATGTCATACAAGGTTTATGAAAAATGTACTTGATGGGTTTATTACTGTTATCAGGCATTACAGTGATCTGTGAAATATCAAAGCCAAAACATGATAAGAATCCAAACTATTATAGCAGTTACCTGTTTAGTAACTTCAAACTAAAAACAGAAAAGAACAGTGAATTACCTGATACGTGCAGTTGTGTTCAGAAGTTAAATACTTGGAGAATGCATCAATTCAGCTGGAACAAATAACTATAGTAAGGTGTGATGATTGTCGGAAGCAAGTAACAGACACTAATATAGTTAAGCTGATACGTTTGACTTTAAGAAGAAAATATTGCAAATCCAGCACTAATTACATCAGATAAAACCCACTTTGTATGGACAAAATCCAATTGTTATAGATACAGATTCTAAAATGTAAAGGCCAGCTAATCAAGTATCTTCAAAGGCCTAAAGTATCAAAGTCGAAAACCATATTATCACTTTCATGTTCATCTTACATTATTCTTGCTAAACGGAATCAGCAGGACTCAAGTTGCTTCAACTCTTTTTTTAGTGGACGTATGAAGCAATTGATAAAAGAGAGCAAACTTAAAGTCTTAAATGAGTCAATTGGAATTGAGCCAGCATGGCAATCTCTTCTAAATGTTAGAAAGACAGCCTCATGGTAGTGAAATCTGTGTTTAGCCAGTGTCATGCACTAGCTACCATCATCACTCCCATATCTTCCAAGGAAACACCTCTTACTTTGAGATGAAAATGCAAAATAACAAGGGATAACAACAGGGAAAGGATTAATACGTAAAAATAAAAATTGAGAACATTATCTTCTAGACACGGGAACAGCCCTCTGACTGACATTTGTAGATTGAGTATCTTTAGCAGACTGCGCTTGTGCATTGATAGCGTAGCTGACTATAGCTGTTCAGCTAAAAATTTGATAAAAAGTTGGTTAATACAACAACAACAAAGCCTTTATTCCAAATCTTTGGGGATAAAACGTTGTCTAATGAAGACAAATTTTATGTAAAGTGCGATAGTCTTAATGTGTATATGGGAAGTTGATGTTAGTAGGGTAGTATCTCCATTTCCTGCAAAGGTAGAACTTTTGTATCTAAGCAACGTCAGAAATCTTATCTAGCCAAAAGTATCTGAAGATATTTTTTACGATAAGCTTTTCACCATCTCTTTTCGATCTTGTTTAGCCTTCAATCATGAAGTTCCATGATGTAAAAGATCAGTTAGTTGCAAGAACATTCGCCATACTCTTACTTTCATTTAGTACAATTTTGGACTTCTACTTCTGCACCACATAACAGCAACTACTAGAAAAGTAAACAATCAAGTTTTACACGACATGCTAAGGACACTGCAACACAGACACGCCACCTATTTTGGTGTGTCCTAATGTATTTTGGAGTTTCTCTGGTGTGCCCAATATGTGTCCGAAACAATCCGACCCAAATTTTTGGAGTGTCCGTGCTTCCTAGCTTGCAGAAGACAATCAAAGGCATTCTCTCCTGAAGGTGGATTTGTCTCAGAAACTAACAAGGATTTGTCATTAGTCTTGCTAGTAGTCACAAGTGTTGTCGTGTCCGATGCGATTGGTTTATGCACCTTCCATTTGTTAACAAAAGAATGTGTGTCAACCTGCTTCTGTAAGGTTTCATTCCTTGCCTGAAGAGAGTTCTAATAATAAAATAATCAGACAAGAACCACAAGATGACTTAACCCTCTTCAGTCTACAGAACGTATCATTGCCCTTGTTTTTTTTTTAACATGAGAATAGTCAGAAGGCAGTTGTGATATAGATCAAGCCATATGTATCCTCTTGACAAATGCTTGCACCTATACTATAGGAAAGGTAAATGCAGTTCACCAAAAAGTAAATGGCTGGCTATAAGAGAAATTATAGTAGGTTGTCTTTGTCAAGATGCGACTACTACGCCAGTGACTAATACTCGTGATAAGAAAAAACATGATGATGATTATAAAATTGAATAACCATAAATATAGGAATAAGCACCACCATATTCTATTCCCATCTTTTCAAATAGAGAGGCAATTTTTCAGTGAAGTTTCAATACTTTCGTATAATTGCTAACCATGAATCTCGGAGCTCCCTCGATGAAAACCCCATCATTATCTTCTTCCTCAACGACGTCTCCTTTGCTTCCCTTTACTTTTATACTCGTGTTTAAAAAAAAAATAATAATAATAATAATAATAATAATAAATATCTACATTCATGGTTCCTTGGCAAACAGGGTATTCCTAACAAAGTAAATTAAATATTTCACCTTAGCATCACATTCAGTCTTCCGGAAAGTATAGACTATCATCAGCATTAAAAAAACTAAGAAATGATGTTGCACTCGATGAGTCGAGCAGAATTATCTTGTACTATATATCTATCGCCTACATGTTTGCAATAATACATGATCTTCCAATGGTCATGAGCAAGAATGATTGTGATTGTGAATACAATTTTCTGAATTAAAGTACGGTGGTTTTCCTCAGTCGTTCTACCTAGTCATGATGGAATAAGTTCCTCCATTGGTGAGTAAAGTTGTAACCAATGACAATCCATTCGTATTGAAACACCGCATATGGATAAAAAGTGTTTCATCTGTGAATATATGTGGTAATGTAGCCTATAAACTACTCGTCCTAGCAACCTAACTAATCACATATGAATTTGTTTACGAAATAGGCTAATTTGCATTTAAATTACTTTGACTTTCATAAATTTGCCAGTTACTAGTCCATATTAACACTTAACTAAATTGAATCTTTGGAGGAAAAAATGAAGGGATACGTATTTTTAGGGGCAGAAACGTCACAAAATACTCGAGGACGAATGTTGTTTTTTTTTAATCGAGATAAAAGGCGTGCCCAAACTAACTCCTCTAACAGTTAAACAAGTCCCAACTACAAAAGGTACATCCTAACACAAAAAGATAAGGGTTCGACTATTGACACCCCATCTATTTCTAAGTTGACCCCAATTTCTTTTCATAACTTAAGTTGTATTATGAAATGACTGCTTTATCCTTTTCCTATTTCTAATTCTACCCAAACCCAAACAGCCATAGGACCCCACCCCTTCACTAACCCCACCCCTTCAATAACTAATCCAAAAACCTTAGAAGACATTATTTGAAGCTTGAAGAAATTATAATGAACTGTGGCTCGTATTTTGAGAAATTTATAATGAATTTGTGCTAATATTTTGTGGGACGTTTGAACGTATGTTGCATATGTTAAAACATGTACTGTTCGACCTGGAAAAGTCGAACAGTGTACATATGTTCGACCTGTATATGTCGAACATTATTGAACTGTTCGACCTGTTATGGTCGAACAGTATGCAAATGTTCGACATATGTTTGCCGAACAGCACTGGTACAGGCAATTCACAAGACAAGATATCTAGCGTCGATGACGCATTCGAGTATATCACAAAATATCACAAAACATAACAAGATATCTAGCGTCGATGACGCATTCGAGTATATCACAAAATATCACAAAACATAACATGATATCTAGCGTCGATGACGCATTCGAGTATATCACAAAATATCACAAAACATAACAAGATATCTAGCGTCGATGACGCATTCGAGTATATCACAAAATATCACAAAACATAACATGATATCTAGCGTCGATGACGCATTCGAGTATATCACAAAATATCACAAAACATAACAAGATATCTAGCGTCGATGACGCATTCGAGTATATCACAAAACATAACAAGATATCTACGATCTACGTCGCCTACGTCTACCAGTCGCCCTCGTTGAAGATTCAGGTTCCTCTGGAGACTGTAGCTTCAATGCTCGATATGCTCCGACCATTGCCGTCTCATAGCTGAAGCATGAGTCGTTTCCCTCCTACTAGTTTGCTTTCCTACAAGTTCCACCAAAATAACATGGCTTAAAGAAATATTTTTAAAATTGTATTGTTCGGTCTCGAAGAGTCGAACTAACCCACACTGTTCGACCATAACAGGTCGAACAAATCTGTACTGTTCGACCGAAACAGGTCGAACAGTAAGCAAGGTGTTCGACTATCGTGAGTCGAACACATTGCTGTGTGTCCGACCGACCAGAGTCGAACAGATCCGTAAATTTTGGGAAAAAATTCGATCTGTTCTTTCGTTCTAACCCTAAATGGTCGACAAAACAATGGGGTTCTAACCCTAAATGCTCGACAAAACAATGGAAGAGAATGTAGTTTGGATTGAAATGTTTGATACTCACCTCGATCCATGGTGAAGAGACTTCTCGGAGTGGGGTGAACAATGGGGGACTTCTCCGACTCAAATCTGGTGTTGGAGAGAAGTCCAACAGAGATGGGGAAGAGAGTAGTGTGGAGGAAGAGAGTAGTTAGGGTTAGGGTTAGGGTTTGATGGGGAAGAGAGTAGAGTGGAGGTGTATGTAGGGAGAGAGGAGAGTGGGGTGAATGTAGAATTTTGTGTATAGAGAGGAATGGGGTGTACTTAGAAATTGGGATGTGGGGGTTGTACACTATGGTTTAAGTCATAAGGGTATTTTTGTCAACATTTGGGGTGTACTTAGTATTTTTATAAGTTAATTTATTTTTAGGTGGGGTGTACTTAGAAATTGGGGTCAACTTAGAAATAGATGGGGTGTCAATAGTCGGACCCAAAGATAATAGGCCAAGTATCCGATATCGCACTCCTCCCCACTTGTCCTATCTCTCGACGGTCTCGTCCGCCCTTGCCAAGGTCAAATGTATGTTAGAATATAAATATATAACCCTGCTCACCACAACTCTAGGATTTCGGTGTAGTAGCAATAAATTTTGCAAATGCGAATGAAGGTTAGCAGATGGTAGTTAATTGCAAATACTCAAACGTTAGCGGTAGCAATTTGCTAATAAAACTACCACAGGCAATGCAGCAAACACTTTGTAGGCACAAAACGAAATGCTCCACGCACCGGATCCAACACTGAGCTTGACGTCGCCCCACCACGAAAGAGACGCTGGGAAATAATCAGGAAACTCATTCCACGACCCGCCGATGCCGATCTGGTCTCTCTGCACCAACGGAAACAGAAGAATAGTGTCGGTAGTTCTGTTATAAGAGATTGTGGCGGCGGGTTTGAGAAAAATTTGGAGTTGACGATTGTGACTAGATCGTTGAGCTGGTCGGCGGTGAGGGTTCGGTCGTAGGTGTAGGCGTGGGAGTGGAAGTCGGTGGTGACGATTCGGAGACGGGGAGGAGGAGCCCGACCGTGGACGTGGAAGACGAACGGCCGGTGGGAGGCGACTGAGGCTTCCGGCGGTGGTCGGCGGTGGGCTCTCAGAATATGGATCGGGAGTTCTCGGAACCCTAGTTTCCCGCCATTGGGGAGGGGAGAGAGGGGGTTAGTCGCACTCTGGCTGAGCATAATATTATTTTGGGTTAATTAAAGGTTTTTTTCTAAGGGCACCACACTTTTTACTTGGGGGCAGCCCAAAAATGTTCAAAAAAAATTACAAATTTGTCATCCATTTTTTTTACTTGGGGCTAGCCCAATTTTTTCCAGCAGTGGGACTGCCAACTTGCTGGCAGTCCTAAGCAAGTTGGCAATCCTAGAACTGCCAGTAGGACTGCCAACTTGTTGGCAGTCCTCGGAGATGTTGCGGAGGGATTGGCGGTGAGGAGGCGCGCGTCCTTTCCGCAGAGGCCGACGACGGTGGCGCCGTAGGAGTTGACGAGGGAGACGAGGGACTCGTTGACCTTGTCGACGAGGACCATCTCGACGACCTCCATGGTGTCGGCGTCGGTGACGTGGACGAGGACGAGGACGGGACGGAGGCCGACGCAGGAAAGGAGGACGAGGTCGCTGACGATGGAGAGGCGGAGGGGTTCGGACTTCATGGCGGCGCCACCGTACTTGACGATGATGGTCTTCTCGCGGAAGCGCTGGAGGAGGAGGAGGAGGAGGAGGAGGAGGAAGGAGGAGGAGGAGGAAAAAGAAGGGAGAAACCCTAATTTTTGGTCTGTCTCCAAGCAAATTATGGGTGCCCCTAGCAAAAGTTGCACCTGCTTGGGCTGCCTCCAAGTAAACTTGGTGGTGCCCTTAGAAAAAACCTAATTAAATTAGACTTTGGCTACCAAAAATATTCCAAAATTAACATTTTGTTTATCCACTTTAGGATTTGGGAAGGCTGCGAAATTATTATTTTGTTGATGCTGTCCAGTTTTAAATTTGAATTATAAGATGAATGTTGATCCGTATTGACAGTGGAAAAATTGTTAATACATATTTTTGGGTTAACTAGATTTAGGATCCTATAAATATTATTGCCTTTTTTGACTTATGATTCGATTTATTTATTAACATATTTTAGATATTCAATACAAGTCAACCGTAATCTTATGAGCTAAATTTTAAGCTGGACATCTAAATGCTACATTATGAATATTTAGTAACCTAAAGTCTAATTGTTTTTCTTAATAAAGTCTTTTCTTATCAAACTATCGTATCGTTTGAAACGTAATAATATTTTGTTACTTAATCAATCACCACTAGCTCAAGTGGCTAAGGTGTGAGACACCATCTCTAGTGGACGTGGTTCGAGCCATGTGATAAGCAAATTTAATCCCCATGTGTGGAAAATCAACATGGGCAACCAATGAGTGGTGTGGGCAAGGTGTGGACCGGACAGACCGGGTTAATTGTCACGCCCCAGTTCCGAAATACGGGGACGTACACGGCCAGCTACACTGTATAAGGTACGAATACGCTATACGGTGATGACGGCTGTCCAGTCTGGTTGGGTATCCTAGCATGCAATCAATCTATGGCCTAAATCCGATCTCATATCCACAGGTAAATCACAATGAAACAATATCAAGAGATATAATCATATGAAAAACAGGAAATACTCATATGAAAATCTGAAATTTACAGTACAGGATAATAATGTAGACAAGTATACCTTCCCACAGTTCCTAGCATGGTCTGGAACTGAAGCACACCCTCCAAGTCAAGTCTGTAAGATCCACCGGGTCGATCTCAGACAATCTGGAAACAATCCAGGGTTGGTCAGACCAATCGCAGCAAGTACCAGAAAGGAAGGCTCAAGGACGGACGAAGAAAACCAGCAGGATGAAATAAGACCAGAATAACATCTAAAAACAGTAAATAAAGGTAAGGGATCGTGCGGTACCAACGCACGATAACAATCCACAAGTATAGTAAAGCTAACACAATCACAATCTCCCTAGCATCCACTAACACCTGCATTGCCAGCTGGAAATCAATATCAGCTGGCTAGCAGGCAACAAGCCAAACAACACAGAAGGACAAGCGACCACACAATGCCTACGGCTTGCTATTATTAGCTAACTAGGGTTATCACAGGCCTAATTACTAACAAGATGCAGTTGAGGTATTCCTATAGCCACAAGCCCTGCAGACTATCCAGGTTATCCAGGACGAATATATATAGTGGGTACATCGCCCGGGAGACAAATGTACCCTAATAGCAAGCTGGAGGGGTGCCCCACATGACAGCAGGCTGGAAATGTGCCCTACTCGACGGCAGGCTACAAGTCCACATGAGCGCCCAGATAACGGGATTGTCTGTAGCCGGAATACCTCGATCTATATGAGCTACTTGATCCATCTAGTTGTTAGCCTAGTCAGATTCATTACGAATTCCTGACCGTGGTAACCAGGAATCCATGTCCTAGACATGATGCAAGACGAGACAGGTAGTTTGTACAAGCACAATCAGGAAAGTCAACCACGGTGTCAAGACAAGGTTATACTTAGCAAGTCAGGACGGGCTGTCGCAACAGCGATCAAGAGTAAACATGTCATGTCGAGAGTACTAGTCAGGAGTGCGCCTCGACGGGGCACTATCAGGAATCAAGATATACATGTCAGGTTTACTCGTCATGTCCAGAGTGCTAGTCAGGAGTGCGCCTCGACGGGCCACTATCAGGAATCAAGACAGGTACAGGTTATCGTGCGATATGGCTGGGATATCATGATGGCACTACAGTACCATAAAATCAGGTAGAACCTCAAGATGCCAGTAGACAAGGAGCACAACAGTGCAAGGTCAAGGCCAGTACCTCAAGGGTAAACTGGAATCATGGATCGGATATAAGTAGTCAAGTCAAGTCGGGGTCAATTCTATCAATCACATGGAGTCATCTGCCCACATCGTGGCATGGATATTAGGTCAAGTACAAGGTCGAGATCTCTACTACAATAACATGTCAAGCATACATGGGAGCCTACAGCTCAAATCCTCAAGTTGTTCCATCAACCAGATCAATCTATCAAGAGTCTCCCATCCATGATGGAGTGAATATCACGTCAATAAAGACCACCACCAAATACCAAGCTCATCACCGTAACAATGCTAGGCCCTATGGCTCACAAGAATCCTCTAAATCGATGATCACAAGCTATCAGCAAATAAGTCTCACTACCACCAAGATATAGCAAACAAACCAGGTTTTGGACGCTTGGGAAGTCGAGTAAAAATTATATAATAATACCCTCGATATTCTCCTCGTTCTGCGAAGCACTCGAATAATTAATCAAAATTCAGGAACCCACATATCTGATCAAAATCGAACATCATCTAAAGGAATCTACAGCACTATCCAAGTATCCACGTGAGTCTACCAACTGAACATCCCGAGATCATACTTCATATATTACTCAATCCTCATACATATCCAAGGT
This sequence comes from Iris pallida, assembly GCA_029216955.1. Lineage (NCBI taxonomy): Eukaryota > Viridiplantae > Streptophyta > Magnoliopsida > Asparagales > Iridaceae > Iris > Iris pallida. The sequence goes on along the minus strand of JANAVB010038615.1, from coordinate 1,121,101 downwards.
CACAATCCCGATACATGGGACAACTGTCAGCCCTATCTAGCTGAACTAGGATAACTCCTAGGATGGAGGGTCAGGGAACAAGAGTCCGGTAATAAATTCCGCCGGAAGTGGCAAGGATTACATGGACCGCTCTGGAGCAAATCCACAACCCTTAAACCAAACAAGGACCAGGGTTGCAGACCGTCTCCCGAGTGGAACCGCTCTCCTTACGCTATCCGACGGACAAGACAGGTCAGGAGCTAGGCGACTAATCTAGTATGGAGTCTACCTAGCAAGCAATGGGATCAGGTCTACTATACCAAGGTGAACATGCATGAATCCAGTCCAGCAAACCAAAGGAATGGTTCTGCCTAATCCTTCGAACCAAATTCCCAACTAGGAATTCTGGAAAAATTCGGCAGAGTCTCCCTTGTAATCTGGATGGGAGCACCCTACAAATAGGGGCTAAAACCACTCGGCGCAACCCGCCGCAGAATCGCAGAATCGCAGGCTGAGAACACTAAGTCTCAGCTACCAGCAGCACTACGATGCGTACTGGGAATAAATCGATAGCCGAGAACACTAAGTCTCGGCCTCCAGTAGCACTACGATGCGTACTGGAAACCACTCGAACCCGAGACCACTAAGTCCCGGCCTCCAGCAGCGCTACAATGCGTACTGGGCGCCAAGCCAACATGCATAATAATAAAATAACAACCCCGCAGGGCGCACCACAACACATGCCCATAAATCCCTAACCCAAGCACAATCACCGCCACAAGTAAAGTTAGCCAGAGCCGTTACCCGACCACGAGTCGGACACGGGGCATACAGGGACAATCCATACATGTGAGTCGTGCTCGTGTCCTTGGAGGTGTGGATGACCCATCCGAGTTGTCCGATACGGTCTATCCCGGTATCGAACCAAGCTATCCTAAGTTATCATCATGGCAGTTCTACTACTAGGCTACACTAATCATGGTTATAAAATTTACAAGTACAAATTAATTAAATGAAATAAAATCCAGGAGAAAGGGCAAGAGCCGTCGATGAGCAAGGGATACTTGCCTAGAGGGCTCGGCTAGGTAAGCAAGTCTTCGATAGTCACGATCCAAGCTAGCACGCCAATCGAGATCCTCAGAACACACAATAAACAATCATTAGAATTAAATAATAAAATAATGACAAAATCACGAAGAATGGCACGAGGCTATACCGTGTGGGTCCCGCAAGCAGTGCAGGGATCGGGCACGGAAACCGAGGTACGCGGATGGATACGGACACGGAAACCGAGACGTGCACGTATATCGAGACGCGCACGAGAATCGAGAGAACACGAATATCGAGACGAACGAGAAACATAAACGTGCACGTAAATCGAGACGTGCACGTAAATCGAGACGACCCAAGGTCCAAGGAGCACATAAATCGATGCGGCACACAAATCGATGTGTGCACGCAAATCGAAAAGGTGCAGAGTCCAATGCGGCACACAACCGAGACGGTACGCAAATCGGTGCGTGCACGCAAACCGAGGCAACACAAGATATAATATGACACGTAAATCGATACGACACGCAAATCGGTACGTGCACGTAAATCGAGGCAGTACGGGTCACGAGGTAGGCACAAAGGCCGAGACACGAAAATCGAGACGGTGCACAAATCGAGATGGTACGGTGCCCAAGGCAACACGGGGCTCGAGGCGTCCCGCTGCCCAAGGCAGCACATGGATCGGGGTACACGAAAACTGGGACAGCACACAAATCGAGGCACACATCCCGAGAAGCACGGGAAACGAGGAAACACGCAAGTCAAGCATGCGCGCGACCCGAGGAGAGCGCGACCCCCAAGGCTGCACACTGCTCGAGCAGCACGGGGCCCAAGGGCGACCCGCCACTCGAGGCTGGCGCAGCCAGCGAGGCTCGACGGCGACGATGGTCGCCAGGAAAAGAAAAAGGGGGAAGGCGGAGGAGCTCACCGGGGCTGGCCATGTCGCGGCGGCTCCGACGGAGGGAGGACAGCAGCAGCAGGAGCTCCAGCCTGCGGTGGAGGAGCTGGTCGCGACGAAGCTGGCCGGACGGAGTGTAGAAGCATGGAATTTCACAGCCAGAAAGCCCATGCGTCAGGCACTATATGCGCCAGAACTCAGACAGCAAAATCAAATAAGCCATTCGAAGAAGGACTTTTTATTTATATATAAAAGTCTATTACATGGCTAGAAAAGATTGTACAAAGGAGAATTTCTACAAAAGAAAGATCCTAGATCTACAGCCAGCGGCCACCATGCGCCTCCAGATAGGCGCAGCGGCCACCATGCGCCTCCAGATAGGTGCAGCAGCCACCATGCGCCTCCAGATAGGTGCAGCAGCCACCATGCGCCTCCAGATAGGTGCAGCAACCACCATGCGCCTTCCGATAGGCGCAGCAGTCACCATGTGCTGTCAGTTAGGCGCAGCAGATGCCATGCGCCTCCAGCCAGGCGCATTCCCCCATCTTTTCAGCAGCTCAGTTATGTGCATCCCTTCAGCAGCTCAGTCATGTGCAACTCTTCCAACCAGGCTCGCCTGGCCGAGCAGAGCCCAGTTATGTGCTGCTCTTCCAGCCAGGGTCACCTGATAAGTGCTTCGATTACACAAAGCATTTAACCCTCTGGCTGGAACCAAGGAAGAGAAGAGCACGGCAAAGCTGTGGCCAGGAGAGGCTTCGAAAGAGCCTCCAAAGACCAAGGAAGACCATGATCGAAATCATGGCATAAGGAGCTTTCAACACAATCAAAGTGGGCGGCACCCACTTTGAAGGAAGAGAGAGCCTAGCACCGCCATTCCGATCTAGGGCTCTTCCGGAACAATGGAGACGAGGCCCGAACATCCCTATCTTTGGATGCAACGGGCACCTTTCGCCTGCCTCAGAAGCCCTCGACTCCGTCTTTTGGATGTAATAGTCACCTTCAAGTGCATCGAAGACAACACGACGTCTCATCTTCACCCTCGGGAGCACTTCGTCAACAGAATGCACCCGCATATCCAAGTTCATGTTGGAAGTACGTGAGGGAACGAGGAGCAAACCTTCTCTCCATGCCACTATTTATAGGCCGGGCAAATCAAACCCATACGCCAAGTGGATGACTCTCCGAATTCTGTGCAATGAATTTGCATTAAATGGATGAACCGGACGCCTCGAATTCAGCCAAACGGCTATTTATAGCACTCGAGGAGCGAGACAGCCGCGTCATTAAAGGACATGTCGGATGCGCCAGCCAAACAGTGCATCACACGGACGCGCCCTCCAGCATCAGGTGCATCACACAGACGCGCCCTACAGTACCCGGCGCATCACAGAGGATGCGCCCTCCCTCACATCTCCATGCCGAGTGGAACACCAACCAATGTGCCCACTCAGCTGTCCATCGAACGTCACAAACATTAAATGCTGAACTGACACCAGAGTTGGCAGCACGCTTCCCAAAGTCTGAACAGTTGACAGCTTTTTTCAGAGAACGAAGCGTCGGCAACGTCAGCATCATCATGACTCTATTCCGACGGCTACTGCCACGTGGCCATCCGCATGCGCCTCTACGGCCATGCGTCCAAACCTGCATGTGCCTCAAAAGCCATGCGCCTCAGACCCTTCACTGATCCCTAAAGACAGAAGAAGAGTCTCCAGTTGAAGCTTTGTATGCGCCTCAAAAGCCATGCGCCCCAGACTGATCTCTGATCCCGAAAGACAGAAGGAAAGTCACCTGCATGCGCCTCAAAAGCCATGCGCTCTAAACAGCTTGTAACCCCTAAAGGGTATGAGCCGCAACCTCCTCCTGCGCCCAATCAAGGCGCAGCTCACCAGATTACCCCCCCACCAAATCCGAGATCTTCGAGCCATGGGTCGATGACACGTGTCCTTTGACTCAACTCGTCCAAGATTTCAGCAACAGAAAGATCTTCTCCTCTGCTACGTGCCGGCTCACAACAGCAGTATAAAGAGTTCTCCCCCTCAATCAGGGCACATCATCTACGCGCCTCCATCAGCAACCTCCACGTGGCGTTCCCACACACCGGCGCATCCTACATGCGCGCATGAGCAGCCAGCCTGCAAAACTATAAATAGAGGGATCTTCTCCTTCACACACACACACAGAATCCACAACGAACATACAAGGAATCATCAGAGAGGCAGATACAGACACTCAACGTCTTCCTCCTCTCAGCAAGCTCCAGCACCCAGAGCAATCCACACCTTCAGAGAACCGATAACCGTCGTCAGCCCGTCAACGGAGTCAACGCATTACCACTCGCTCCATTGGCACTAAGGACCCAGCTTAAACAAAAGTGTACTCCTAGGACTACGTCTAAGTCCTATATTGTAACACTGTTCTGTTTGTATTAAAGTTTTCAATCAAACAATTTTAATGGCAAACAAGCTGGCAACTCTGCTGGGGACTTCTTTCTTCTCTTCCGAGAAAGTCATGTCACAGGCCGACGACGTGAAGGTGGGCTCCTCCCACAAGACGATGGTCGTGCACCTCAATCAACAGGCGTACGAGGAGTTTATTTCTGAAGGAAGTGCGAGTCCTTCGAAGCGGCTACCAAAGCCGAAGAAGATCCGCACGGCCTGGGTGCGCAAGGTCGACCCCTCGGGCACCATCACTGAAGGGGATGCAGCAATCCAGCCTTCCCTTCCTGCTGACGTTCTCAGCAACCAAGGTGCGCCCGCCGATGCAGCGCATCTCTTGGGGAAGCGTGCGGCCGACCACGTTCCCCAGATATCTCCCTCTCAGGCGAGGAAGATACGTCGACGGAGCAGGGGCGCAGCCAATGCCCCGCACATCACCTCTGATGCGTCACAAAAAGCCTCTGTCTTTGACAGACTCACTCGCTGTAATGGCGAGGAGAATTTGGATGCTGAGTACTATGCGCCCTAGCGGGCTGGTACGAAGAAATCTAAGGCGGCACGGGCCATGCGCCACAGACGTGCTATGCCAGCAGCCGGCCAGAGGCACGCGCTCGTCATCACGCGCGCTGCCGATGGCAAGCTGTACAAGGTTGACTCAAGTGCTTCTGCACCAATAACGAGTCGGTCTTCAAAGTCCTCATCTCGCCTGGGCGTATCTGCTGCGTGCACAACCAAGTCGAGAGAGGCAAACTCAGTGGTCTTGAACTCCCGTGCCTCCTCTGGTTGTGCGTTTGAGGTCCGTTCAAGTCACTTCAAATGTTGTGGTTCTCCCACTACTGATCGTGATGCCTGCTTGGTATTAGATCAGGGAGCGCAACACTCACCTGACCACCCCGGCGTTTGGCCTTGCCATATATCTGAAGGGGGTGTGAAGGCACCACTCTCCTCCAACGACCTACGCAACGTGATCACTCACAAGCGCCGGTCAGGAGAGTCGACCAACAAGCACGATGCGCCTCTTACGGGGCATACTTGTGCGGTGGTCACCATCAACTGCTGTTGCGAGGCGGCAGCTCCACCAAGACAGTCGGTCTTCCAACGACTGCAATCATCGACACCTCTCCGACGTCGCCTTGGGATGAAGGTGTCAGCTGAAGAGGAGCCAAAGGTTGCTTCATGCAACGTGGTCTCCAACTCCTTATCAATCCGGAAGACGACTGCCAATTCCTCGTCTTCATCCAAAAGCCAGCCGAGGAAAACCAAGGCAGCTGTCTCGACCTCTGGAGTGTTTAAAGGCACTCGGTCGAGGAAGAAGTCCTTGGAGGAAGCTGGGGGTAGCCAGACCCTTGTTGAGCCTCCTTCCGAAGACGAAGATGTCCAAAGCACAGCTGCGGCGGATCTTCATCATCAAGGCGAGATTACTCTCCCTGAAGCCCCTCAAAATGAGGATGTCCTCCAGGACACTGCCGGGGGTAGTTCTGGAAACGAAGAGGTCCTTCAAGACGGAGCTGAGGGCAAGCAGACCCTTGCAGATGCACCTATTGGAGATGAACTCCAGAATGTGGCTGGGGGTAGCCCAACACCAGGAGAAGTGACTCCCCCGCATGAGAGTGAGGCCGAAAGCGAAGCCTCAACCAATCCATCCACTCCTGGCCGTGTCAGGACAGTATACATGGTTGGGGATGATGTCGAGTCTGATGCGCCGTCACAGGACATAGTCCAGCGCATAGACTCATTGGAGGGAGGACTCAAAACCCTCTCTGCCTCTATGCAAGCACTGACCCAAGCAGTGTTTGAGATGCGGTCAGCCTTGATCAGGACACCTTCAACTGGTCCTGACCCAGGAGCTAATGGAGAGTCGAGTGTGCCCTCCAACGGGCGCCCTCAGATACAGAAGCACCACGGACCTCGGAGCCCTCAAACGCTCCAATCCAGATGGTACCTCCTTCCCCGACTCCTAGCTCTACGGAGGATGTGGTCAAAATGATCAAAGACCTGCGGGAGCGCTTCGAGTCCAAGAACAGGCAAGAGGAACGCCAGAAAATGGGCATTTCCCAGCCTTATCCCCTCGAGTGGAACAAGGTGGTTTATCCCCCGAAGTATAAACCACAAACACTCACCCCATACGACGGGAAGGACTCTCCGCGACGGTACCTGACGTACTTCCAGTCACAGACAGGGCATCTTCCGAAGGAGGACGCGCTCCTCACCAGTATCTTTGTCGGGGCCCTGAAAGGAGTGGCGTATGACTGGTACTGCAGCCTCCCCGACAATTCCATATCGTCCTTCGACGACCTGACGCGCCTCTTTCTCGACCGCTTCTACGACGGCGGAAAGGACATGACGATGGCGTCTCTCATAGAGATACGTCAGAAGGAGAAGGAAACGGTTCGGGCGTTCATCGAACGCTTCCGACAGGCTTGCTTCAGGCTACCTCCAGGCATGCCAGAACATGCGCTCCTCTCCGCTTGCAGCATGAACATGTTGCCTGCAGTAAAGCTCTGGCTCAACTCTACTCCCCCTCCTGACTGGAGCTCCCTGATCATCTAAGCTGAAGCTGCAGAAAAGAAGGCGGCCAATACACGTCTTCTGGGTGTCAGCTTCCCCGCCTTTGACGATAAGGGGAAAAAGTCCGCAGCTAACAGCTCCGGACGAGAAGCAAAGGGGAAACAGGCATTGACTGTTAATGCCTCAAAAGGCACATCTGCGCCTACTCAGAAGCCTCCACTGGCACCGAGACCCAAGGAGGTTTATTCATTCAATGATAACGACACCCTGCAACTTTTTGAGATACTGAAGCAGGGTGACAAGATCAAGCTACCGGATCCAAAGCGGCCCGATGAAGTTGGGAAAGTGGACAACCCAAGGTACTGTCATTACCATCGATTTGTCGGACACCCGACCAAGGACTGCTACGTCCTCAAGAATTACATCCAGCGCATGATCAATGCGGATGTAATCTCCGTCGACTATGAAGAGAAGACGGTGTCGGCCAATGTGGTTTCGCTTCAGTTCGGCACCTTGCCACCAACTACCACACAAGATGGCGTCGTCCCCATCCCTAAGGCGACAATGGAGGTGGTAAACTTACCACCTACTCGTGACAATGTGAGTGGACTCACCCCGCTCACCACATCTCGAGGAGAGGTCCTCTGGGTTCACCCCGACCTCGTCTCCGAGGTGACTCAATCGGAGGTACGCCCTACCTCCAAATCAAAAGGCAGGAAGATCAAGTCTTGCCGCACAGTCTCTTCTTCAACAGAAGAGGCACTTTTAGTGCAAATGCGTGTACAACAGAACTCCCAATCCGGCGAAGCCGTCGCCGAGGTGGTGCCTCCTAGCACCATCCCTGAGGAGGGTCCATCTAAGCCCTCAGCAGCCAATAAGCAGAAGCAGGTGGAGGCCCGTTTTGACAGACCTCCACGGAAGGAGAATGCTTCGGGGCTGTCCAAGCCTCACAACTTCGACATTCTGGCACAATTAGCCAGTACACCTGTGCGCCTGTCTTTGTTCGAGCTCCTGCGTCTTTCTAAAGATTCCCGAGAAGCTCTCTGCGGAGCTCTGAAGGACGTTGAATCCTTTCTCAGTCAGGTCAAGCAGCCTGAAGACCTCCCAACTACTTGTGCGTACTGTCATTGCGCGGATGAAGTTATCCCTAACATAACTTTCACCTAACAAGACATGCTGCTCAAGCATCACCGACATAACCGACCGCTGTATTATACAGGGTACATTGGCTCGGTCAAGGTGAGCCGGATTCAGATCGATCCTGGGTCTTCCCTAAGCATCATTCCGAAGGCGCTGCTATCTAAGCTGGGGATCCCGATGTACCGGCTGGCGCCCTCCAATACAACCATCAGTGGCTTCAATGCTAGCAAGAGCGAGCCATTGGGCAAGATCCGACTGAAGTGTCACATTGGCAGCCTCAAAACTGAGGTGACTTGTTATGTGGTAGATGCCGAGGTCAACTACAACATCCTGCTCGGTCGACCATGGCTGCATGAGTACATGGTGGTGCCCTCCACGCTCCACCAGTGCATGAAGTATGTATCCACCAATGGCGTCATCCGGACGGAGTTTGCAGACATCGATCCTTTCAAAGGAATTGAAGCCTACTTCACCGATTCCGACTTGTACAAGCCCATTGACGAGGAGGAAGCCAACGACGCTGATGATGAGGCAGAGACGGCAGCAGAGCCGGACATGGAGCCTGAGACGACTCCCGACGCCCCCTTGAAAATCCGACTGAAGGGAAAACCACCCCAGAAGGCGCCTCCAATGAGCATCAAGCTATCAGGGAAAGCGCCGGCTCGCGAAGCACCCCTGAAGATACGCCTCAAGGGAAAGCCACCTCAAACATCGACTCCCCTGGTGGCAAAATTACAAGGGAAGGCACCACTCACCGGAGGCGTAGCCGAGGCGCCTCTCAAGGTGCGTCTCAAGGACAAGCCGCCGCAGTCATCCAAGGTGTCAGAAAAAGCTCATATAACCCTCTCAGACCCCAAAGCTGTGTCGGACTCTCCTAGTCCGCCCCCAGTTTTTACAGACGAGGAGCTTGGTGATTATATCTCGGCTGATGTAGAGGCACCCTCCTTTGACAATGTAATCCTACGGGATAAGATCTTGTATTTTATCAATAATAGAGTGTCTTTTAATTATTCTTGTCTTCCACACTGGAATGCCATGTATACATTAGACCACGCTCTACGGTCGTTGCAAACACAAATAACGACCGTCTACCATAATCGAGTAGTCCCGTCTCAAGGAGTCTTCATAGTCCCTCCACGGAGCCGAGACCAAGGCACCATCATCTCGGGCAAAGTCGAGCGTCATCGGGACCTCCCGTCAATCGAGCCCGAACCTGATACCGGCAGAGTACAAGTCTATCGGTACATGGATGCGGCAAAGCACATCATCCAAAAGATGGGCTACGACCTGAAAAGCAACAAAGGCTTAAACTACGGCAAGGGTCAGCATCTCCCTGTCCAGCTTTCGATGCCCAATGGAAAGCCACAGGACTATTATAATCGGACTGGACGAGGGTTAGGCTATGCACGCCGCCATCAACCCCAGAGAGTTCAGATGCAGAAGACATAGAACATTCCCACTCGTTCGAAGCATCGACTTGGGATTCCGATACCAGTATCGGATCAGTCTTCAGGAAAGTGCTGTCAGCTAACATGACGTCAGCACAACCTCAAAAAGGTGAAGGCGAAGACCAAGCGCCAGAACCCTTCGAAGAAGAACCCTGGGCCCAACGCCTAGGGGAACAATGGGAATCTCGTTTTGAGCTTCGTGAACCTCCCACCGAAGACGAAGTCGAGCAGATCGACCTCGGGGAGGGGTCTTCTTCCAAACCCATCTTCATCAGTAAAAGCCTGGAAGGAGAAGATCGAGAATCTTTAATCCAACTGGCTAAAGAGTATATCGACGTCTTCGCCTGGAGCTATGAAGACATGCGGGACTCGATCCACAGATCGCAATGCATAGGTTGAACATCTTACCTGATGCCAAACCTATCAAACAACAGCAACGACGCTTCCATCCGGACATCATGAATGCTATCGATCAGGAGGTAGACAAACTCTTGACCAGCGGCTTCATCCGTGAGGAACAACACCCGGATTGGGTAGCCAACATCGTTCCTGTCACCAAGAAGAACGGGAAGATACGAGTCTGTATCGACTTCAGAGATCTCAACTCTGCTTGCCCGAAGGACGAATTCCCGCTTCCAATCACTGATGTGATGATCGACAACACATGTGGCTTTGAGCGCATGTCCTTCATGGACGGGTATTCAGGCTACAATCAAATCAAGATGTTCCCCGATGACGCAAAACATACGTCATTCAGGACTCCAAAGGGTGTTTTCTGCTACACAGTAATGCCCTTCGGCTTGAAGAACGCCGGTGTGACATACCAGCGAGCTATGAGCACCATCTTCCGTCAACATCTTCGCAAGACAGTCGAATACTATGTTGACGACATCGTAGTCAAGAGCCGCCTCAAAAGAGATCACCTACAGGACCTGAAGACGGTCTTCGATCTCATGCGGGCACATCAACTCAAAATGAACCCCGCTAAATCCTTTCTGGGGATTTCTAGCGGCAAATTCTTGGGCTTTGTCATCACAGCGAAAGGCATTCATGTTGATCCTGAGAAGACCAAAGCCATCCTCAACATGGACCCTCCGAAGAACCTTCAAGAACTTCGGGGCTTACAGGGACGTCTGGCATATATTCGGAGGTTCATAGCGAACCTCTCCGGTAGATGTCAACCCTTTACTCAGCTCATGAAGAAGGGAGTCTCTTACGTCTGGACCGAGGAGTGCCAAAAGGCTTTCGACGACATCAAGGCTTACCTAACAAGCCCACCAGTCCTGGTAGCGCCAGTCACCGGCAAACCATTTCTCCTCTACGTCCGTGCCATGGATCATTCTCTTGGCGCTCTGCTGGCTCAAAACAGCGATACAGGCTACGAGCAAGCAATCTACTACCTCAGTCGAACACTCATCGGGGCCGAACACCGGTACAACCCCGTCGAAAAGGAGTGCTTGGCTTTGGTGTTTGCCATCCAGAAGACTCGTCATTATGTCTCGGGTCAGACAATTCATGTCATCTCCCGAGTCAATCCGCTCAGAGTCCTCATGACGATGCCAGGATCATTGAACTCCCGGCTGGCTACGTGGGCGATCTTGCTAACACCGTACAACATGGTGTTTGTGCCGCAAAAAGCTGTTAAGGGTCAAGCTCTGGCTGACTTTTTAGCTGCACATCCTATCCCAGAATCCTCAAAACTCTATGAAGATATCCCGGATGAGGTCCAAGAATCCAACGTCACCGAAGGAAGCTCCGTTTGGCGGATGTTCTTCGACGGCGCTTCGAGAACAGGCCCCAAAGGCCAAATCATCGCAGGAGTGGGGGTAGTCTTAGTCTCCCCCGATCAGCTGGTCATCCAGCGTGCGTACTCTCTTTCGAAGCCGTGCTCCAACAACGTTGCCGAGTACAACGCACTCGTCATGGGACTCCAGCTCGCACAACAGCTGGGGGTCGACCATCTAGAAGCTTACGGCGACTCAAAACTCGTCGTAAACAAGGTTCGGGGACAATACGAAGTTCGCCATGAAGATTTAATCCCTTATCATGAAGTCGCGTTGAACATCATTTCAACCTTCACCGGGTTCTTCATTGAACATGTCCCCCGTTTACAAAACTTGGAGGCCGATGCTCTGGCCGGCCTCGCAGCCTCATTAGCAGCGCCCTTTGGGACTCAACACTATATCACGGTAACAGGACGAGATCTGATTTATCCCAGAAACAACCTATGCTTGCGGGTGGCTCACGCCATGCCGACAAATACTGGTGTTAATGTCCGAGACTGGAGGTTCCCGTTCATCGACTTCGCTGTCTACGAAATCCTTCCAGAGGACCCGAAGGAAGCCGTCTCAGTCAGGAGACGCTCTCTTCGATTCTACTACGATACAGCTACCAAAACGCTGTACCGACGCTCCTTCGATGGGCTCCTCCTTCGATGCCTGTCCAACGAAGAAGCAGCCGAAGCTCTTCAAGAAGCTCATGACGAAACTTGTGGAGCTCATCAACCCGGTCCTAAGTTACAAGATCGACTGCGACGTATGGGCTACTACTGGCCAACCATGGCTGCCGATGCTGTCGAATATGCTAAGAAGTGCCACGCGTGCCAACTTCATGCAGACTTCATACATACACCATCGGAGCCGCTACATCCTACAGTCGCCTCCTGGCCCTTCGAAGCCTGGGGCATGGACATTGTAGGGCCAATCACCCCTCCTTCATCGAGAGGACACCGTTTCATCCTGGCCATCACCGACTACTTCTCCAAATGGGCGGAAGTAGTTCCACTAGCAGAAGTAAAAAGCTCCAGGGTGGTCAGCTTTATCAAACACCATGTCATTTACCGTTTCGGAGTACCCCGACGGATCATCCATGACAATGGTCCTCAGTTTATCAGCCACATTTTCAGCAGGTTCTGTGACAAGAATCGCATTCAGAACGTGGCCTCAACCGCCTATAATCCGACAGCAAACGGATTGGCTGAGGCATTCAACAAAACTATCGTTAGGCTGCTCAAAAAGGTCGTGTCATCCAACAAACGCGACTGGGACGAAAAGCTTGGTGAATGCCTTTGGGCCTACCACACAACGGTACGGACCCCAACAGGCAACACTCTATTCTCCCTGGTCTACGGGAGCGAAGCAGTACTGCCTCTCGAGATACAGATACCTTCGCTCCGCGTAGCAATCACAAACAAACTCACAGAAGAGGACAATCAACGTCGTCGTCTGCGGGAACTGGAGACACTTGACGAAAAGCGTCTCCTAGCTCAACAACGCATCGAGCTCTACCAAGCCCGTATATCACAGGCTTTCAGCAAGAAGGTCAAACAGAGGACTTTCCAAGTTGGCGACCTGGTTTTAGCAGTCAGAAGACCAATGGTGTTGACCCACAAGACACCAGGAAAGTTCGAGCCCAAGTGGGAAGGACCTTTCATCATAGAGACGGTATACTCAAACGGTGCTTACCGCCTCGCCAAACCCAATGGGGACTTGTTCATGATGCCCATCAACGGCAAGTTCCTAAAGAAGTACTATTCTTGACATCCTCCAGACATGTACTTCCCCAAATAACCTCTTTCCACAAACTCATACGCTTCCGGAACCCAGCTGTTCCGTGGCATCTTCCAGTAGAAAGATAACCACGTCCATATTACCTCTGAGTTGTCTCTCTACACCCTACAAAGCGGAATCTTACACTTCGTAAGCCTACGCTACCCTTCATGTTTACCACGTCCACATTACCTCTGAGTAAACATCTTGTACAAACAACCCCTGCGTTATTGTACATTTATCGCAGAACTTCCACGTCCATATAACCTCTGAGTTGTTCAGCGTATCCCCCAAGATCATTCCTACCACGTCCATAATATCTCTGAGTAGGGAGATTCTATCATTTTGAACCCAATGATTGCCATGTCCACATTACCTCTGAGCAAACATAATGGTTCCTTCAAACTTATTATCTGTACCTGAAAACCAAGGTGCGCAAAAGATAATAGGTCCACACAAATCATCAAGTTCATGACAACAAAAGATGAACACATCACAAAAAAGTTGTAGACTTCTTTATTCTTCTGAAAAAAAAGGAGTACAAGAAGCTACATCATCCCCCAGTAAGGGTTGCAAAAGAACACAAAAGAAAAAGGAAAAAAGCTATGGTCCCTGAATCTCCCCAGGATGGGCTGAGAGCTCCCTGACTCAAAGTTTTAAGTCGACTGCGCGGGCCTCCACCGTCGCCAGGACTCGTCGCTCTGCTTCTTGGCGCATCAATTCAACGGCCCTAGCGGAAGTATCACTTGTATGCTTCTCATCAAGCTGTTGTCGTTGCTGCGCCAAGGCAAGAGTCCGCTGAGTAAAAGTCGCTTCATCCTTCTTAAATGCTGCATGTTCAGCCCGGACACGCTCGACCTCTAACTGGAGTCGGGCCCGTTGGTCTTCAAGGCGGCGCATCTGGGTGTCGATATCCGCGATATTAGCTTCCAATGCAGCTCGAATTTCTACCGTCGTCTTCATGGACTGAGACAACTGCTCTACCGCAGCCTCAGTCTCAGCCACCTCGTGCTCCCAAACGCCCATGGTGGCCTGGTATGAAGACTCGATCTCGGCAATCAGCTTCCCCTTCTCCGCATCTATCAGGACAGAGAGGTCGTTTCGCTGGATGCGTTGAAGTTCCGCGAGCCGCTCATCCAGCTCAATCACCGAAGCCTCCAGAATTTCGGCCATATGGTCGTGGCCTTGGTGAATACGAATCAGCTCGATACAGGGCATTGCCAGAGCTTTTGTCGTCGTAAAACTTCCATTGGCATCCATCACAGCAGATACACCCTTCTGCAACATTTTGTACACCCCCTTGACGAGGAATTTCACATACTCGTCTGCATCCGCCAGGACCTGCGGTGTCATGGCAGGAGTTGGAGGAGCTACTACAGTTTGCGGACCGGAAGAAGATCCGCCAACCTCAACCAGCGAGGCTTGAACCTCGGCATCAATGGGCTCTTCATCAACAGGGGCTGGACTTCTAGCCCGAGGAGCCGAAGCAACAGAAGGAGCCGGCACAGGCGTCGAGATGGTCCTCCAAGTAGAAGGAGCTACAGAGGGTTCTACACCCTTACCCTTCTCAAGCCCGGAGGAACCTCCGACGTCAACAGCCACCTCTTCTACCCCCAACGTCCTATCAACGGTTGGTACCTCCCTTGGCAGAATAGGGAGATTATCACTTGTCTCTTGACCCGTCGCAGCGGTCTTGACTGACAGACGGGTCTCATCATCGAGTCCCTCAACAGGGACAGAATCTGTCGCTACCTCCCGAGTGGTAGCCGCCTCAACTTCCACGGTTGAAGCCGGGGTAGGACTAGGCAATGATACAGCCGACCTCCCCTCATCATGATAAGGAGGGGAATCAACCCTCTCCTCTGTCTCAACTACTTCTGTTGCCTCCGCAACAGGCTCTTGCAGCTCTGGAGCAACGTCATCGGAAGACGACGAACTCCATTCTTCTTCACCACCAGGAAACGGCGTGCTTGTTAAACCTTCGGCACTTGAAGCTTCCGTTCTGGCCTTTGCCGTCTCGGAAGCTGCTGCACCCTCAGTTTCCCTCCTGACATAATCTGGGGATACCGGAATCTCTACGTCAATAGCATCCTCCGGATCTTCCTCCATGGGAGACATCATGGTCGGCGGGATACGCACTTCAGACGAGCCCGCAGTCCCTTCTCGCCTGCTCCCACCCGACTTTAGAGTACGAGGTTTTCTTTTTAACGGTTCCTACAAAAGAAGGTGAAGCCTCGTAAATAGTGAAACCAAAATCAGATTATGTGGGACGCCCTTACCTCTGCGGACGCTGAATCCGATGACGCCGTCGGTGACGACGCCTTCTTCTGCTTCTTCGGTACAGGAGATTTAATCCCTTCGTCTGCAGATCGCTTTGATCGATCGCCCGAGGGTTCTGCTTGAGAGGCGGAAGGGGCACTCTGGTGACCTATCCCTGACGGACGATGCGATCGGGCCTTCACCGGCACGTTCCCGGTCATCGCTAACTGGGTGCCTGCAATAAGACTGGTCTCCCTGTCATATTCGGAGGGCGCAGCAGCCATAGCACAGTAAAATTTGGCGGCTGAGTAAAGAATGGGCGGCCGCGGATCTGGGGCGGGCAACGTAAAATGAGCCCCGGTACATCCGGCATTATAGTAATGCCAAGCTCGTGCACCATCCAACAAACTTCCAATATACTCCAGAGAAATACTGGGGTTATCCAACATCATCTGGGCATAACCAAATTGCCGCGCAAAGCGGCTTGGCAAATATGGTTCCAGGTAGCACTGATTCCTGTTCCGGTATACCAGATGAGATGGTCGGATACTCTGCAACCAGCGGAATCCCCATTGAGGCAGAGTAGTGGTACCTTCGCCCAGATCCCTTAGATCTTCGTTGGCCTCAAAGCCCAAGTAGATTGGACCAACTTTGGTAATTTCCCAACCCTGAAGACGGGATAAAACCTTTCTACAAATAGGGACACCAGTATGTGACCAGCTCCTCCGATTGAAACGACGAAGGAGTGCATCTCCAGCCTTATAATCTTCTTCCGAGCCTGGACTCATCACACTGGGATGATGCAAAATCAGCCATCCCATCAAATAGTGAAACGGCAGTTCGGCGCGCGGGAAGTTATTATTTCGGCCTCTGTCATGAATCACATTTCCAGCAAACTCTCTCAAACCTCGCTGCAGGTTACATACCATTGCGGGGAGAAGAGCCAAACGTCGGTCGAAGACCAGCTTCACGGCTGGCAGGATTAAGTTTCGGGTTACCCTCTCTACGGCACCGGATCCGCCCGTGAACACGCAATCCCGGAGCCATATCATCAGGTAGGACGCCAACACCGCCTTGGGTGACATCCGATAAGCAAGATGCCAGAAGCAGCTGTAGGAGCGTGCATCTGACTGCTGGTCCTCATTTCCTCGGGGATTTTTCTCCCCTAACCTGCTCATTTCGGACAACACTTCGCTACGAGAGAGCACCGGTGGAGTGAAAAATTGTGAGGGATCCTTCTTGTCTTGTCTAAAGACATAATCTCTCCAAGCGGTCACATGAGGCTGCGTCCCGTTCCTATCCCATCTCTGCATATAGTAATGATGACTCGCCACTTCCTTGAAGACGGCCGTCATCTCCTCAGCCCTGTCCCCCAGGACTTGAAGTTCCTCGTTGGTGGGAAAGTACTCTTCATAGGGTTCCGACCCCCAAGGGAGTTTTGACACCTCATACATCTCATGAAGTGCGAACCCTAATTCCCCCACCGGAGTAAAAAAGGTCCCGGTATGGACATCAAACATCTCCAGTAGTACGAGGAACATGTGCCTGTTGAGATCAACACCCGCCTGGGTAGCACGGATCGCGGCAGTCAACCCAATCTCTCGAAGCTCGGTCCAAAATCGTGACAAGATTCAGAGTGTCAGTTTATCCCACTTGGAAACGTAATGGCACCAACCCTCTACCCGAAAATCTCCTTTCGGGTATGAGCGTTCCATCAAAAACATACGATGTGTAAAGGTCGAAGCACTATAAGCAAACGTATCAATGGGTACGTCACTGTAGAGGCTCCCGGGGCGTAGAGTCCGCCAGGTGAAAGAAGACCCAGACCGTGTGGCGGTCAAAGTATCCCTTTGGTCGAAGGTAGAATCAATTTGGACGACGCCAGTCACCGCTCCCCCCTGAGAAGGGGTAAGATCCTAAGACATCCTCCTCTGGGAAACAAGGCGACAGAAGGATGTCAAAGGCCATTGACGTTCAAGTTGCTTAACAGTCATATGCACCCCATTCGCTGTAAAGAACCAGTCCTCCTTGACCTTCAATACCGTCGCATCAGTAGAAGTGAGACGGTCTCCGAATAGGAACTCAGGCTTCAAGAAGGTCAATTTATCAGATGTGGAAGATTTTAAAACACCACGTTCCATCATCCGTTTGAGGAACCCATACTGTTGCTCACGGATTTGGGTCATTCTCTCGGGAGGCTGATCCAGCATAAGAGCCTCTTGAGCGGGGTTTATCACTTCCTCATCATACTCTACTCCCATCTGGTTGAAGACAGCCTCCAAGAACACTTCATTCAAAGGCGGGATCGCTACTGACACTAGCAAAGATCAGAAAAATGTTAGAAGCAACAAGAGAAAGAAGAGCTTCGGCACATTCAGGGTTTAAACCCATGCGCGTCAGCAGCCTCGGCGCATCATCAGGGTCTAAGCCCATGCGCGGCAGCAGCCTCGACGCATCATCAGGGTTTAAGCCCATGCGCGTCAGCAGCCTCGGCGCATCATCAGGGTCTAAACCCATGCGCGTCGGCGAACAAAGACCGCGGCACATCATTAAAGACCCAAGGTCTATGTGCGTTGGTGTACGGAAAAACGAGACTTACCAACCACCTCCGGTCGAACTTCGACAGGCCGTCGGGGAACGTCAGCCATTACAACTTTCGCCGGCTCCTTCGCTTTCTCCTTCCCCTTGCCGGCACCACCGCGAGGAGTCTTGGGAGCCATTCTCTCAGAGAAGAAAAAGTTAGGGTTTTGAAGAAAAACTCTAAAGAAAGCAAAGGCACAGAGCAGATGAACTCTCTCTCTCTCCAACCCTTACCTATTTATAGTGCTTGGTCGCACGCGTGAACCGATGACGTGTAATCTCAGCCGTCGCTTCGGGTTCCGTGAGGAGATAACAACAAATACAACCAAAAGATCATCATTAATCTTTTGGGTTACCAAGGCGTCAACAATCATCAACTGGAAGGAGCATGCGCCCGAACAAGCATGCGCCCAACAATCATGCGCCCTGACCTCCATGCTTCTTATTCAAAGTATTCCAAAACTTATTCAAAAGTTTTGAAAACTTTGAAGGGGGTCTTGTAGAAGCATGGAATTTCACAGCCAGAAAGCCCATGCGCCAGACACTATATGTGCCAGAACTCAGACAGCAAAATCAAATAAGCCATTCGAAGAAGAACTTTTTATTTATATATAAAAGTCTATTACATGGCTAGAAAATGTTGTACAAAGGAGAATTTCTACAAAAGAAAGATCCTAGATCTACAGCCAGCGGCCACCATGCGCCTCCAGATAGGCGCAGCGGCCACCACGCGCCTCCAGATAGGCGCAGCAGCCACCATGCGCCTCCAGATAGGCGCAGCAACCACCATGCGCCTTCCGATAGGCGCAACAGTCACCATGCGCTGTCAGTTAGGCGCAGCAGATGCCATGCGCCTCCAGCCAGGCGCATCCCACCATCTCTTCAGCAGCTCAGTTATGTGCATCCAGTTATGTGCATCCCTTCAGCAGCTCAGTTATGAGCAACTCTTCCAACCAGGCTCACTGGCCGAGCAGAGCCCAGTTATGTGCTGCTCTTCCAGCCAGGGTCACCTGATAAGTGCTTCGATTACACAAAGCATTTAACCCTCTGGCTGGAACCAAGGAAGAGAAGAGCACGGCAAAGTTGTAGCCAGGGGAGGCTTCGAAAGAGCCTCCAAAGACCAAGGAAGACCGTGATCGAAATCATGGCACAAGGAGCTTTCAACACAATCAAAGTGGGCGGCACCCACTTTGAAGGAAGAGAGAGCCTAGCACCACCATTCCGATCTACGGCTCTTCCGGAACAACGAAGACGAGGCCCGAACATCCCTATCTTTGGATGCAACAGGCACCTTCTGCCTGCCTCAGAAGCCCTCGACTCCGTCTTTTGGATGTAACAGTCACCTTCAAGTGCATCGAAGACAACACGACGTCTCATCTTTACCCTCGGGAGCACTTCGTCAACAGAATGCACCCGCATATCCAAGTTCATGTTGGAAGTACGTGAGGGAACGAGGAGCAAACCTTCTCTCCATGCCACTATTTATAGGCCGGGCAAATCAAACCCATACGCCAAGTGGATGACTCTTCGAATTCTGTGTAATGAATTTGCATTAAATGGATGAACCGGACGCCTCGAATTCAGCCAAACGGCTATTTATAGCACTCGAGGAGCGAGACAGCCGCGTCATTAAAGGACATGTCGGATGCGCCAGCCAAACAGTGCATCACACGGACGCGCCCTCCAGCATCAGGCGCATCACACAGACGCACCCTACAGTACCCGGCGCATCACAGAGGATGCGCCCTCCCTCACATCTCCATGCCGAGTGGAACACCAACCAATGTGCCCACTCAGCTGTCCATCGAACGTCACAAACATTAAATGCTGAACTGACACCAGAGTTGGCAGCACGCTTTCCAAAGTCTAAACAGTTGACAGCTTTTTTCAGAGAACGAAGCGTCGGCAACGTCAGCATCATCATGACTCTATTTCGACGGCTACTGCCACGTGGCCATCCGCATGCGCCTCTACGGCCATGCGTCCAAACCTGCATGCGCCTCAAAAGCCATGCGCCTCAGACCCTTCACTGATCCCTAAAGACAGAAGAAGAGTCTCCAGTTGAAGCTTTGCATGCGCCTCAAAAGCCATACGCCCCAGACTGATCTCTGATCCCGAAAGACAGAAGGAAAGTCGCCTGCATGCGCCTCAAAAGCCATGCACTCTAAACAGCTTGTAACCCCTAAAGGGTATGAGCCACAACCTCCTCCTGCGCCCAATCAAGGCGCAGCTCACCAGATTACCCCCCCCACCAAATTCGAGATCTTCGAGCCATGGGTCGATGACACGTGTCCTTTGACTCAACTCGTCCAAGATTTCGGCAACAGAAAGATCTTCTCCTCTGCTACGTGCCGGCTCACAACAGCAGTATGAAGAGTTCTCCCTCTCAATCAGGGCGCATCATCTATGCGCCTCCATCAGCAACCTCCACGTGGCGTCCCCACACACCGGCGCATCCTACATGCGCGCATGAGCAGCCAGCCTGCAAAACTATAAATAGAGGGATCTTCTCCTTCACACACACACACAGAATCCACAACGAACATACAAGGAATCATCAGAGAGGCAGATACAGATACTCAACGTCTTCCTTCTCTCAGCAAGCTCCAGCACCCAGAGCAATCCACACCTTCAGAGAACCGATAACCGTCGTCAGCCCGTCAACGGAGTCAACGCATTACCACTCGCTCCATTGGCACTAAGGACCCAGCTTAAACAAAAGTGTACGCCTAGGACTACATCTAAGTCCTACATTGTAACACTGTTCTGTTTGTATTAAAGTTTTCAATCAAACAATTTTAATGGCAAACAAGCTGGCGACTCTGCTGGGGAATGATGTAGCTTTTTGTACTCCTTTTTTTCAGAAGAATAAAGAAGTCTACAACTTTTTTGTGATGTGTTCATCTTTTGTTGTCATGAACTTGATGATTTGTGTGGACCTATTATCTTTTGCGCACCTTGGTTTTCAGGTACAGATAATAAGTTTGAAGGAACCATTATGTTTGCTCAGAGGTAATATGGACATGGCAATCATTGGGTTCGAAATGATAGAATCTCCCTACTCAGAGGTATTATGGACATGGTAGGAATGATCTTGGGGGATACGCTGAACAACTCAGAGGTTATATGGACGTAGAAGTTCTGCGATAAATGTACAATAACACAGGGGTTGTTTGTACAAGATGTTTACTCAGAGGTAATGTGGACGTGGTAAACATGAAGGGTAGCGTAGGCTTACGAAGTGTAAGATTCTGCTTTGTAGGGTGTAGAGAGACAACTCAGAGGTAATATGGACGTGGTTATCTTTCTACTGGAAGATGGTCGCGACGAAGCTGGCCGGACGGAGGCCATGGGGGCCCAGCCAGGCGGAGGGGGTGGCTCGCGACGGCGATCCGTACCACGACGAGAGCAGAAAGGAGAAGGGGGAGATGGAGACGATGGTGGCGCTGGTGGTTATGGATGACGGGAAGTGGACGGAGGGGTTGGCCACGGCGGAGGCGGGCGCCGGGAACAGCGGGAGAGGGAGAGATGGAAGTGGTGATGGGAGCAGTAGTGGTGGCGGTGGCGGTCGCCGGAGGCCATGGGGGCAGTGGTGGTGGAAGAGATGGCGACGATGATGGCGGTAGTGAAGGTGGTGCAGGCGGTGGTGCCGGCGGAGAAAGCCGGAAAAGAAAGAGTGAGCGAGAGAGATGAGTTAGAGAGGGAGAGCTCGGGAGTGTTCCAAAGAGATCGGGAGAGGGAATTTGGGGGAGGAGGGGAGTGAGAGCTGGGAGAGAGAAGGAAGAGTAAGGATTGGGGGGTCGGCTGATCCAGTAAGGGGGAGGAGAGAGAGAAAGAGTGAAGAGAGGGGGTGGGGTTAGGTTTAGATATTTTGGGGAGGAGGGGTAGCTAGGTAATTTAACAACAACAATAATAATAATAATAATGAGGTTGATAATTGATAATAATAAAAACACCTTAATATAAACTAGCCATGTTAACCCCTAATAATAATAATAAAATAATATTAATAACAATTAAATAGAGACAATAATCAAATGTCAGGTCTAAACAATTAAGGCTAACCAAAGTCCAGAAAAATAAATAAAATTTTAAGAATACCCAAAATTTAAAATCCTCCAAATACAGAAATACAGTCATTTACGTATTTTGGAAAAATAGGGAGATGACATTCTACCCACCTTACAAAAATTTCGTCCTCGAAATTTCAAAATTATCAAAATATGGTTTTCAAAACTAGTACATATATATATGCCATGAAAACTCTCCCCACCTTACAGAAATCAAGTAATACAATAAGAAACGAACAAAATCTCAATATGAAAACATCAAGGAGAACAAGGTCTAGCTAAATAAATCAACTCGCAAGGTAAATCCAAAACATCGAAAGAATCTCGAAAATCAAAAATCTCGGATGCACGAAATAGCCCCATTGATCAAAACAAGTACAAAATATCGAAAACAATGTCCAAAAACGTAAAATCCCAACTGCATAAGAAAATAATAAATCTGCATAAAATCATAAAACACAGGATATCTGTCTCGAACCGATGATCGTAGTTCCTAATATCCGAAAAAATGTGTCATGATCATTCCTTGCCACGCCATCCGGAATGGCTGCAAAAGATTCACCATGACACTAGTCGAGCGGCTGCAACTTTCGTTACCACGCCGTCAAGGTATACTAGGGTCACCCGGTTCTCGACAAATACCCAAAAACGAATCAAATCCATATAACTCACATATCCAAATCACTGAAAAATCACAAAATCTGTAACAATGTAATGAGAGTCCTAGAAAACAATCAAAATCCAAAGTCCAGATGAATCGTAACACACATCCAAAAATATCTTCAATATTAACCACAAGATAACTTTTCTAGGAAAATACTCCATACCGTAGGAAAATACTCCAAACCAAGGATCCATATCAAAATATAATGTATAGAAAGTATATCTATAATCAAAATAATATCTGAAATAGATAATCATGAGTACAAAACTGTCCGGAATCAAGGAAGCCGAATCGATACGAGAATATCCCTCGGATACTCAACAAATGTTAAAATATCCAATCTCAGAGTCCTGATGACATCTTCATTCCGCAGCAATCCAGCCAACGCTCGAAGATGGCGATAATGATACTAAGTCAACACAAAGTCAACGCACGAAAGGGATAACAAAAAATCAACCAAGACGAAATACCGGTAAAGAGTGCAGAACCCAAGATAAATAATCATGTATCCCAATGATGGAGATAACATCTCATCAAATAAGGTGATCGACATGACCAACTATAGGATCATATCCATCAAACAAGGATCAGAGGTAGATAACACGAATAAGACATGGCCAAGCAATATAGGTCCAAGTAGAGATGAGGACCAATTCACAGGTTCAAGGGAGCGAAGGACAAGCGTAACAAGTGGGAATACCAAAAAATAGTGGACTGAGATCAATAATCATGTGATACCCAACAAAATCTCAAAATGAGACCTGCATGGGCCACCACTAAAACTATGTCACGCCCCAGTTCCGAAATACGGGGACGTACACGGCCAGCTATACCGTATAAGGTACGAATACGCTATACGGTGATGACGGCTGTCCAGTCTGGTTGGGTATCCTAGCATGCAATCAATCTATGGCCTAAATCTGATCTCATATCCACAGGTAAATCACAATAAAACAATATCAAAAGAGATAATCATATGAAAAATAGGAAATACTCATATGAAAATCTGGAATTTACAGTACAGGATAATAATGTAGACAAGTATACCTTTCCACAGTTTCTAGCATGGTCTGGAACTGAAGCACACCCTCCAAGTCAAGTTTGGAAGATCCACCGGGTCGGTCTCAGACAATCTGGAAACAATCCAGGGTTGGTCAGGCCAACTGCAGCAAGTACCAGAAAGGAAGGCTCAAGGACGGGCGAAGAAAACCAGCAGGATGAAATAAGACCAGAATAACATCTAAAAACAGTACATAAAGGTAAGGGATCGTGCGGTACCAACACACGATAACAATCCACAAGTATAGTGAAGCTAACACAATCACAATCTCCCTAGCATCCACTAACACCTGCATTGCCAGCTGCAAATCAGTATCAGCTGGCTAGCAGGCAACAAGCCAAACAACACAGAAGGACAAGCGGCCACACAATGCCTACGGCTTGCTATTATTAGCTAACTAGGGTTATCACATGCCTAATTACTAACAAGATACAGTTGAGGTATTCCTATAGCCACAAGCCCTGCAGACTATCCAGGTTATCCAGGACGAATATATATAGTGGGTACATCGCCCGGAAGACAAATGTACCCTAATAGCAAGCTGGAGGGGTGCCCCACATGACAGCGGGCTAGAAATGTGCCCTACTCGACGGCAGACTACAAGTCCACATGAGCGCCCAGATAACGGGATTGCCTGTAGCCGGAATACCTCGATCTATATGAGCTACTTGATCCATCTAGTTGTTAGCCTAGTCAGATTCATTACGAATTCCTGATCGTGGTAACCAGGAATCCATGTCCTAGACATGATACAAGACGAGACAGGTAGTTTGTACAAGCACAATCAGGAAAGTCAACCACGGTGTCAAGACAAGGTTATACTTAGCAAGTCAGGACGGGCTGTCGCAACAGCGATCAAGAGTAAACATGTCATATCGAGAGTACTAGTCAGGAGTGTGCCTCGACGGGCTACTATCAGGAATCAAGATATACATGTCAGGTTTACTCGTCATGTCCAGAGTGCTAGTCAGGAGTGCGCCTCGACGGGCCACTATCAGGAATCAAGACAGGTCCAGGTTATCGTGTGATATGGCTGGGATATCAGGATGGCACTACAGTACCATAAATTCAGGTAGAACCTCAAGATGCCAGTAGACAAGGAGCACAACAGTACAAGGTCAAGGCCAGTACCTCAAGGTTAAACTGGAATCATGGATCGGATATAAGTAGTCAAGTCAAGTCGGGGTCAATTCTATCAATCACATGGAGTCATCTGCCCACTTCGTGGCATGGATATCAGGTCAAGTACAAGGTCGAGATCTCTACTACAATAACATGTCAAGCATATATGGGAGCCTATAGCTCAAATCCTCAAGTTGTTCTATCCACCAGATCAATCTATCAAGAGTCTCCCATCCATGATGGAGTGAATATCACGTCAATAAAGACCACCACCAAATACCAAGCTCATCACCGTAACAATACTAGGCCCTCTGGCTCACAAGAATCCTCTAAATCGATGATCACAAGCTATCAGCAAATAAGTCTCACTACCACCAAGATATAGCAAACAAACCAGGTTTTGGGCGCTTGGAAAGTCGAGTAAAAATCATATAATAATACCCTCGATATTCTTCTCGTTCCGCGAAGCACTCGAACAATTAATCAAAATTCAGGAACCCACATATCTGATCAAAATCGAACATCAACTAAAGGAATCTACAGCACTATCCAAGTATCCATGTGAGTCTACCAACTGAACATCCCGAGATCATACTTCATATATTACTCAATCCTCATACATATCCAAGGTCACAATCCCGATACATGGGACAACTGTCAGCCCTATCTAGCTAAACTAGGATAACTCCTAGGATGGAGGGTCAGGGAACAAGAGTCCGGTAATAAATCCCGTCGGAAGTGGTAAGGATTACATGGACCGCTCTGGAGCAAATCCA
Organism: Iris pallida; assembly: GCA_029216955.1. Lineage (NCBI taxonomy): Eukaryota > Viridiplantae > Streptophyta > Magnoliopsida > Asparagales > Iridaceae > Iris > Iris pallida. The sequence goes on along the minus strand of JANAVB010038615.1, from coordinate 1,095,558 downwards.
CAATCCTTAAACCAAACAAGGACCAGGGTTGCAGACCGTCTTCAGAGTGGAACCGCTCTCCTTACGCTATCCGACGGACAAGACAGGTCAGGAGCTAGGCGACTAATCTAGTATGGAGTCTACCTAGCAAGCAATGGGATCCGGTATACTATACCAAGGTGAACATGCATGAATCCAGTCCAGCAAACTAAAGGAATGGTTCTGCCTAATCCTTCGAACCAAATTCCCAACTAAGAATTCTGGAAAAATCCGGCAGAGTCTCCCTTGTAATCTGGATGGGAGCACCCTACAAATAGGGGCTAAAACCACTCGGCGCAATCCGCCACAGAATCGCAGAATCGCAGGCTGAGAACACTGAGTCTCAGCTACCAGCAGTACTACGATGCGTACTGGGAATAAATCGATAGCCGAGAACACTAAGTCTCGGCCTCCAGTAGCACTACGATGCGTACTAGAAACCACTCGAACCCGAGACCACTAAGTCCCGGCCTCCAGCAGCGCTACAATGCGTACTGGGTGTAAGCCCCCTGAATTTCAGGGTTTATTTTTATTTTTCTGAATGAATTATTTTTGATAAATGTTTTATTATTTAATTGTTTAGATCATTAATGTACCTTCCCGTAACTTTGACTTCTGGAGCGTCAGGGATACTAATCTCTGTAAGCTCTCTTCACGAGCTTTGAAGTAGACAAAATTATCTTCGTTTTGATATATCATGTCCCACTTGAATTCGTTCCCTTGTGCTCTTTTTGTATCGCACAACTTTGAAGTAGACAAAATTATCTTCGTTTTGATATATTCATGACCAATTAATCGTTGAATAATTATTCCTACTTTTATTTTTGATCTTCGTTTGCACGTCACCGTGACTTTTAATTTAGGAGCACGAGACCAGTCGTTTTCTCAGAACCAACTTCTCATAAATGATCTACTCGAGACGCTCTCCACCCATGACCTTCGTGTCCCACTCAGACACTCCATTTTGTGCTTCATTTCTTTCGCACAACTTTCGGTTCAATTTAGGCTGATTTATTATCTACCGTAAAATCTGATTTATTGTCCAATTTAATTTCGGGACCCGACATCGATCCAACCTAGTCGACCCGAAGTATGGACGTGGCCCACTTGAAGCCTACTACCCACATGAAACTTGTGTCCCATTTATTGGAGTCCCCGTATATTATTCATTTACCCATGATTATAAATCCCTATTTTTAATTTAATTATTGCACCTGGTCCGATTTTGACTCAACCCGGTTCGACCGAACCCGAACCCAAGCTCCCTGTTGTCCTCTCAATGACTGCCCAAGTACCCCACATAATTTTCCTATTTTTTTTCCTATTTTGGAAATATCCACTTTTCTCTCTCCTCTCTCTCTTTAAATATTTCTCTATCTATATATATATATATATATATATATATATATATATATATATATATATATCTACATATATATATATATATTATATATATATGGATAACTCCCTCTCTCACTCTCATCCTCACCACACTCTCTCTCACAACCCCCTCCAGCCGACCTACTTTTCCCCCCTCTATTCAAATATCTCTCTCACTCACTCATTCTATATATATATTAATATATATATACACACACACCCATACATTTATAACTCTCTTTCAACATAAACACACACATCACCCCTCCACCTCACCAGCAAGAACACCCCCCCTTACTCCACAGCCGACCTCTTTCTCTCTCTTCCTCTTTTAAATATCTAAACTATCTCTCTCTCTATCCTACACTCTCTCTCTTCCTATGTATATTTTTACACTCACACACAAACAAACCACACACACCACTCCCACCACACCACAGCCGACTCCCCCCATGGCCGAGCATCCCAACCCGACATCCTCCTTCCTCCTCCTTCCTCCTCCTCCACTTCACCATCATCATCACCATCATACTCACTACCACCACCATTGTCATCATCCATCTCCACCATCATTAACCATCTCCACCACTACCTCCATCAACTACGCCTCCGCCACCACGGCTGCGCCGCGCGCCACTTCGTGGCCGGCGAGCCTTCCCCCGCCGTCGCGCTGTCGCAGCCACTGTGCGTGCGTGCGTACGCAGCGAGCGCAACAGCAGCCGCAGCTGCAACAGGAGCATGGGCGGCAGCAGCAGCTGCCACCGGTGCTGCCGCGTGGCCGTGAGCCACCTCGTGGCCGGCCCACCACCGCGAGGACCTCCCCCTCGCCCGGGCGACCTTCGACGAATACCCCGTGGCCACCACCGTCTTCCCCGACGTGCCGAATAGGCTATTCGTGCGTTTTGAACAAAATCCCGTCGGCGCGCGCGAGTTTGGAACTCAGAATTCGTGCTCCGTTGCAGCAACTTTGTGCGTGTTTTTCGGGAGATCCGACCGTTGGATCGGCAAATATTTTGCTCCGTCGCAATCTCGGTATATCCACCTTCACACCTGTCAATTTTCGTCCGTTAATTTCGTCGTTTGATACATCAAAACTGGCCACCAAGTTGACGTTTTAAATTGAACTGTTTTTGGACAGTTTCGTGACGCCAACTTCGTGGGTTCGTATCTTCGTCGTTGCAGCTCCGTTTTGCTCGCCGTCAGTTCCGGTGCACAGCTTGTATAACCCTCTTCCTGCCTCCTTTAGGTTTTGTTTCATTATAAGCACGTTTGGTTGGTTGAATTCGACGCCAAAGTTGGCCGTCCGAATTATTTAAATTGCACTTGTTAAATTCTATTTTTGAACCCGGGACTCCGGATTCAATTTCTGACACCACCAGTAGACTCGTGGCATAGTTCTGGCATATTTTCATATAAAATATGTTTGATTTGGAGAACGTGACCCCTGGCACGCATTTCGGTGTAAAACGGGTCCCACTTTTCGCGTCAACGGGTCACTTTGAGATCGGCTCATCGGAATCTAATTTCGGATATACCGTTGAGTTCATATCGTCATTCTGGACTCGTTGACATATAATTTGCTGAGTTTTGAAGACGTTTGCTCCGGCACGCATTTCCGTGCAATCCGGATACCAAGTGTCCGCGTCAACGTATCTTTTTGAGATCGGCACATCGGAATCCTATTCCGGATATACCGTTGGGTTCGTATCATCATTCTAGATTCGTGGACATATAATTTGCTAGGTTTTGTAGACTTCTATCCCGACACATTTTTCGGTACAAAGTGTGTCCAACGGCGGACATCATTTTGACCCGAAATTACCATTTTGCCCATGTGTCCAAATTGGACTTATGGGTAGGCTATCCTAGCTGATTTGACTGTTCTAGACACGTTGGTGATATTTATTTTATCATCCGACAACATCTGTAGATTTTGATTATGTATTATCCTTAATTTATAATTAATTATTTTTCCATAAATTGTTACTTTCTGGTTTTGAATTTTTATATATATTTTTATTACTGTAAAAATCTGGGAAAAATTGTATTTAAATACTATGTTAATTTAGCTGATTTATTATAATTTTTCCAGTATTTAATGAGTACTTTTGGTATTTTATAAAAATGGGAAAACAGAACTCATTTTCAGGATACATATGTTTGTTGATTTTTAATAAATATTTATGAAGGTTTATAAATCCTAGAAAATTAGTATAAATTTCTATAATTAACAAGGATCATTTTGGTACTTTAGTTTATATATAATTTAGCTTTTTGTCTATCTCTAAAATTGTTGGAACTTAGTGTACAGTTTGATTTAATTATTGAATAATTACGACTTGCAACGTTTTGTGTTGTCTTGTGTTTTAGTCGTATTGGACCTCACCCCGCACTAGTGTAAAGACCTTAGAAAATTAGTTTGGATCCAGTGTCACTTCACGTTAGACTTTTATGCTAGATCCCCACTTAGTTAGTGTCCAGTTATGAGTCATGTCTCACCACTAGTGTAATCTTGAACATAGCTTAGAACTGAGTTTATATATCATTATTTGACAGGACACCGGACATCTATATCTTCGTACTAGTATTCTTGCTTTGCTCGAGGCAAGTACATCTACAAACTCATTTACTGTCTTTTAATGCTAGAACATGTATTAACCCTGTTAAAATACTGATCCTTGAGGTATCAAGCTATGTCTTCACATGTTGTATTACTTACAGTACCTGACATGCTTAGGACAGTTCTTATATCTTCACATGTTCCTTACTGGTTCTCAGTACATGTTTTACTATGCTTTATACTACTCGGAGTATTCACATGTTTCATACTATTCCCAGTACCGGCCATGCTTATATTACTCCCAGTGTCTCTCACATGTGTTTACTGTTCTCGTATCTCTCACATGATAGAATATGGGTTATGGGGAAACTGACAGTTGAGTACGTGATCATGACCCCCCTATAGTAGCGAGCGAGATCGCATTTTATATGCACACCTTGCCGCAGGCCATTATCCCGTATTTCTGTACGGATGTACACCTATGCCTGTTGACTTGTACGTATGTACATTTTATTTACATGTACCACAGTACATTGTACATCTATTGACCGATCACGTACCTGCTACAGTTTTAAACATTACATATACATCTGTCTCTATGACATATGTATCCTTGCCATGATAGATTATGAGATATACCATGATTCCAGATATGCCATGTTCCATGTGTTACTATGATATTATGATCCCAGTTGTACCATGAGACCATGTTTATGGTATTTCCTGTTTTATAGACTTATCACACCATGTTTCTTATTGTACATCTCTTTCATTATATGTTCAGTACTTTAGTTGTAGAGGTTGTACTTGCTCCCGTCCTGACAGGATAACGTTATAGGTATACTTTTCGAGAAGGAAATGCTATGTGTTACATATTATGGTACTGCATTGAGGACCTGGCCTTAGCTCCAGAAGAGGCCCCAGCGGGGAACCTTGCTTAGATATCTTTCTTGTGTTTTGAGACTTAGACTTTATTTGTACTTATATTTGGATACTGGACTTTGTCTCCAGTTAGATACTTTGGAAGTGTATTATTTAGTCTGTACTTGTTTACCTTCGCTTATAGATGCTGTGTTGTGATGAACCTTTAAATATGATTTTAGAACTGTTAGCAGCTTAGATCCTTTATTGTTTATTCTAGAACAGCTTACTGCGCTTTAACCAAGCGTAGGCTGGACATGGCTCGGCCCGGCCCAACAATTTGGGTAGCGGGTCGTGACATGTTTTTTTGGTGGCCCATGCAGGTCACAACTTAAGTTGTTTGGTTACGTTATTGTACCAAGCATGCCTGCAATTAGGATCTAAGACAAACTTGATAACACTAGGAATAACATTTAGAACACTTAGAGGATTTCTAGGAGTACAACATAGGAAAACTCGTCACAGCATAGGACCGTTAGCTATAATTAGCCTCTTGTTTGTATTTTAGTGGGTCAATTTAGACCAAGTTTGTGCCCTTGGGATGACCCCTGAGGATCTCACTCTAATCTCACTCTAATCTTATCTAGAAATCAGTTTCCACTTATTTCCATTTGCTCTTCTTTAAATTCGTTGTTGAATTTAATTTCTGATTTTGTTGTTAACTTTGATCTTGCATCGTGATAAATTTTGTGGATTGAATTATGATATATTCTGATAAGGTAAACGTCTGTTTTAGTTATGGAGTTTAGAATTTATCGCAGCCATATTAGCTGGTATGACAAAAACGTAGAGCCTGATTTTGGATATACTATCCTATTCATAGAATTTAGATTTTCTCGCAGCCATACCGGTTGGCGTGGCGAGGATTCTAGATAACATGATTATAGGGTGTATACCTTAGTTATGACTCTACCGTTTATTGCATCTAAGCTTACTGGTGGGGCAAAAATTCTGGCAACATGATTTCAGGAAGACGTGTATGGTTATCAGATCATATCCCAACTTGGTTTACTTTGTTATGACCGAATGAGCAAGAATAAGTTCTTATCATTATTCTTCCCCGTCTTGATAAACTCTGTTCTATCTACATCTACAACTAGGATTATAGGTTCTTTAAAACTCTCCAACATGATTGCTTTCATGTTATCTTTTTGGACATAGTTATTTTTGTGTTCCATCTTTCCTATGACTTGACTAAACTCTTCTTCGTTAACCTCTTGGATAATTCTTCTCGTTATACATCTCGTTGTCTCTGTACCATTCGTGGAGATATTCCAATAAACTTTCCTGTCTTGCTTGACCCTTTAACTTGTTTGGACACTGTTATGGATTGCTTGACCCAGTCTTAGGCCTTGTTACCTTCTACTTGATAGACGACTGAAATAGCCAAACCTTGTTGACTGATCCTGTAGTATAACTATAAATGTATGGTGTGATTATGATAAGTACTTTTCCTAGGGATTGGTTAGATTAAGCTTACAGGACAAGTATGGGTGACTGACCATAGTAGACTTGGAAACCATTAAGAACGATTGTATTGATAGTATGACTTGATGATAGGGTATCTAAGATGGAATTATAAGATAGTATATTGTTGTAACTACAGAATGAGGATCCGAATCATGTATTTACAAATTGAGGATTTAGCATTTGTAGAATTTTGGTTGGTTATCTATAGCTAATTACATGTGATTAGAGGGTAGATCGATATGTGGATGATATAGAATAAGTTAGAATGGGATATAATATTGCATACGAAATCGAAAAGATATCAGTTAAAAGACAAGGAACAAGACAAAGACATATGTACACTGGTAATTAATAAATCGGGAGTTTTGAAATCGAGGATTTATATTCGGAGGACTTGTTGAGTAAAAAGAAAGAGACTCTACGCCAAGAATAAGAATTGAAAGTATGATTTCAAGGAGAAGCTGTAGGAAAGGATTGACAACAAATGATGCTAAGGAACTGTGGATTGATATAATATGGATACTTAGGATACGATAAGGAAATCCAGTATTTACAATTAAGGTTGGAAAATATGGTTGATGATTAAGCATTTTAGGCTTATAAACATACCCAGAGAATGACCTATAGTTTAGGGTATACATAAATGTTTCATGTTAGTATGGAAGATTCTAAAGGATGTATGGCTTAGTTTATGATAGAAGGACTTTGATTGAACCTGAACCAAAAAGATTGTAGGAGAAACAGAAGAGATGATTACAAGGATAGCAGATTGAGTATCGTAGCCAGTGCAGCTACATGTTATAGTTTGACCGGTTGGATGATTTTTAATTTCGAGGACGAAATTTTCGTAAGGTGGGTAGGATGTAAGCCCCCTGAATTTCAGGGTTTATTTTTATTTTTCTGAATAAATTATTTTTGATAAATGTTTTATTATTTAATTGTTTAGATCATTAATGTACCTTCCCGTAACTTTGACTTCTGGAGCGTCAGGGATACTAATCTCTGTAAACTCTCTTCACGAGTTTTGAAGTAGACAAGATTATCTTCGTTTTGATATATCATGTCCCACTTGAATTCGTTCCCTTGTGCTCTTTTTGTATCGCGCAACTTCGGGTCAACTTAGACCAATTAATCGTTGAATAATTATTCCCACTTTTATTTTTGATCTTCGTTTGCACGTCACCGTGACTTTTAATTTAGGAGCACGAGACCAGTCGTTTTCTCAGAACCAACTTCTCATAAATGATCTACTCGAGATGCTCTCCACCCATGACCTTCGTGTCCCACTCAGACACTCCATTTTGTGCTCCATTTCTTTCGCACAACTTTCGGTTCAATTTAGGCTGATTTATTGTCTACCGTAAAATCTGATTTATTGTCCAATTTAATTTCGGGACCCGACATCGATCCAACCTAGTCGATCCGAAGTATGGACGTAGCCCACTTGAAGTCTACTACCCACATGAAACTTGTGTCCCATTTATTGGAGTCCCCGTATATTATTCATTTACCCATGATTATAAATCCCTATTTTTAATTTAATTATTGTACCAGGTCTGATTTTGACTCAACCCGGTTCGACCGAACCCGAACCCAAGCTCCCTGTTGTCCTCTCAATGACTGCCCAAGTACCCCACATAATTTTCCTATTTTTTTCCTATTTTGGAAATATCTACTTTTCTCTCTCCTCTCTCTCTCTAAATATTTCTCTATCTCTCTCTCTCTCTCTCTCTCTCTCTCTATATATATATATATATATATATATATATATATATATATATATATATATATATATATTATATATATATGGATAACTCCCTCTCTCTCTCATCCTTACCACACTCTCTCTCATAACCCCCTCCAGCCGACCTACTTTCCCCCCCCTCTATTCAAATATCTCTCTCACTCACTCATTCTATATATATATTAATATATATATACACACACACCCATACATTTATAACTCTCTCTCAACATAAACACAACATCACCCCTCCACCTCACCAGCAAGAACACCCCCCCTTACTCCACAGCCGACCTCTTTCTCTCTATCCCACTTTTAAATATCTAAACTATCTCTCTCTCTATCCTACACTCTCTCTCTTCCTATGTATATTTTTACACTCACACACAAACAAACCACACACACCACTCCCACCACACCACAGCCGACTCCCCCCCATGGCCGAGCATCCCAACCCGACATCCTCCTTCCTCCTCCTTCCTCCTCCTCCACTTCACCATCATCATCACCATCATACTCACTACCACCACCATTGTCATCATCCATCTCCACCATCATTAACCATCTCCACCACTACCTCCATCAACTACGCCTCCGCCACCACGGCTGCGCCGTACGCCACTTCGTGGCCGACGAGCCTTCCCCGCCGCCGCGCCGCCGCAACCACTGCGCGCGCGCGCATACGCAGCGAGCGCAACAGCAGCCGCAGCTGCAACAGTAGCATGGGCGGCAGCAGCAGCTGCCACCGGCGCTGCCGCGTGGCCGTGAGCCACCTCGTAGCCGGCCCACCACCGTGAGGACCTTCCCCTCGCCCGGGCGACCTCCGGCGAATACCCCGTGGCCACCACCGTCTTCCCCGACGCGCCGAATAGGCTATTCGTGCGTTTTGAACAAAATCCCGTCGGCGCGCGCGAGTTTGGAACTCAGAATTCGTGCTCCGTCGCAGCAACTTTGCACGTGTTTTCTGGGAGATCCGACCGTTGGATCGGCAAACTTTTTGCTCCGTCGCAATCTCGGTATATCCACCTTCACTCTTGTCAATTTTCGTCCGTTAATTTCGTCGTTTGATACATCAAAACTGGCTACCAAGTTGACATTTTAAATTGAACTGTTTTTGGACAGTTTCGTGACGCCAACTTCGCGGATTCGTATCTTCGTCGTCGCAGCTCCGTTTTGCTCGCCGTCAGTTTCGGTGCACAGCTGGTATAACCCTCTTCCTGCCTCCTTTAGGTTTCGTTTCATTATAAGCACGTTTGGTTGGTTGAATTCGACGCCAAAGTTGGTCGTCCGAATTATTTAAATTGCACTTGTTAAATTCCATTTTTGAACCCGGGACTCTGGATTCAAATTCTGACACCACCAGTAGACTTGTGGCGTAGTTCTGGCATGTTTTCATATAAAGTATGTTTGATTTGGAGAATGTGACCCCTGGCACGCATTTCGGTGCAAAACGGGTCCCACTTTTCGAGTCAACGGGTCACTTTGAGATCGGCTCATCGGAATCCAATTCCGGATATACCGTTGAGTTCGTATCGTCATTCTGGACTCGTTGACATATAATTTGCTGAGTTTTGAAGACGTTTGCTCCGGCACGCATTTCCGTGCAAACCGGATACCAAGTGTCCGCGTCAACGTATCTTTTTGAGATCGGCACATCGGAATCCTATTCCGGATATACCGTTGGGTTCGTATCGTCATTCTGGATTCGTGGACATATAATTTGCTAGGTTTTGTAGACTTCTATCTCGACACATTTTTTGGTGCAAAGTGTGTCCAACGGCGGACATCATTTTGACCCGAAATTACCATTTTGCCCCTGTGTCTAAATTGGACTTATGGGTAGGCTATCCTACCTGATTTGACCGTTCTGGACACGTTGGTGATATTTATTTTATCATCCGACAACATCTGTAGATTTTGATTATGTATTATCCTTAATTTATAATTAATTATTTTTTCATAAATTGTTACTTTCTGGTTTTGAATTTATATATATATTTTCATTGCTGTAAAAATCTGGGAAAAATTGTATTTAAATACTATGTTAATTTAGCTAATTTATTATAATTTTTCCAGTATTTAATGAGTACTTTTGGTATTTTATAAAAATGGGAAAACAGAACTCATTTTCAGGATACATGTGTTTGTTGATTTTTAATAAATATTTATGAAGGTTTATAAATCCCAAAAAATTAGTATAAATTTCTATAATTAACAAGGATCATTTTGGTATTTATTTTATATATAATTTAGCTTTTTGTCTATCTCTAAAATTGTTGGAACTTAGTGTACAGTTTGATTTAATTATTGAATAATTACGACTTGCAACTTTTTGTGTTGTTTTGTGTTTTAGTCGTATTGGACCTCACCCCGCACTAGTGTAAAGACCTTAGGAAATTAGTTTGGATCCAGTGTCACTTCACGTTAGACTTTTATGCTAGATCCCCACTTAGTTAGTGTCCAGTTAGGAGTCGTGTCTCACCACTAGTGTAATCTTGAACATAGCTTAGAACTGAGTTTATATATCATTATTTGACAGGACATCGAACCCCATGCGCCGGGAGGCCATGCGCCGGGAGGCCATGCGCCGATTCGTGCAGGAATCTCATGCGCCGATTTGTGCAGAAATCTCATACGCCGATTTGTGCAGAAATCCTATACGCCGATTTGTGCAGAAATCTCATGCGCCGATTTGTACAGGAATCTCATGCGCCGATTTGTGCAGGAATCTCATGCGCCAATTTGTGCAGAAATTTTATGCGCCGATTTGTGCAGAAATCTCATGCGCCGATTTGTGCAGAAATCTCATGCGTCGATTTGTGCAGGAATCCCATGCGCCGATTTGTGCAGGAATCCCATGCGCCGATTTGTGCAGGAATCTCATGCGTCGATTGTGCAGGAATTCCATGCGCCGAAATTGCCCTATTTCGCTATTTTTGTCTGTTAAGTTGTTTTGTAGCTAGAATCTCGAAAAACTCAAAACATAAAAGTTGTAGATCTTTTCATTGGCTTCAAGAATATGTCACTAGTTGTTTTATGCAAGTTTCTCTCATTCATGATAAGGTACGAATAGAACACGATAGTGGCCTGCTGTGGCGCACTCTTGACAAGTAAACTGACATGATATATCTCGACATGCTATTACGATAGCTAGCCTGACATGACAAGTATGAAAGATCTGGACACCGTGGGCGATTGTGTTTGTACAAATAAACTGGTACTGTCTTGCATCATGTCTATGATGGGGGTCCCTGAGTACCACGGTCAGGGGTACCTACTGAAATTGACTAAGGTTAATTAACTAGAATGATTCAGTAGTCATGAAGAGATTCCCAGCTACAGGCAATCCCGTTATCTGGGCGCATTCAGTGGACTTGTAGCCTACCGACGAGTAGGGCACATTTCCAGCACACAGTCATGTATTGCATTCTTTCTAAACGGACATTCGACCTGGATAACCGGATGGTCTGCAGGGCTTGTGGTTGTTGGGATAATCTCGTTGTATCTTGCTAGTAACTAGGCCTGTGATAATCCTAGTTAGTTAAAGTATCAAGCCGTACTCCTTGCTTGGCCGTGATTGATTGAATGAAGTTTATTCCAGCTTAGTCTTATCCTGATCCTGTGCAAGATTGTGACAGGACATGATTATTGATGCTTGCCTTAACAATAACGATCAGAAGTCCAATTCTGTTCAGGCGAAGGGTTACAACCCCGGTCCTTGTTTGGTTTAAGGGTTGTAACCTGGCTCCCGGAGCAGTTCTGTGTCCTCTCTTCGTTTATTGTCTTATTGCAACCCCTGTTATGCTCGTCATGTTTTACCTTACTTCAATACCATGATTATTTATACTGGCCTTAACAATAAAGATCAGGGGTCCAGTTCTGTTCAGGCGAAGGGTTACAACCCCGGTCCTTGTTTGGTTTAAGGGTTATAACCTGGCTCCCGGAGCAGTTCTGTGTCCTCTCTTTGTTTATTGTCTTGTTACCTTATCAATAGTAATTGAGGCGGGTTTCTATTCAGACGAAGGATTGCAACCCCGGTCCTTGTTTGGTTTAAGGGTTGCAGTCTGGCTACTTGAATGGTTTCTCCGTGCTCAATATATTATTGATTATCTCAGTTATTATCAGTATCTTTTAATTACCTTAACTATTTATTTGTGATATGCTGGTTTTAGTTCATAAGTGAAGCCTCCTTTGTGGCACTTGCTCTTTCTGGGGTCTGACCCAGCTGGTTTTGTGTGGCCAGATATCGGAGCAGCACCAGAGGATCTACCTGTCTTCTAGCCCGATGGTGACCACCAGGCGTAACTAGGACAACGAGTGGGTTTCTTTTGTCCTCCCACTCTACTTGTAAAATTATTCTTTTGAGGCGTTTAGTCGGCGAGCACGTGTTAGCTCGTATTGCACCTTATTTACTGTCTGCCTACGGGCTGTAACATGATTGACAAATCGTAGGGTTGATCATGTATTGACTAAAACTCTTGCTAGTCCTGACATTTTGTATGACTAGCTTCATGATCATCTAATATGTAATGTATGGGACGCCTTACTAATGTATATTGATGCTCTAATATCTTGTGACTGTTACTACTTGCTTGTGATTGAGACAATAGGCTTGTTCCTGACCATAGGAGACTGATGGATTGTAGTTAAACCCTCATATATTTAGACAGCCGTGACCGTATAGTGACGTGGATTCCATTTTATTATACGTAGCTGGCTATGTCTGCCCCCGCTCTCCAGTATTCTGGTTCTGGAACGTGACATGGTTTTAGTGGTGGCCCATGCAGGTCTTGTAATTCAAGATATGTGAGGGTTTACCGAATAGATGTCTCAATCAGTATTCGCCCTTGATCTCTGCTCGTATCTTCAAATCCCTGAAAATCTTGACCTGATCACATGCTTGTATCGTTGATCTGTCATGGTCCTTCCTTATTGTTCCCTATGTCGTCTTCTTCAGCGGCATTGTTCCTGGACCTGCCGATCAGCAAGGCGGTGCACCTCCAGCGGACCAGCAGCAACCTGGAGATCAAGCCCAGCATTCAGGAGTAGCCTCCAGAGTCATGCCTACTGAAGGAGAGCCACCAGTTCAGCCCGTCCAGCCAGCAGAACCTGAGGATGGCACTTTGGTGGGTCTCATCAGGTCATTATTAGCTTTCCAGGATCGTCGCGGAGATGCCTTGCACCAGGCGGTGGCAGATGCTTTGACCAGAGGAGGTCATCAGGGTAATAGCGCGGCCAACAGCTTCAAGCGCTTGAACCCTCCCTTCTTCGATGGCAGTGAAGATGCGATCGCTGCAGATGCATAGCTTCAGGACACATAGGTGATTCTAGAAGCAGGTAGGACTCCAGAGAACGAGAAGGTGGCCGTAGTGCGCATGCAGTTACTAGATCTTGCCCGCAGCTGGTGGGCAGTGCAGGCTGATGGATTAGTGGCCCCTATTTCATTGGCAGTATTCAGGGAGAGATTCCAGACCAAATATTTTGATGCTGTAGCTCGGTATGATCTACAGACGAGGTTCACCAATCTGAAGCAGATGGACAGGACGGTCGATGGATATACGACCGAGTTCTCCAGGCTTAGTCGGTTTGCTCCCACCTTGGTAGCGACCGAGTTCGATAGAGCCCAGCGGTTCCAGCAGGGGCTTCATCTGGAGATTTTATTGGCGGTGGAGCAGTTTGAGCTTCAGACTTTTGATGCAGTACTGAGGGCAGCCCGGAGGCATGAATATACCTCCCAGAGGATCGTGGATAGGACCGGAGGTCGGAAGCGATCCCACAGCCAGATGAATCAGTCTTCAGCACCAGCCCTGGCGGCCACGGCTTTGACCATTGGAGCTCCGAGGCGGGCGGCCTCAGTGACGTCGGTTCAGCATTCTACCCCGACGCACCCTCAGCAGCAGAAGCAGAAGCAGAAGCAGTCTTCCGCAGTGGGATGTTCACACTGCGGGAAGCCAGGGCATGTGGTATCGGAGTGTCGCAGAGCACAGGGTTTGTGCTTAGTTTGTGGTGCCCCGGACCACAGGGTTGGGAATTGCCCGAACAGGGGGAGTTCATCCGCTTTTTCTAGTCCTTCAGTTAGAGGACCAGCACCAGTCCAGCAGCAGCAGCAGCTGCAGTACCCGTTCCCGAGGCCATTGCCGACGCAAGCCCAGGCATTCCAGCAGCAGAGACCGCAGCAGTATGTCCAAGCCCAAGCCCTGATCCAGAACAGGCAGAGGAATTTTTAGCAGAGGGGACCCGCACCTAGAGGACATGGTCAAGTGCTGGCTTTGACCATGGGAGAAGAAGGAATAGCACCAGGTGAGGTGGTGGCAGGTACTATTCTCGTCAACACCTTTCCAGCTTCAGTATTATTTGATTCTGGTGCCTCGCATTCATTTATGTCTGCATGATTTTTGATACGAGTAGGACTGGAGCCCGAGTCATTATCAGTAAGGCTCAATATACTTACTGGTAACGGACTTGTGGGAGTAGATAGAGTATTTTCTTCGTGTCGGATCGTAGTTAGCGGTAGAGAATTTCCCGCTAGATTGATAGAGTTTCCGATGGCCGATTATGATGTGGTCTTAGGGATAGTTTGGTTGAGGGACCAGTATGCTAGGATAGACTGCCACATTGGCAGGGTTATTTTTAGCATTCCAGGCGAGTCGGAGTTTTCTTTCTCCCGAGGCGAAGTTGAACATTCTCCTCCAGTGTTGCGGATGGCAGTGGCAGTAGTACAGTTACCTCGGATAGTCGAAGAGTTTCCAGATATTTTCCCAGAAGAGCTTCCAGGGATGCCGCCAGAGCGAGAGATCGAGTTTACCATCGACTTGATTCCCGGAACAGCCCCAGTGTCAGAGAGAGTCTACAGGATGGCGCCGTCAGAGTTAGAGATATTGTACAAGATGATTGAAGAACTCAGAACCAAGGGATTCATTCGTGCTAGTGGATCGCCTTGGGGAGCCCTGATGCTTCTTGTAAAAAAGAAGGATGGTACGTCTAGATTGTGTGTTGATTATCGTACCTTGAACTCAGTGACAATCAAGAACATATATCCTCTCCCGAGGATAGATGACTTGTTTGATCAACTCAAAGGGGCGTCAG
This sequence comes from Iris pallida, assembly GCA_029216955.1. Taxonomy (NCBI): domain Eukaryota; kingdom Viridiplantae; phylum Streptophyta; class Magnoliopsida; order Asparagales; family Iridaceae; genus Iris; species Iris pallida. The sequence goes on along the minus strand of JANAVB010038615.1, from coordinate 1,080,379 downwards.
TATTTTCGAAGATTGACTTGCGGTCAGGATACCACCAGATAAGAGTCAGAGAGCAGGACATCCCGAAGATAGCTTTCAGATCTAGGTATGGGCATTGGGAGTTCCTTGTGATGCCATTTGGAGCAACCAATGTGCCGGCTGTATTCATGGACCTCATGAATCGTATCTTCATGCCTTATTTGGATCAATTCGTAATTGTGTTCCTAGACGACATCCTGGTCTACAGCAAGAGTAAAGCGGAGCATGAGCAGCACCTCAAAGTTGTTCTTCAGATTCTCAGAGAGCACCAGTTGTATGCCAAGTTCAGTAAATACGAGTTCTGGCTCGATCGCATTTCGTACTTGGGTCATATCATCACCCGAGGAGGAGTTGAAGTGGATCCCCAGAAAATCGTGGCCATTGAAACATGGCCAGTGCCTAGCACAGTGGCAGAAGTCCGTTGTTTTCTTGGATTGGCCGGTTACTACCGGCGATTTGTTTCAGTCTTTGCTCGAATTTCAGCGCCATTGACCCAGTTGACCCGTAAGGATGTGCAGTTTGCTTGGACAGCAGAGTGCCAGGATTCTTTTGAGAGGTTGAAGCGAGGCTTGATGACGGCTCCTATTCTCACGCTTCCAGATGGAACTGGAGGATTCTCAGTGTATTGTGATGCTTCGGGCAGAGGTTTAGGATGTGTTCTGATGCAGCATAGGAAGGTAATAGTTTATGCGTCATGACAACTTCGTGATCATGAGAGGAGTTACCCAACCCATGACTTGGAGCTGGCAGCAGTAGTGTTTGCACTTAAGTTGTGGAGGCACTACTTGTACGGAGATATGGTGAAAATTTTCACCGACCACAAGAGCCTGAAGTATGTTTTCACCCAGAAGGATCTCAACATGCGTCAGAGGAGATGGCTAGAGCTGCTTGTGGATTATGATGTCAACCTGCAGTATCACCCAGGGAAGGCCAACGTTGTTGCAGATGCATTGAGCAGGAGAGCCGGAGTTTATTTCCTGACAGCGCAACCAGAGCTGTTGGTCGATCTTCAGAAGATGGGTATAGAAGTTGTCCTCCTTTCCAGTGTGGCATTGATGGCCAACATGCAAGTTCAGTCCACTATAGTCGAGAGGATCCGGATGGCGAAGTCAGTAGATTCCAAGCTTCAGCGACTCAGAGCAGAGTGTGAGGCAGGACGAAGACCAGAGTTATGCATTCATGAAGATGGTACACTTTGACATGGTAAGCGTTTTTGTGTACCCAGTGGAGGTATTAGACAGGAGATCATGACGGAGGCTCACAGTTCGCAGTATTCCATTCATCCCGGTGGTACGAAGATATACCGTGATATTCGTCAGCACTTTTGGTGGAATGGCATGAAGAGGAAGATAGCCCGGTTTGTCTCTCGTTGTTTAGTCTGCCAACAAGTTAAGGCTGAACATCAGAGACCAGCTGGACTACTTCAACTATTGTCGATTCCCGAGTGGAAATGGGAGCATATGACCATGGACTTTGTGACGGGATTGCCCAGATCCCCGGCTGGCAGAGACGCTATTTGGGTTGTCATAGATAGGCTCACGAAGGTGGCTCACTTTCTTCCGTTCAGAGTTGGTCAGTCGACGGCTCAGCTAGCGGAGATGTATCTTCGGCAGATCGTCAGGCTTCATGGTGTACCAGTCAGTATCACTTCAGACAGAGATTCAAGATTTACGTCGCACTTTTGGCGTAGCTTGCAAAAAAGTTTGGGAACTCGCCTCCAGTTCAGCTCCGCTTATCACCCGCAAACAGATGGCTAGTCAGAACGCACGATCCAGACTCTTGAAGATATGTTGCGGTCTTGTACACTCGACTTCGTTGGTTCGTGGGAAGATCACGTGCACCTGGTGGAGTTTTCGTACAACAACAATTTCCAGGCCAGTATCCAGATGGCACCGTTCGAGGCACTGTATGGTAGGAAGTGTCGATCCTCGCTAGCCTGGGATGATGTTGGAGAGAGGCAGATGCTTGGTCCGAAAATAATTGCTCAGACTGTTGAAGTGGTCAGAAGAGTCAGAGATCATCTTCGAGTTGCCCAAGATCGTCAGCGTCATTGGGCCGATTCTCATCGGCGCCCTCTTGAGTTTTCTGTCGACGACCATGTATTCCTGAGGATTTCGCCTAACCGTGGCGTCATTTGTTTCGGCGTACGGGGAAAGCTTAGTCCTAGGTATATAGGGTCGTTCGATATTCTGGAGCAAGTAGGTGATGTATCCTATCGTCTCGCTCTTCCGCCGTCGCTAAGAGAGATACATGACGTGTTCCATGTATCTCAACTACGACGGTATATCCCGGACCCGAGCCATATCCTGGATCATTCGGAATTGGTTGTTGGTACCAACCTTTCGTATGAGGAGAGGCCCGTGTCTATATTGGACCGGAGAGAGAAGATACTCAAGAACAAGACTATTAGTTTAGTCCGAGTTGCTTGGGGTCATCACTCTTTGGGTGAGTCAACGTGGGAGCGTGAGGATGATATCCGATCGTGATATTCCGACCTGTTTGACTCATAAGGTATAATGTCTTCCTTATGTCTTATGCTTTCAATTCCTTGCTTGAATAAATGACTGTATGATAGACTGCTTGTTATAGCTTACGATTAGTATAGCTTGTCCTTGCAATTCTAGCCTCTTGATTAAATTTCGAGGACGAAATTCTTTTAAGGTGGGTAGAGTTGTAATGCCTATAGTTCGTATTACGTATCTTGGTATACGTGTACGTATTCTTGACTCGTAATGCGTATTTTTCCTGCATGGTTATTTTGGCATGTCATTGGATATGGCTTAGCTTGGTTCGACTTAGCTTGGTTTGGTTTGCTTGTGGGTTCATCATGAACCAAAAGAAAACCCCCACCTACCACCACCACCCTCATTTATATTTCCACCTAACTCTCTCTCTCTTCATTTATTCTTCTCCTTCTCTTCTTCTTCTCCACATTTACTTCTACACCTACCAGGAAGAGAGAGAGCTTAGGCAAGTGCAAACTTGCTTCATGATGGATCTCAAATTTTATTGTTCCATTCTCTTCCTCACTTGATCCTAAGATACTTTAGAACTTGGCATTTTCCATTTTTATGGTTATATTTTTGTAGATCTAAGTTTTAAGTTCCTTCTTGTTTAGTTTTTCTTGGTTTTGATCTCTAAAAACTTGGTATTTCTAAAAACTAATGGTTCTATGTTGTAGAGAATTCAATTTTCTTCAGTTTTGGCTTTTATTTCGCTTGATTTCGACTCCGGATGAGAAAGTTATGGCCATGGCAAGTTTTCAGAATTTTTATGGCTGAACTTGCTGTTTGGGGACGACGAACCCCATGCGCCGGGAGGCCATGCGCCGATTCGTGCAGGAATCTCATGCGCCGATTTGTGCAGAAATCTCATGCGCCGATTTGTGCAGAAATCTCATGCGCCGATTTGTGCAGGAATCCCATGCGCCGATTTGTGCAGAAATCTTATGCGCCGATTTGTGCAGAAATCCCATGCGCCGATTTGTGCAGGAATCTCATGCGTCGATTTGTGCAGGAATCTCATGCGCCGATTTGTGCAGAAATCTCATGCACCGATTTGTGCAGAAATCTCATGCGCCAATTTGTGCAGAAATCTCATGCGCCGATTTGTGCAGAAATCTCATGCGCCGATTTGTGCAGGAATCCCATGTGCCGATTTGTGCAGGAATCCCATGCGCCGATTTGTGCAGGAATCTCATGCGCCGATTGTGCAGGAATCCCATGCGCCGGAATTGCCCTATTTCGCTGTTTTTGCCTGTTAAGTTGTTTTGTAGCTAGAATCTCGAAAAACTCAAAACATAAAAGTTGTAGATCTTTTCATTGGCTTCAAGAATATGTCACTAGTTGTTTTATGCAAGTTTCTCTCATTCATGATAATGTACGAATAGAACACGATAGTGGCCTGCTGTGGCGCACTCTTGACAAGTAAACTGACATGATATATCTCGGCATACTGTTACGATAGCTAGCCTGACATGACAAGTATGAAAGATCTGGACACCGTGGGCGATTGTGTTTGTACAAATAAACTGGTACTGTCTTGCATCATGTCTAGGATGGGGGTCCCTGAGTACCACGGTCAGGGGTACCTACTGAAATTGACTAAGGCTAATTAACTAGAATGATTCAGTAGTTATGAAGAGATTCCCAGCTACAGGCAATCCCGTTATCTGGGCGTATTCAGTGGACTTGTAGCCTACCGACGAGTAGGGCACATTTCCAGCACACAGTCATGTATTGCATTCTTCCTAAACGGACATTCGACCTGGATAACCGGATGGTCTGCAGGGCTTGTGGTTGTTGGGATAATCTCGTTGCATCTTGCTAGTAACTAGGCCTGTGATAACCCTAGTTAGTTAAAGTATCAAGCCGTACTCCTTGCTTGGCCGTGATTGATTGAATGAAGTTTATTCCAGCTTAGTCTTATCCTGATCCTGTGCAAGATTGTGACAGGACATGATTATTGATGCTTGCCTTAACAATAACGATCGGGGGTCCAGTTCTGTTCAGGTGAAGGGTTATAACCCCGATCCTTGTTTGATTTAAGGGTTGTAACCTGGCTCCCGGAGCAGTTCTGTGTCCTCTCTTCGTTTATTGTCTTATTGCAACCCCTGTCATGCTCGTCATGTTTTACCTTACTTCAATACCATGATTATTTATACTGGCCTTAACAATAAAGATCATGGGTCCAGTTTTGTTCAGGCGAAGGGTTACAACCCCGGTCCTTGTTTGGTTTAAGGGTTGTAACCTGGCTTCCGGAGCAGTTCTGTGTCCTCTCTTTGTTTATTGTCTTGTTACCTTATCAATAGTAATTGAGGCGGGTTTCTATTCAGGCGAAGGATTGCAACCCCAGTCCTTGTTTGGTTTAAGGGTTGCAGTCTGGCTACTTGAATGGTTTCTCCGTGCTCAATATATTATTGATTATCTCAGTTATTATCAGTATCTTTTAATTACCTTAACTATTTATTTGTGATATGCTGGTTTTAGTTCCTAAGTGAAGCCTCCTTTGTGGCACTTGCTCTTTCTGGGGTCTGACCCAGCTGGTTTTGTGTGGCCAGATATCGGAGCAGCACCAGAGGATCCACCTGTCTTCCAGCCCGATGGTGACCACCAGGCGTAACCAGGGCAACGAGTGGGTTTCTTTTGTCCTCCCACTCTACTTGTAAAATTATTCATTTGAGGCGTTTAGCCAGCGAGCACGTGTTAGCTCGTATTGCACCTTATTTACTGTCTGCCTACGGACTGTAACATGATTGACAAATCCTAGGGTTGATCATGTATTGACTAAAACTCTTGCTAGTCCTGACATTTTGTACGACTAGCTTCATGATCATCCAATATGTAATGTATGGGACGCCTTACTATTGTATATTGATGCTCTAATATCTTGTGACTGTTACTACTTGCTTGTGATTGAGACAATAGGCTTGTTCCTGACCATAGGAGACTGATGGATTGTAGTTAAACCCTCATATATTTAGACAGCCGTGACCGTATAGTGACGTGGATTTCATTTCATTATACGTAGCTGGCTATGTCTACCCCCGCTCTCCAGTATTATGGTTCTGGGGCGTGACAGTATCGGACCAAGCTATCCTAAGTTATCATCATGGCAGTTCTACTACTAGGCTACACTAATCATGGTTATAAAATTTACAAGTACAAATTAATTAAATGAAATAAAATCCAGGAGAGAGGGCAAGAGCCGTCGATGAGCAAGGGATACTTGTCTAGAGGGCTCGGCTAGGTAAGCAAGTCTTCGACAGTCGCGATCCAAGCTAGCACGCCAATCGAGATCCTCAGAACACACAATAAACAATCATTCGAATTAAATAATAAAATAATGACAAAATCACGAAGAATGGCATGAGGCTATACCGTGTGGGTCCCGCAAGCAGTGCAGGGATCGGGCACGGAACCGAGGTACACGGATCGATACGGACACGGAAACCGAGACGTGCACGTATATCGAGACGCACACGAGAATCGAGAGAACACGAATATCGAGACGAACGAGAAACATAAACGTGCACGTAAATCGAGACAACCCAAGGTCCAAGGAGCACATAAATCGATGTGGCACACAAATCGATGTGTGCACGCAAATCGAAAAGGTACAGAGTCCAATGCGGCACACAACCGAGGCGGCACGCAAATCGGTACGTGCACGCAAACCGAGGCAACACAAGATATAATGTGACACGCAAATCGATACGACACGCAAATCGGTGCGTGCACGTAAATCGAGGCGGTACGGGTCACGAGGTAGACACAAAGGCCGAGATACAAAAATCGAGACGGTGCACAAATCGAGATGGCACGGTGCCCGAGGCAGCGCGGGGCTCGAGGCGTCCCGCTGCCCAAGGCAGCACGTGGATCGGGGTGCACGAAAACTGGGACAGCACACAAATCGAGGCACACATCTCGAGAAGCACGGGAAACGAGGAAACACGTAAGTCAAGCGTGCGCACGGCCCGAGGAGAGCGTGACCCCCAAGGCTGCACACTGCTCGAGCAGCGCGGGGCCCAAGGGCGACCCGCCACTCGAGGCTGGCGCAGCCAGCGAGGCTCGACGGCGACGATGGTCGCCAGGAAAGAAAAAAAGGAGGAAGGCGGAGGAGCTCACCGGGGCTGGCCATGTCGCGGCGGCTCCGGCGGAGGGAGGACAGCAGCAGGAGGAGCTCCAGCCTGCGGTGGAGGAGCTGGTCGCGACGAAGCTGGCCGGGCGGAGGCCATGGGGGCCCAGCCAGGCGGAGGGGGTGGCTCGCGACGGTGATCCGCACCACGACGAGAGCAGGAAGGAGAAGGGGGAGATGGAGACGATGGTGGCGCTGGTGGTTGCGGATGACGGGAAGTGGTCGGAGGGGCTGGCCGCGGCGGAGGCGGGCGCCGGGAACAGCGGAAGAGGGAGAGATGGAAGTGGTGATGGAAGCAGTAGTGGTGGCGGTGGCGGTCGCCGGAGGCCATGGGGGCAGTGGTGGAGGAGGAGATGGCGACGATGATGGCGGTGGTGAAGGTGGTGCAGGCGGAGAAAGCCGGAAAAGAAAGAGTGAGCGAGAGAGATGAGTTAGAGAGGGAGAGCTCGGGAGTGTTCCAAAGAGATCGGGAGAGGGAGTTTGGGGGAGGAGGGGAGTGAGAGCTGAGAGAGAGAGGAAGAGTAAGGATTGGGGGGGGGGTCGGCTGATCCAGTAAGGGGGAGGAGAGAGAGAAAGAGTGAAGAGAGGGGGTGGGGTTAGGTTTAGATATTTTGGGGAGGAGGGGTAGCTAGGTAATTTAACAACAACAATAATAATAATGAGGATGATAATTGATAATAATAAAAACAACTTAATATAAACTAGCCATGTTAACCCCTAATAATAATAATAAAATAATATTAATAACAACTAAATAGAGACAATAATCAAATGTCAGGTCTAAACAATTAAGGCTAACCAAAGTCCAGAAAAATAAATAAAATTTTAAGAATACCCAAAATTTAAAATCCTCCAAATACAGAAATACAGTCATTTACGTATTTTGGAAAAATAGGGAGATGACATTAATAGACCTCCATACTATAGAGTTATGTAATATTATTACCTTCTTCAAAATATATATATATATATATATATATATATATATATATATATATATATATATATATATATATATAAAGAGAGAGAGAGAGAGAGAGAGAGAGAGAGAGAGAGAGAGCAAAAAGGTAGTATGAATACATGGAATTATTGAACTCTTGGGCCTCGTTTGGTTCACGGGATCATGGGTTTGAAAAAGAAAAGACATTATTTTTTTATGTTTTTGTGCCAAAGAAACTGAGGAATAAAATAAAGCGATTCATAATATAAATAAAATTGTGGAGGAAAATAATTACATCCATCCATCAAAGCAAGGATTCACTTTTCCACCTTTAAGTATTCATTTTTTCTTACAATCATCTTAACAATTTAAAACAATGGAAAGAAAAATCGATAAAAATTATAATTTTTTAAAGTAAATGAAATACCAAGGAATTGATTTTCTTTCCTTTTCTTTACGCGAACCAAACGGGGCTCTAGAATTCATGAACATTTAAAGACTTAGCAAGTAGTATGAACCCTTGGATTTCAGTAGTATGTTAATTTCTCTACAATACATCTTTTAAATGGTTGTAAATAAAATTTATTGTATATTTTTTTTAATTAATATATGTATTGAAGGATATTTTTGAAAAAATAATTTTTTTTAAGATGAAGGTAGAATAGTTATTCTTACCAAACCAGGCCCGGTTGACAGCCCAACCCGAATTCGCACATCCGAGCACCAAAAACCCCTCCCCTTTTATTATTCTCCTCCATTTCTATGTTTTTCGGCTGTCGTCTCCTAGCCAGCAGCAGCCGCCGCTCCCTCTCTCGTCGTCTTCCTCTCCGGAACTTCTCCGCCGCCATTAACCGAAGTACTCCCTTCTTATTCTTATTCCTCTTCCTCTCTTTCCGATTCTCAAAATTTTTCATATTTTATTCGCTCGATTCTTATTTGTTTGTTCTCTCCTCCTTTCTTTTAAGATTCCAGTTCAGCCAACCCTAATCCATCCGCAATGGCTCCGGTAACACCTACGTTTGATCTCCTTTCGATCTGTCGTGTTCCTGATATTGGTGTGTTTTGAGTTTGAGGGTTTTGTTGTGTGATTGATGCAGCCGGAGGAAGAAGGCTCGGAGAGGAATCTGAAGAAGGAGCAGAAGGTTTGATCTCCTTTCATTTCCTCTTTTTTTTTCATTTCTTTTATTTATTTTCGGTCGGAAGCACGAACGGTCGGAGAGCGGGTCCACTTCGTGTCGGACACGACATGAACATTAAAAGATGCCGCGTCAGTCGTTTGCAGATTCTAATTTGTGACTGTGGTTGTGGATGAACTGCTAGAGTTTACTAGCATGTGGAGAACTCTGGATAATGTTTCAAAGTATAGAAAGAAAGAAAACCAATATTTTATGAAGTAATGCTATTTTGGTATTTTTGGACAATTTATGTTCATTTGAGAAACACCATTGTTTTATCTATGGAGTTATTGTGTGTTTTTGTTAAGGATTTTTTTTGTGATTGATGCAGCCTGAAGAAGAAGACTTGGAGAGGAAGCTGAAGAAGGAGCAGAAGGTTTGATTTCATTAAATTTTTTTATTATCAGAAACTCAGACACCCGGAAAGTCAAGATGCTGTCTTTATAGTGTAGCGTCATGTTTGTAAATGTGGTTTGCAGATTGCTATTTGTGACTGTGACCGTGGATGAACTGCTAGAGTTTTACTAGTTTATGAAGAAATTATTTTGTATTTTCGGACAATTTTGTTTCCATCGAATTCATCTCATTTGGTAAAAACCATTGTCATTCTGCTTTTTAGCAATTTGGACTCTAAATTGCTACCTTTTGACATTGGTTTATGAGTTTCTCTGCAATGTTCTTGCTTCACATGGCCTCCATTAATGACATTATTGAGTCATTGACACAGTTGAAATTTGTTGACACAGTCGAAACAGTTATGAAAGTAAAATTTTGTCGTTAAATTTATAAGCAACATTTTACGCCAGATCATTACGGGTGCACACGGACCCATTCCTTGGTTAGACAGATTGGTGACAACGGAATTCTCGATAGATTTATTCAACAACTAAAATTGTTACTGAATACACTTTTCTTCCCTCTCTAGGCAAAACTCAAAGAAGAAAAGAAGTTAAAGGCTGCACAAAAGGCAGAAGCTGCCAAACTCCAGGTAAGGTTTATGGTTTTCTAGTTCAAAGCTGCCTGTGCCATGACATACAAAGGTGACATTGATGTCTAAAGATGAAATTCTATGTAACCGCACTTATATCATGCAAAGGTTTATATATTATTTTATTTGTAGGCTCAGAAGGCATCTGATGTGAAGAAAAGTGAGAAAAAACATCGAAAAAAGGATACCGAAGAAGAGAATCCTGAAGATTTCGTTGACCCCACTACTCCTTCAGGAGAGAAGAAACGGCTTTCTCCTCAACTACCCAAGCAATATAATCCTAGTGCTGTGGAGAAATCGTAATAATGCTTTTCATGAAATGTCAAATCTGCAACAAATATATGAGTGTTATTTAATATATTTTTTGGTTTTGTTTTGTTTATGTAGATGGTATGCGTGGTGGGAAAGTGCAGGCTTTTTCAAAGCAGATGCAAGCAGCACAAAGCCCCCCTTCACAATAGTAGGTGCCTTGCCTTGTCTTATGGACTATTCAGGGAACTTTTTTTTTCTTACTGCTTCGCGTGGACTTTAACAGTTTTATACAAATGTTCTTGAGGTCTGATGCTATATTGCAAAGGTGACTTTTACATTTTTGTAAGACTCATACCGCAAGCTACCTTTTATGTAATAGAGTAAGGAAAATAGAAACATTTTATAAACTTATTATATTTGGAAATTCATGGGAATGCTTTGTTCTAACCATCACATAAATATGCAGACAATTCTCTTTCAACCTCCCTCCTTGAAAGTTGGAAGTGATATATTCTTGGGATATTTTAGCAAATGTCCCCATTTAAAATATAGAAACTAGCATATACCCCCACTTTTTAAAAAAAACTAACAAATGCCCCCATTCCTGTGTATGGATCAAATAAAATTTTAAGATGTACCCCCAATATTTAACCAAAATTTTGGCTGATTTACAAAGGAATGGGGACATTTGTTAGTTCTTTAAAATAGTGGGAGTATATGCTAGTTTCTATACTTTAAATGAGGGCATTTGCTAAAATATCCCTATATTTTTTTATCAAATATGTAACCTGGGTACTTAAACGTAGCAATCCTACCTGGGTACTTAAACGTAGCAATCCTACACAACCTGGATACATATTTTAAATACCTGGAAGATACAAAAGATTCCAGATGTATCATAGACATATTGGATAATTGTGGCCTTATATGCTTATCTCATTCTTATTGAGAAGATGGAACAATGTGGAGAAATAGACATTTTGTTGTTATTTGTGGCTTTCTGTCATATTTATGTGTCTTTGTATAAACAAATTAAGATGCTCAGATGATAATATGTATTCGACTTGTTTGATGTGACACTATTGATTGGTGCTTAATATTCATGTTCTGTTACATGCCACATTATGTGTATGAAACTGTTTGTGTCTATTATTATATACGTAAGCATGCACCGTAGATT
>JANAVB010038615.1:886104-1032917 GCA_029216955.1 Iris pallida | reverse complement strand
TAGACCGACATGGGGACACTGACATGGAAACATGACGTGATAAGGTAATAATGGATACATAGGATACAAGAAAGCAAGAACACACCAATAGAAAATATATGTTTATGTGAATACTTGACGAGTATTAAAACATTTTCTGGTACCTTTATGAAGTATATTCTTTGGAGATGATATGCATCTACATACCTTATATTCGTATGATTTATATGGTTAATATGCGTTGTATCCTTGCCTTCATCTTGCATGTAATATTTTGCCGTATCTTGCTTGACATGTACGGCTTTATATGGCCAAAAGGTAATGTTTCTTCATATCCAACATCCCTAGAGTATTTGGCATCATGCTTCTTATATGAAAAAGGATTACAATATCCACATACCTTAATATGGACATTTTTGTGAATCTTCTTCAATAGCATTCAAGTTTTTCCTACCTATGTTAGAGAAATAATACCTTACAAAGTATCTCTGCATCAAAGTGCCAATGGGATACTAATGTGTCAAAGGAATAATAACTAGGGAGTAAAACTGAGAACTCACTGAAAATGAACAAAAAAAACTGAGAAGTCACAAAAGAATTGTCTGAAATATATTTTTTGTGAGGTAATCTGAAATGAATCTGACAAGTGTCCAACATATTTCATTTACAACTTTTCTCGTATCGGATGGCTTGATGATAGAAGTGTTGGTGCAATAAAGAAACTATATCCCACTATTTCCTAGGTTACGAAGTCAAATTATTTCCCTTTTCGGACATCTAGGAAACATGGACACTCTGAAATGAGTGGTGTGTACGTCTCATGGCATGTGCATGTATCAGACATGACACATGTACTCTTCTAAATATACTAGGACACACCAAAATCAATGTCGTGTCCGTTTCGCGTCACGTTCATCTCCATGCAACATGGCCCAACATGCATCAAACAAGAATTTGTTGTCAAGTTACATAACTTGATGTTTGGTTTAATGAAGCAAATCTTGGTAAACAAAATTGTGAATCATTTTCATCTTGTACGGTATTTCATAGCTTGTAACATCTATAACAAAGTTAAAGATAAAGGCGTGATATATATTGGTTGTGAGCAGAGACGATCTATAAATTGCATGATAAATGACATTAGGTACCTCTAGTATTGGGCTAATATTGAAAAAGCTTTGCTCAATTTTGTGTATCTTACTAACTAAAAGTGACCAAGATTGGCAAAAGTTGCCCAAACTGTACAAGATTTTATAAAATTGGCCTAAAATAGTAAAATGTTGAAACTTCGGTTTCTTCAAAACCTCAAAACTTCCCTGAACTTACACAAACTGCATAATCAAATTGGTCTTCAGATACGGTCTCAAGATGGAGCACGATTATAAGGGGTGACTCCAAAGATGTTTGTTTTAAGAGGGCAAGATATGTTATATTTTCAAGTTGCTGACTCCTTTGATGCGAGCGAAGGTAGGGATTGTTGGGTATGCGTCATTCAGCAGGTTGACCTTCTAAGTTTACATGGTTCAAGAGAGTTATAACGAGGAAGTGGTACGACACTTTATTACCACATCAGGTAAACATAGTGGAAGGCAAGGACTACTAGAGGATGTCCCTAGGAATTAAAAAGAGGATTTATGACTCAATATCATGGCTCGCATATTCACTCCGCTACAAGTCCTCCCGTGTACTTACACATCCACCAATAACAGATTGATTCTGATACTTGATACCAACATGATCCAGAAAAGAAAAAGATGGTTGAAAGCCATACTAAACAAATGTTTTTGTGGATATATCTCACCATTGTTCTAAAAGGCAGTCTAGGTGGCAGCCTAGGCGGCGCCTGGTGTCCGCCCGATATCTGCCTAGTCCCCCGACGTTCGACTATGCATTTTTTGAGGTTTTATGGACTTTTTCTACAATTTTCAGTAGATTTTTTGGTTTTTTTTAATTTATTTTTGAACCGCCTATATCTAGGCGGCTACCTAGGCGGGCTAGGCGCTAAGCAGCGAGTGCCTGCCCGACTAGCCCTAGAGCTTTTCAGAACCTTGTATCTCACAAGAGGAACATATTGGTGTTTGAAAAGACAATATTTTCATTGTTTCTAAAAATTCTCTCCTTAACTGATCAAACATTAGTATAACTGCCCGACCTAAACCCTCATGTACGTGTGGACACTATTGTAGCTCTATGAAGTATGAACTTGATATGAATATAAGCCTCCCGATTACCCTTGTAGGTCTCTTTGCCAAGTTGCTCATCCAATGACGTCCTCCTCACAAGAAAGTGGTGAGAAGCTCATATGCTCATGTGAACCTGATGAGTCATGATCTATTGAAATCCTTCAATAAACCATCGTAAATCATGCTAAAAAACTTCAACAGTTATTGAATGACACAAATTTGGATATAAATTCACTTTAGCAAAAAAAAAAAAAACAAGTCAAGAATGTCATGTAACGAGTCTAACTTCACAGACCTATGAAATTGAAACAAAATTATCTCCATTTTCTTGTTTCGCATTATGTTACAAGTCAAGAATGTCACAAAGGTTTATTGGCTAAATCTGACCCCTAAACCAAGCTAGTTTAAACAACATGTGAGTGTGAGATTGCAAAACTGACTCCAATAACCATTATTTATTCTTGTACAACGTCTTGAATGTTTCCAACCTTTTTGTCATAATTAGATTACAAAACATTGCGGTACAAATTACTTCTCTAAAAGGGGTCTAAAAGATTTTATTGAGATGATAAAAGCATTAATACATGCAATTGACCGATTTCGTTACTGATATAGACCAAAATAAATAACACCCAGTAATTACTAAAAATATATATATAAATTGCAACGATCATCAATGATCCCATTCCAAACTCTTTGCAAGAGGGCAATCTGCTACTTATTTAGAAAGGGTATGAGAATTATAATTCGCAAAACTCACAAATAAAATGGAAAATCAAGAACAAGATCATTAGATCCACATGACAACTAAACATGGAATTGACACTAAAACTAATTCAAAGTTAAAGGACAAGAATAAAGAAGTCTAACTTCAGACATCTAAGAAATTGAAACAACTTGATTTCCATTTCCTTCTTTCGTGTTTTTTAACAGGTTTCTCGAAAATCTATTGACATGAGTTGAATTGCATGCTCAATCTGACCCCTGAACAATCCACTGCAAACCGTAACCTGAGTGAAAGAACAACATACCAGACTCCGGTGACTATTTTGATCCTTTGCAATCTATAGGTCATGTACACTTACATGCTCTAGCCATATTTCTATATCAGCAAAACCACATATCCATCATTTCCCAAGAAAGAGGTCTGAAAGATTTTATTGACATGGAAAAAACATTACATGCAGGTGACCAATTTTGCTTAAAAATCTAGACCAACATAAGTAACACCCAATAATCACGAAAACCCACATCAAAGATTGCAACGATCATCACTCATCTTATTCCAGCCTCTTCAAAGGAATATCAACAACTTATCTGAAAATAGTATGGGAATTATAACTCACGAAACCCCATACAACTAATATGGAAATTCAAGATCAAGGTAATCAGATCCAAATGGTCCAGTAGAACCAATTACATAAGACAATAGATTGCAATCCTTAATCTCCTACCTCAAGCATTCACTAAAATTCTCTAGCCATATTTCAATATTTGCTTACCAAAATAGCACGATGTCCGTCACTTCCCTAGAAAGAGGGCTAAAATATTTTATTGACATGGAAAACTGGTTGCATGCAGCTGATAGATTTTGGTTACCAATCTAGACCAACATGAACAACGCCCAATAATTATGAAAGCCATACAAAAAAAAATCATGATCATCAATGATCCCATACCATCCTCTTGAAAGGAAAGCAATCAACAACCTATTTAAACAGGGGCGAGAATTATAACTCACATAACCCCCATATAACCAATATGGAAATTCAGATGAACTCATTACGTGCAGCTGCAACTTTGATTACCAATCGCGACCGACATAAATAATACCCAATAATTATGGGGGAAAACTTAACAACAAACTTCAACAATTGCCAATGATCCCATACAAGGCTCTTCAAAGGAACACAATCAACAACCTATTCAAAAAGGTGCTAGAACTATATGTCGGATATCGGAGGAGAACTAGCACACTTGGAACACTCAACAATAGAATTTTGTTAATACAAAACTTGTGTACAAGATGATACAAGCTCACTACTAGCAACAACTCACACAAGGAGGGAGGAGTGGTAGCAATGAAAATCTCTAGAAGAATAAAGAGTTTGGAAGAAAGGCGAAAGACTGAGATTTGTCTAGAAGATTTCAATGTTCTAGGACAATAAGGTGCAACAGAAGATACAATATATTTTATTGTAACGGTAAACACATCACATGCAAGCTGAAAGACTAATCACTCGTGTATGATCTTCTACATCCTAGGTCTCCCCTGTCATCTCGCTTATGTTCTTCATGTAGCATTCAGACCGAATGACTATAAAATTACGTCAATACTTCCACATACAACATCTCTTCTTCTTTTTTCTGGTAGATCTTTATAATTACCACTGCTTAGCTTCCAGTTCTCCATTGGCCATCAAATTAAATGTGAAAACATAAAGAAGACCCAACAATTACGAAAAAAAAAAAAAACATAATCAGAACCTAAATGTTCATCGACTTATTGATGAAAAACATATCAAAACATATTACTAAAATTCATAGAACTAACACGAAAATTCAAGAACAAGTCATCCGATCCGCACAGCAACTAAAGCAATGAAACAGTAACTATTCGGAACCCGATCGCAGTTCTCTATAATTTACCTCGAGCAGTCCTGATCCACGCAGAGCTTTCTGTCCAAGTAAAAAAGGAAAGAAAAAAAAATTGATCATCACCAAAAACGAAATAAAAAGCAATAAACAAAAAAAAAAAAAAGGCGAAGAATCGAGTAATTCTTATGTACCATTCTGTCCACGGGGTGGTTGAACTGGCAGTCGGTCCCGTAGACGCAGAACCCATTCCTTAGGTACTGGAAGCAGTCGAGCTCGGCGTCCGGACCGCAACGGATACTTCGTCTCCGGTCGAACCGAAGGCTCCTTCGGACCGTCGGCATTGTTGTTCTCCTCCTCCTCCTTCTTCTTCTTCTCGGACATTGCGATTTCTTCGAGGAGGAAAGCGAACAAGAACAAACAAAAAAATGGTGGTTTTTGAAGGAGGATGAAGTAGTAGCGTAAGTAGGAGTGAGAATGGCTATGGAGGGAAATTTTGGCACTGTGGAATACTAAATATTAATACAAAAGGGATAGCTACGAGAATAAACATTACCACTGATGTTAATGTGGAGAAATTATTTAGTGGAAAGTACTGACCACAGTGGCAGTGATAAATGGTGAGTCCGTCCAGTAATATACTGAAAGATATACTGATATAACTAATCAAATGTCAAATTTATCAAAAAATATGATTATACCATTGGACGAATTCACCTCTTAATGTGTGAGGAGGGGGGGGGGGGGGGGGGGGGGGGGGGAGAGGAATCACGTTTATTGTCAAGTGACATGCAGTGGTGGTGATGTCATCCCTGATTTAGAGGGAGCTTGTTTTTCTCTTTGTCTTGAATATGTGTTTAGGCCTCTGTTTTTGAATTATTTTCTTTTAGGTCCCCGAAAAACTTTTGAGGGAATAGTATCTTTATGGATATTTTCTGATAAGACTATTGTATCGCCGTAACTAATATCTAAAAATTCAGTCAAATCTATATACCAAATTTGAATATAATATAACAATATAATCAAATTTATAACTAGAATTGTAATCCAATCTAATGTTTTATTTAGATTATACAAATTTATATTGTGATGTAAACTAATTAAATCGTAATTTTGATTTACTACTCATGTTTAATCTTATCTTAAAAGATGAGAGATAGAAGACAAGTTATTAGTTATATAAAAGGAAACTGAAGAAATACTAAGGTAATTTTTTTGTAAAATTTTATTATTACCAAGAATTAAAGGGGAGAATCACGCTTTTCAAGTGGCTACTCTGGTGAAGTCATCCCTGATTTAGAGGGATCTCTTTTTTCTCTTTTGTCTTGAAGATTATGTTTAGGCCCTGTTTTTTGAATTCTTTCTTTAGGTCCCAGAAAACTTTTGAGGGGATTGTATCTTCGTGAATATGTCTCTTTTTTGATAGACTACTGTGTCATCGTAACTAATATTTAAAAATTCAGTCAAATCTAATGTACCAAAAATTGAATATAATATACAATATAATCAAATTTATAACTAAAATTGTAATCCAATCTAACGTTTTATTTAGATTATATTCATAATTGTGATGAAAACTAATTAAATCTATAATTTGATTTACTACTCATGTTTTAATCTCATCTTAAAAGAGGATGTAGATAGAAGACAAGTTATTAGGTATAAAAAGGAAACTGGAGAAATACTAAGGTTTTTTTTTTGTAAAATTTTATTATTACCAAATTAAAAGGGAGGGGGGGGGGGGGGGGGGGGGGGGGGGTGATCACGTTTATTGTCAAGTGACATGCTCTGGTGGTGATGTCATCCCTGATTTAGAGATATCTCTTTTTCTCTTTTGTCTTGAAGATTATGTTTAGGCTCCTGTTTTTTGAATTCTTTTCTTTTCGGCCCCCGCAAAACTTTTGAGGGAGTAGTATCTTCGTGAATATTTATCTTTTCTGATAGACTATTGTATTGCCGTAACTAATATTTAAAAATTGAGTCAAATATAATATACCAAAATTGAATATAATTAACAATATAATCAAATTTAACTAAAATTGTAGTCCAATCTAATTTTTATTTAGATTATATTCAAATTTAAACTGTTATGTAAACTAATTAAATCTATAATTTTGATTTGCTGAGGATATAGCGAAGACAAGTATTAGGTATATAAAAGGAAACTGAAGAAATACTAATATATTTTTTTGTAAAACTTTATTAATTACCGAGAATTAAATTTGTTAAACCCAACTTTCTCTTCTAATTCAAACCTAAAGAACCAGGTATTGTCAAAACCAAATCCTAAACAACATTCACACATAAACTCGAGTTTGGCTTGTAATTCAGTTTTGGGACATGAAAACCAAATCCTAAACAACATTAAATGTAAAATATTTTATCACAACTTTTTTTTTACCAATTTGTAATGTTTGATTGTTTATACTTTTTATGGAATTATTTCCCCTCTCAACTCGTTAATGTGAGAGGGTAGAGTTGGTTTCAGAATCACGTTTATTGTCAAGTGACAACTTTTGATGGTGATGTCATCCCTAATTTGGAGGGATATCTTTTAGTCTTTTGTCTTTTATCTTGACCATTATGTTTAGACCCCTGTTTTCTAAAAGATAAAAGAAAAAAATAGGTATGTTGTGATAGACTATTCCATCTTCAAATTATTAATATTTGTCTTTTCTGATAGACTATTGTATCTATGTATCTAATATCTAAAATTTTTGTCAAATCTAATATACCAAAAATTTGAATATAATATAACAATATAATCAAATTTATAACTAAAATTGTAAATCCAAACTAATATTTTTTTATTTAGATTATATTCAAATTTATAATTGTAGTGTAAACCAACTAAATCTATAATTTTGATTTACTACTACTATTTTAATTTGTTGCTAAAAGAGGATATGAATAGAAGACAAGTAAAAGAACCAAAGTTTCAATTTTTCCAAACCCTAAAATGCTAGGGTTTGCTCTGGCGGCTCCTCATCTTCCCAAAACCCTAGGGTTTTGATTTCTGTTCATCTCCTTCCCTCCTTCCCTAGTTTCTCCTTCTCTTCCCAGTTATGACTTCATACAAGGAAATGGTTGAGAGGATGGCCTCTCTTTTGAACTTCAAGGTCCGGCGGAGGCTGTTTCGCTTTCAGCTAGAGACGGCAACCTAGCGGAACATTGGGGTGCTTCCTTGGTGATAAAGCCCTATTCTGCACGAAGATATACTAGCTCTTCTATCTCCTCCATCCTGTCTAAGATGTGGAAGATGTTGGACCTCGTCCAAGTCTCGGACTTTGTTCTAGATGCAGGCTCTTTTTCTTGTTAGACTGGACTCCCCCATGATGGTGGAGCGCGTAATAAATGAAGCGCCTTGGAGTATTAATGAAGATCTTCTGGCGTTGGAAAGATGTGATGCGGGAAAGCTTCCTGAGGAATATCATTCTCTTATGCGGATCTTTGGGTGCAACTGCACAGAATTCCTCCGAAATTCTTAAACTGTGCGGCAGTTATGAGGATTGCGAAGACGTTGGGGGTGCCGAGAAAATGCTCCTGGCGGATGAAGTAAAATGGAAGACGTTCGCTCGGGTCAAAGTTTTCATAGATATCTCAAAACCTTTAAAGAGACGGATCAGTACTATAGTCGATGGGCTAGATACTGGTGAAGTGATCGTTAAATACGAGCGTCTTCCCCGCTTGTGTTCTTTTTGTGCTAGGGTTGGTCATCAATATTCAGCATGCAAGGATAAGGAAAGATTTGAGTCCCTGGTGAATGAGGATTGGTCAGACGAGGAGTTAGTCCGTTTCAAAGCTCTGATCCAACCTAGAATCAAAGAAGAAGAATACCGTGCTGAAGCGAAGACGTCTGGTCAGCGTACTCCGATCACACGGACGGGTGTAGCAGATATATTGCAGGAGAAAAATACGACTGAGGTTTCGGGATCAAATCCTCGGACTACCCAGAATGGAGTTCCTCATAGCAAGGTGCATATTGCTGTGGAGGCGGGGACGGAGCCACCTACCCAGGGTGAGGAATCGACTGCTCAATCTTATTCTCAGATTACAAAGTACATACCACCTCAAAAAAGAGGATTAGATGCTGATATTCGTCGGGGGGTGGAGTTCCCTATTAATGATCAGGCTAACATCCATAATGATGAAGAGGATAATAATGGGAGTCTCATTAAGGTGGTGGCCCCGCTGGTTCCTATCACTCATACAACACCAGTTCTGGGAACAGGCAATGTGGTTCACATTTCCCCCGGCATACAACTTGAGCCCGACCTGGAGAACTGTGAGCATCAAGCTAATAAGGAAGTTTCTATATTCGACATGGCTATTGACAATCATGCTCCAGTAAATGATGATCGATCTGAGATTTCTGGATTTGTTTGTCGTCCCTCTCAACCGCTTAAACTTTCGTGGAAGAGAAGGGCTCGTAAACAGATCCCCTCAAAAGAAAGTACTGTCTTATCAACAAAAAAGAAGCGACAAGGTGATCTCCAGATATCTCCCTCCCCTACTCAAAAGAGGAACACTACAGGCACTCCGGGAGCGTCTGACTTTAGTAAGATTATGGCGGCTGATCCTAATCAGCCGCTGAATAAATGTTAGTGTTCTCGTGGAACTGTCGAGGGATGAGGAACCCCTCGTCAGTCCAGACGCTCCGTGCGTTCCTCTCCGCCACTCGCCCCTCCATTTTCTTCCTTTCCGAAACTATCTCCCCTCCTTCTTACACCTCCTCAATTCTTCCAAACCTCGGTTACTCAAATACTTTCTCCATTCCTCCGATAGGCCATGTTGGTGGCTTATGGATTGGATGGAATGATTCAATAAAGGCTAGTATTTCTTTCTCGTCGAATAATCTTATTCTCCTTGAGATTAAGGAGAACCACAGCAGTCAAGACTGGAACCTACTTTGTGTGTATGGGTTCCCAAATGTTAAAAACAGAGCTAAGTTATGGAATACTATCAAAGAGATGTCTGCTTCTTTCATTGTTCCTTGGGCTTGCATAGGGGATTTCAATGCGATCACTCGTCCTTCAGAGAAGCTGGGAGGGAAGGCTTTTAATTCACGCGCGGCGGCTTCTTTTATTGATATGATCAACCACTGTGGTCTTATCGATCTGGGGAATAATGGACCGGCGTACACTTGGTCGAATGGTCGCCGACTCAATGCTCATATTAAAGAACGCCTTGATCGGGCGTTAGCAAACACGGAATGGTGTAGACTCAACCCCTTCGCGTCTGTTTCAACTCTTCCCCGCTATAATAGCGACCACGCGCCAATCCTGCTAAATACAAACAAAAATTGCAGACCGAAGAGTAATACTCTCCGGTTTGAAGCTTTCTGGTTATCATATCCATCTTTCAATGAGACTCTTAAGTCCTTGTGGCTTAAACCAATGCATCAGGATATTGAACAGTGGTCTTATAGAATGCGTAATACTCTTTCTGGGTTGCACAGATGGAGGAAATCGATTTTTGGCAATTTCAAATCGAATATCACTTCTCTCCAGGAGGAACTGATTCGAATTCAATCGGCGACAACCACGAATGATACACTCAAGGAAGAGGCGAGGATCCAAGGGAAACTGAATGAGCTTATGGCCATCGAAGACATGTACTGGCGACAGAGAGCAAAGTGTCAATGGATAAAAGAAGGAGACATGAATACTAAATATTTCCATCTAAAAGCTTCTAATAGACGGAAAAAGAATGGCATCCACACTCTTCAATTGCATGATGGTAGCTGGACGGATGATCATGATGTCATTACAGGTATGATGATTGACCATTTCAAAAGTAGATTTAGTGCGGAAGTTACTGAACCAATTGATCCATACTTTGTTATTTCTTCTAACCCTATATCTACTGATGAGAACATGGTATTGGGCTCGATTCCAACGGAAGCAGAAGTGGAACAAACCATCAGGAGCATGGGAGCTCTAAAAGCTCCTGGTCCTGATGGTATGCCTGCCGTTTTTATCAAAGAAATTGGCCTGTTGTGGGGCAGGATGTCACTCATCTGATCCAAAAATTCTTCAGTACTTGTTTTCTTCCTGCTTCTCTCAATCATACAAATATTGCTCTCATTCCAAAACGAGACAATCCGGCGCATCCTGAAGACTTCCGACCTATTGCTCTTTGTAATGTTGCATATAAGATCATTTCGGAGCTTATGACAAGGCGGATCAGAGGATTCATTGACAAGCTTATCTCTCATAATCAAAATGCTTTCATTCCCAACAGGCAGATCACAGACAATGTGGTAATCGCACAGGAAGTAATCCACGCTATGAAGCGATTCCCAAAGAAGCGAAGTGCGTATGTCTTGAGCATTGATATGGAGAAAGCTTATGATCGCCTGGCGTGGCCTTTCATTAAGAGTGTTCTTCATGGCTTCGGGATTCACGGTCACTCGAACGATCTCATTATGAAGTGCATTACGTCCTCGTCGTTCTCTGTCATCATAAACGGGCGGTCAGAAGGCTACTTCCAACCGACTAGAGGAATTCGGCAGGGTTGTTCCATGTCCCCATTTATTTTCATTTTGTGTTCGGAAGTCCTCTCCAGACTGTTTTATTACTACGAGAGAGATAATCTCTTCCAGGGACTACGGCTTAATAGGTACACACCTACCATTACACACCTTTTATTTGCTGATGATCTATTGATTTTTGGTCAGACTCAATCATCTCCGCTATCAACTGTCCGTATAATCCTGGATACTTATGCGGCTTGGTCTGGCCAGCTAGTAAATTACAAAAAATCGAGCATCTCCTTTAGTAAGAATGTGTCTCTGCATGACCAGGCTAGTATGGCGGCGGTTCTTAATCTTAAGATCATGTCTATCAATAACAAGTATCAATAACAAGCCATCACTGCTATTCGCTTGGGGGATCCCACTGCAAAAGACAGACTTCTTTGGACACGTTCGAAGAATGGAACTTTCTCGGCAAAATCTTTATATGAGAACATCCGCAGACGATCCCCTAGCTCCTCGGCTCCGTCTCATATCAGTTTGAACAAGAATGTTTGGAAACAACTTTGGAGTATCAAAGGTATATCCCCTCGTATTCAGATATTCATTTGGAGGATACTCAATAATGCCCTTCCTCTTCATGTTGCTATCAATAAAAGGCTGGCCAGTGTTAGTCCATTATGTCCGTTCTGTGCTATACATCCCGAAGATACAGATCATTTATTCTTGCATTGCAACATTGCTCGTGAAACTTGGTTTATAAGTCCTTTGGGACTCCGGATCTCGAACCAACATACCCTTCATCAGTTGTTGGAGACATGGATTGTTGATAAAACAGCGCATGAAGCATTCTTGATTGGAGCGAACACTCTATGGGCTTTATGGAAAGCAAGAGGAGACTGTATTTTCAGACATACCCCCCCCCCCCCCCCCCCCCCAACTCTCATCGTATCGTAAAGCTAGCAAATATAAACCTTTTGGCCTTCGCTAATGGTGCCTTTGATCGCCTAGAGGAGATTCAGGACCTTCGAGATAGGTATTCGGAAAACAACACCTGGGTTCCACCGCCAGTGGGTTACATCAAAATTAACGTAGATGGAGCGGCAATAAACTCCGAGATTGCAGCTGCGGCAGTGGCTAGAGACAGCAACGGAACCTTCATCGCAGCGAGGACATGGAAGGGGCAGGCCGACTTCATCTCGGATGTTGGATTGCAAGCGGAAATACATGCGTTCCATCTTGGACGTCTTTTGGCAGTAGAGGCTGAGTTCAAGGATTGCATCATTGAAGGGGACGCTTTGAGTGTCTTCAGATTCTTCAGAGGGGACCCCAGTCAGATCCCCTGGAGATTAATTGGGTGGCTGCGCTCGATCCAGGCTACTATAAAGAGCAATGTGGCACACGATTTCAGCTTTGTTAGACGGGATGGGAACAAGGTGGCTCATAATCTTGCTAAATTCGCTCTTCTTAACTCTTGTCCAGATTATTTTGAATCTGCTCCTGATTGTATTACCATTAGTATGATGGAAGACATCAATTCTGCTGTTAACATCTCTGTTATCAGCTAATAAAATTTTCCTATTGTCAAAAAAAAAAAAAGAATAGAAGACAAGTATTAGGTACAAGAGGAAACTAAAGATATACTAATATCTTTTTTTGTAAAACTTTATTAATTACCGAGACTTAAATTTGGTTAACCCATCTTTCTCTTCTAATTCAAACCTAAAGAAACACGTATTGTCAAAACCAAATCCTAAACAACGTTCACACAAAATAAACCGAACAATGATTGGACCTTTTTTTCAAGTGATATTTTATCAAAAAAATTCCACCAATGTGTAGTGTTTGACCGTTTATATTTTTCATGGAAATATTTTTCAAAAAACTATCATTTTTCATCTCTCTCATAAATAGTGAACAATTAAATTGGTCCAACCCATATAAAAAATATTATTTTTCATGAAAAATAATTATTTTTCGTATAAAATAATGACAAGTAAACATCAAAATTAAATTTTTCATGATAATTTATTTGATTCTCCACAAGAAATAGTTGCCATCAAATATCATCATTATGAAAAAAAAAAAAACATAAAAAAAATCCTAGTAAAATAATTTATTTGAATTAAAATATTTTCAATGTATTTTTTTTTTATGGAATTCTGAAATTTTCTTATAGAAAAATAAACCGGATGTTTGATTATCATTATTTTACACAAAAAATATAAAAATAAATAGGACCCGGTTTCATGCTGCATTGCATATCCCAACTTCCACCATTTTTATAAATGGAAGAAATAATACTCTCCAGTGACTCGATCCACTGATCTTTTGTCACCCAGTCAGGATCTTATGCCTCTCATCATTAACCACCACAACTACAACGGTCACTCAAGTTCGGCGATTTTAGATTTTCAGTGTGCATCTATCTGAATTTTGTTTTGGCATATTTATTGTCAAAGTAAACTAGATTTTACTCTTTTTGTAAATAGAAAAAAACATATCCCTTTAAAGAAAAAGGAAATAAAAAAGAAAGGATATCCACAACTATATGGTCAAAACTGATCTCCCTCTATTTATCACTTTTTGTTTTGCTCAAGCAAGGTTGATTCACTTGATTGGACTACTCTTTATCTATAGTATTATAAAGAGACTTAAAAAAAGGGCCCAGAATAAACCATCCGATCTCCTATGTAAAAAAAATTTAATAATAAAAAAAATAATTTAATAAAAAAAATCTAACTACCTAAATATATAACCAAAAATTTATAGACATGCATCTAAAAAAAAATTAAAAATTCTATAGACTTATTTATAATAAATTCAAATAAAATGTATTCAATCATATTATATTAATTTAAGCTAACTATGTGGTATTATCTAAACATATATCATAATCTATATATTTTTTTAATTAAAATATATTCAAACCATATTTAACTATTTTAATGTAATTTTTTTTTGTTCTAAATCTTCAATATATATATATATATATATATATATATATATATATATATATATATATATATATATATATATATATATATATATATATATATATTATTTTTGTATCCTCTCTTATACCAATACAAATTTAAGTTAGGTAATTACGAATATGGATTCACTCTTATCTTTTTATTTTAGGTGTCCGGCATTAGGGCTGCAAATGAGCCAAGCCGTCTGGTCGAAGCTCGGTTCGTTAAAAACTCATTTGAGCTCGGGTCGTTTAGTAAACAAATTGAGCTCAAGCTTCATTTTCGAGCTCGTTTAATAAACGAGCCAAGCTCAAGCTTAGTAGTACTCGGCTCGTTTGAGCTCGCGAGATGGCTCGTTTAGGAACTCGTTTATATATATATATATATATATATATATATATATATATATATATATATATATATATATATATATTTGTGCATATATATTTATATGCCCTTAATGTTATTAAGGGACTTTTTTTAGTTAATTTTTTATAAATAAATTGTTAATATTACAGGTACTTGAATTCAAACCTAACTAAATTGAAATTGAGCTCGTTAAACTTGAAATCAAGCTTAACGAGCTTGAAATAAAGTTGAGCAACCTTAACGAGCTTGATTTTGAGCTTATCAAGCCAAGCTCGAGCTCAAACCAAGCCAAGCTCAAGTTTAATATAAACAAGCTCGAGCCAAGCTCAAGCTCTAAAATAAAAAAATTATCAAGCTCAAGCTCGAGCTCGATTAACTTTAGCCAAGCCAAACTCAAGCTTACAAAAGTTCGGCTCGGCTTGGCTTATTTGCAGCCCTATCCAGCATTATGTATAAAATTTTGTACACTTTGCATTGCATGTCTTTTTCGCCCACTATATCCAACTCCTACCATTTTAAATGGAAAGAATAATACGCCCTCGTGGTTCGATCAATTGATTTTCTGCCATCCATCCAATGTCGTATGTCTCTCCTTGATAACCACAATGGTCACTCGAATTCGGCTTCTAGGTGCACGATTTGCGGCTATTCGAATATCCAAATAACTATATAAATATAAAAATAATAAGAATATACCTATGCTTCTTAGGTTCACGATTTGTGGCTGAAGTCATCTCACCACTTAAACCATGTCACGTCCCAGAACCAGAATACTGGAGAGCGGGGGCAGACATAGCCAGCTACGTATAATGAAATGGAATCCATCTCACCATACGGTCACGGCTGTCTAGATATGTGAGGGTTTATCTACAAGCCATCAGTCTCTTAAGGTCATAAATTATCCTATTGTCTCAATCTCAACCAACTAATAATAATTACAAGATATCAGATCACCAAATATACAATTGTAAGACGTCCCAAACATTACATATCCAGATGATCATGAAGCTAGTCGTACAAAATGTAAGGACTAGCAAGAGTTAAGTCATACAAGATCAACCTCGAGTTGCCAATCATGATTACAGCCCGTAGGCAGACAATAAGTAAGTACATCGAGCTAACAAGTGCTCGTCGGCTAAACGCCTCAAAAGAATAATTTTACAATAAAGTGGGAGAGCCAAAAATAACTCACTCGTTGCCCTGGTTACGTTTGGTGGTCACCATCGGGCTGGAAGACAGGTAGATCCTCTGGAGCTGCTCTGGTATCTGGCCATACAAAACCAGCTGGGTCAGACCCCAGAAAGAGCAAGTGCCACAAAGGAGGCTCCACTTAACCCCACCGGCAAGTGCAACTTGCTTCATGGAGGAACTCGCATTTTGTTGTTTCATTTTCTTCTCCATATGATTCTAAACCCCTTTAGTACTTAGTGTTTTCAAATTCCTTGGCTCACTTCATGCAGATCTATGTTTATTTTATTTTCGGATTTCTTGGTTTTGATCTACTATAATGGCTTATTTTCGAAAACTAAGAGTTCCATGTATTAGGCCTCATGATTTTGTACAAGTTTGATTTTGGGATGGCCGGATTTCACCAAGTCCTGGCCGAGATGGGGTTTATCAGCTTTTACGCATGGTTGCATTGACCGTGTGGAGAAGATGGAGTTTTACGCACACGTTCTAACGTGTTAGCGTAGTGTTTAGCCTTTACGCCCACGCATTGCGTGCCAGCGTATTCTTCAGCTTTTACGCTCACGTCTTAACGTGTTAGCGTAGTTTCCTTTTACGCACACGCATCGCGTGACAAGCGTAGCTCTGTTTTACGCTGACTGATTTTACGCTCGGGACTCTCCTGCTAGCGTAAAATCCCCGGCTTGAACCGGCTTTCACGAGCGTAAAGTTGCCCGTGTATTCCGAGCGTCAAGCTTTGCCAGCGTAAACCCTTGACCCGAGCCGACCCTTGCTAGCGTAAAGTTACGCTCTAGTGTTCCTTGTATGGAATCTCAATTGCAGAGAGTTTTACGCACGTACAATCCGACTAGCGTAAAACCCCTCCCGCATGTACCATGCTAGCGTAAAGCTATCTTACCTTGCTCTTGCCGCGTAGTGCTGTTTATGCTCGGGTTTAATTGGCCTAGCGTAGTAGTACACGCGTAAACTTGGGTTCCTATAGCGTACTCTTTTTTCCCTTTTTATATATTTTACGCCCATTTTATATCCTTACGCCTTTTGTCCTGAACTTGATAAATCACGATTTGATTGACATGATTGAAATGACAATTGTACTTGACATGGTGTGACAAGGAATTAGCATGACATGATAGTGACCCGTAGTGGTGCACTCCTGACAAGTAAACTTGGCATGACCTGATAGTGGCCCGTCGTGGCGCACTCTTGACCAGTAAGCTTAACATGATAACCTGACATGATAAGCTGTTGCGACGGCTACCTGACATGACATGACCTGACAAGAATGAACAACCTGGACACCGTGGGCGATTGTGCTTGTACAAATAAACCAGTATTGTCTTGCATCATGTCTAGGACAGGGACCCCTGAGTACCACGGTCAGGGGTGCCCACTAAAATTTACTAAGGCTAATAACTAGAATAATCCAGTAGTCATGAGAGATTTCTCCAGTTACAGGCAATCCGTTATCCCGGCCACAATTGTTTGGACTTGTAGCCTGCCGTCGAGTAGGGCACATTTCCAGCCTACCGTCGAGTGGGGCACATAATTATTGATAACTGCTTAATGAATCCAAATCGCCTGGATAACCTGGATTAGCTGCAGGACTTGTGGCTGGAGGAACATCTCATTGCATCTTGTTAGTAATTAGGCTTGTGATAACCCTAGTTAGTTAAAGTATCAAGCCGTACTTATTGCTTGGCCGTGAAATGTTGGATGAAGTTCAATCAGTCTAGCCTTGTCTTGATCATGTACAAGATTGTTACTTGACCTGATTTCTTATATTTATCTTGCTGATAAATGGTGAGAGAGACCAAGTTCCGTTCAGACGAAGGGTTACAACCCCGGTCCTTGTTTGGTTTACGGGTTGTAACCTGGCTATCTGAATAGTCCCATGGTTATCTCATCGTATATCATCCTGTCATGCTTTTCCATATATCCTGTCTTTTAGTGATTCTATACAGGATTGTTTTTTATATTTACCCATCATGCTTTTTCTTAAATTACTGTCTCTTATTATGTAATTATATCATTGTGCTGATTTGCTGGTTTTAGTTCTTAAGTGAAGCCTCCTTTGTGGCACTTGCTCTTTCTGGGGTCTGACCCAGCTGGTTTTGTATGGCCAGATACCAGAGCAGCTCCAGAGGATCTACCTGTCTTCCAGCCCGATGGTGACCACCAGACGTAACCAGGGCAACGAGTGGGTTATTTTTGGCTCTCCCACTTTATTGTAAAATTATTCTTTTGAGGCGTTTAGCCGACGAGCACTTGTTAGCTCGATGCACTTACTTATTGTCTGCCTACGGGCTGTAATCATGATTGGCAACTCGAGGTTGATCATGTATGACTTAACTCTTGCTAGTCCTTACATTTTGTACGACTAGCTTCATGATCATCTGGATATGTAATGTTTGGGACGCCTTACAATTGTATATTTGGTGATCTGATATCTTGTGATTATTATTAGTTGATTGAGATTGAGACAATAGGATAATTTATGACCTTAAGAGACTGATGGCTTGTAGATAAACCCTCACATATCTAGACAGCCGTGACCGTATGGTGAGATGGATTCCATTTCATTATACGTAGCTGGCTATGTCTGCCCCCGCTCTCCAGTATTCTGGTTCTGGGGCGTGACAAAGTACATATCAATGCTCCAATATAAAATACTTGTACTTTTTTAAACATTCTATTAGTAGTTCAAACCATATATGAAATCTTCATATTCACTTAAGAATCCAAACTGTCCGTTTATAACTGTATAAGTATTCATTTTATCCATTTATGTTTTTTACTATTTCCTTTTTTTTAAAAAAAAAAAATCCCACGCGCACACACAATTGGGGACTCGAACCTTGCCGGTCCTTCCGGATGTCCGCTCTAATACCACTAGGCTAGAGAGCTCAAACTTTCTTACTATTTCGGATATGGATTTATTTTCTTTAGATATGATTATTGATTTTTATCTAAAAAATATAGACATCCAAATTTGTAATTAGGAAATAAATACCATTACAAAGAGAGGTAGAAGACATTATAAATTGCCACATTTCATAGTCAATATCTCATGTGTATATGTTAATATCTTATGCTTTCTTCTATCTTTCTTTGGCATGACTAGTCATTACGATACATTGACATTATGATATTATAATTTGTTAATTTTTGACCAACTAAACTAAGATTTTAATGTGTTTTAGGAACAAAACAAACATCTCTCTTTGCAAAACTGAAACTAGCAACAAAGACAATATTGTTTTTAATATTTCTTTCATTTCCCTTTCTTTTTCCTTTCCTCTCCTCTCGATTTTTTTTTTTCTTTTTTTCTTTTTTCTTGGAGCAGTTGTCTTATCTTCTATTTTTTATATACATGTAACCTCTTAGTGTATATTTACACCCATAACTATAAAAAGAAGAATAATTAAAGTCTTAATGTTGATTATTTATTTTATGCTTAACTATCAAATAAACTTTGCTATATCCTCCAATGATTTGTGGGGTTGTCATAACTCCATATTACATACACTTTACAGTCTCGCTATATTTAGGAGGACTTGTTTTAATTTGGAGTCCACCACATTGTCTTTGTGACATGTTTATTATATTTTTTATGAAGTCGATAGAAGATGTACATTTTTCTTATTCATTATAAAAATTTACATTAATATTGTTAATGAGTAAATGGTTTCCATATTTGCTCTCTTTGGCACAGAGAAAAAAAAAAAATTAATAGATATTATCGTTCTCTTTCTTGAATTTTTAATGACTCTCTTCCATTGTTTCATGGTAGGAGTGTAAGGTTAATTAATGGCTAGATATATCATTCTTGGGGTTTTTTTATATGAGTATTATAATACTATTTTTTTTCATTTATTGCCTATCTTTCTAGTTTTTATAATTTTATTGAATAAGTTGGTAAGCCACATAAATTCTTCTTCACATCAACATTCTTAATATGACATGTCCAAAACTAACTGTGTCAAAACCATTATTTTTGAATAACACGTGTAAAATACTTCTCCACCAACCTTGATATAATTCTCGTATTTTTTTTCTCATTGTTGAATACGTGTAATATTACATAGGCCTCCACTATTTTTTATATCTACTTTTAGCAAGTCTACAAATATATTTGTCTTCCATGTTAATCCTAACCTCTTCTATAAATAATGAAAGACAAAAGGAGATGTAAAGATTGAAAAGTCAAAAAGTCTACAAAGTGACAAAATTATAATGGCCTTGGAAGCTATTTTAGGAACATAATTCCTCATTTGTAATTGCGAAAGGATATGTATAACTTATACGACATAAATATGGTACTAAGGTTAATAATAAGAATAAGTTCACTTAGCAAGAAAGGACACTTATAGATAAAAGTTGTTGTAGTGGTTGAGGATTATTATTTTTAGATTTATCATATATATAGTTTAAATTTGACTTATTTTTGTACAGTGTGAAAGAACATGCCGGTATATCAAATATCTAGAGTTACAATTAAGTAAATAAAGACTTCACTTATAGGAGCATCCACAATGATACACTCAAAACACATACTTCAAATTATTAAAAATTGTGTAAATTATTACTTGTGGAGTGTCCCATTGATATTGGCACACAATTATATACTCCAAACAAATACTACAATTTAACATCATTCCTCTTTTTTTTTTTTTTTTTTTTTTTTTTCCTTCATTGTTTGGCAAGATTTTTTTCTCCCTCTTTTTCTCTTTATTTTTCTTCTATGCTTGCTAAGAACGATTAATTTGGTGGGCAAAAAAATTAATATAGCAGGGCTATGGAACACTCCAAATTTGGAGTGTCTTTTAGCTTTCTAGCAATTTTCAAGTGTGGACAAGTGCCTACTGCAGCCTTCAAGTGCTACAAAATTTAACTAAAGTCAAGTCTATTCCACTGTGGATGCTCACAACCCAATAGACATAGGGTTGCAAGGGGTATATTTGTTTTTTTTTTTTTTCCAAATAATCAAATTAGTCAATATTTGTCTTTTATATTTAATTTATTTTAATAAAATATAACACGTGGGTTAAGCCCGCCGTGAAACAAAGCACTACAGACCCAAGCCCACGGCCCAATAACCATATTTTGGCGGGAAAAATCCATAGAAACCCTTGAAATAGAAAAAAAAAATGAAGAATGAAAAAAAAAATCAAATAATTCATAAAAATGTCGAATTTCTCGTTCCCGGAGCGTCCCCCGGCGGAGATCGTCGCCGTCCTAGCGGAGACCGGCATAGCCTCCCTGAGCCCCAACGACCTCTCCAACCCCACCGCCGACGTCCTCTGCAACCTCTACTCCAACTTCCTCTCCTGCGTCGACCCCCTCGCGTTCGAACCCTAACCCTAATTTCCTCTTTCCTCCAAAAACCCTAACCCTAATTCACAGGGTTTTTATCTTTTTATATCTTCCAGGGACGATCCGGACACGCAGATCGGATTCGCGGCTCTCGAGCTCTTCGACAATCCGGACCACCACGTGGTCGCGATCCGGACTTTGAATCTCTACCGGAAGGTCAAGGACATGCTCGCTTCGATCCGGTATCCGAATTTTACGCTGAGGGATCTCCTGAAGCCGGACCCGAAGCGGACAGTTCATATTCTCAGCACTGTGGTCAATTTCTTGTATCACAGGTGACAGAACTTTCCATTTTTGTGATTAAATTTAAAATTTAGGTGATTTGACGAGTTTTTATTTTTTTTTTATTTTTTTAGAAAGATGCGACTTTCTAGTTTAGGGTTTGATATTTCTTCGGAATGACCTTTACTTACGAAGAGCTGTGTTAGTGTAGTCTTCTTGTAATCTCCGGAATTCATACAGTCTGGAATTAATTGGTCAGCTATGTTACACCAACACTAATATGACACGAGACATGAAATGGACACGGCAATACAACACCATTTTTGGCTCTAGTATATTTTGAGTGTATGCTTCGTGTGCAATACATGTCTGAAATGGACACGACGACACTGACATGGAAAATATTTTGGAGTGTCTGTTCTTCCTAGTTAGTAGGTATGGGCAAATGTTATAATTCTCCTGTAGCATATCCAAACTTTAAGCCGAATTTCATTAAACATGAGGGAACTTTCTACTAGTTGTCTGTATAAGCGTGAACATGACCACTGTTTTGTTGTTTGAAACTATCCCAATTTCATTTGTTACCATCCATAGAAAGTACCTAAGTTGCAATCAAGTGTTTGGCAGGGCCCGCCCTAAGCTCCTGGGGACCCACGTCGAACTTTCAAAATAGCCCCCCATACATAATGTGAAAAAGGTTAAAATAAAAATAAATGTAACAAAAATAGATTGCTGCCACCAAGAATTGAACCAAGGACCTCTAAAGTACAACTTTAACATAATAACTACTACACCACAACCCTTTTGTGTTAAGGGTGGCCCATGATATATACTACTATTTTAGATACATCAATATTTGTGCCCCTTTAATATTTGGGCTCTGGGCCGTTGCCCAACCTACCCTGGGCCAGGTGTTTGGAGTCTTTGGACATAAAGCACCAAAAATAATTTGCCAAAAACCTCATGTAAGAATGAAACTTTAACAATTCGGGTTTCTTTATTTTTTGATGATATGCATAGTTGATATATGAAATGATACACTTGTGTGTGTGTGTGTGTGTGTGTGTGGTTTGAATACGCTTATGGAAATATATGTGTGTTTAATATGTATCTCACATGAATATTACAATACATGCTATAATCCAATACATAGTTTTCAGAGAAATTCCATCTGAAAGTTTCTAAATTGTTGAGCATTTTGGATAATACAATTACAAGGTACATTTGATGCCGCTGAGAATCCAACAAGTGAAGCAGCAAGCTGATGAACACTTTCAGAGAATTCCCCTGGTTATTGAGCTGTTTGATAGTTGTTTCTGTTCTTTTAAAAATCACTTTAGCCCAAAACTATAAAATGTTAGGGGTACGAGCATCGGTGAACATTATGGGGGTAGCCTGCAAAACAATAAAATAGTAGGGAGGATTGCTGTAATTTACTCGTGATGGAATCTATGGGAGCTGGGTCTGGTTGCTGACAAGAGGAGAAATAACACAATGTCAAGGCTGTCCAAGGGCTAATGGTGTCGATGGCGGGAGCTGGCGGTTCAAGGATGTTCGAAAGAGGTTTTTTTTTGATGTTGGCTGTTTTGTAGAGGAGAGAGAGGAAAATGGCAAGAAAGGAAGAAGATGAAGAAGATTGGGTGTAAGATGTAGTTATGATTATTATGGACAAGTCTATGATGCAATGTTGTAGGTGGATGAGAAATTGAGCAAGAAAGAGATTGTGCTGTGCTTTTTTTATTGTCGGAGAGATGAGAATTTGTGTGCTACAAAATGTTGTCTATGTTGAAGGTTGTGTTGTGGAGAGTGGCAAAGAAGGTTGAGAGCTGAGCGAGGAAGGAGATGAGTTTAGGCTTAATGTTTAGGGAAGAAGATGGGGGAATCGGAGGTTACTGTTCATAAAGTATTTTAGGAGGGAAGATGATGATGGCTAGGGTTATGGTTTTTACGATATATGGTAGAGATGGGTTTTATTTTGGTGGAAGATAGAGAGCTAGGCTAGGCCCTGATCATTCGTGCACATATACCATGTAAAAATCTAATGGGATGATTCATTTATATGGTTTGGGACTTTAAGTACATATATAGGAGGAGAACCTTCTTCATACAAGCCTATCCATTATGGGACTGAAGTTGACTATATAGAGTCATAGACTAACTAGCTCTAACAACTATAAACTAATTGAAAGGGTCAATTACGAGTAGAATGATTAGATTCTCAAAATGGTGCACAATCAATCGACGATTTTTGAGATTATCATCGAGTGGTTTACTCATACCACCAAGAATTCGCTTGGTTTGGCTGCTTTCCTTGATTTCAAAGAGAATTTAGTAGGTGGATTAGATTTAAGCACAAGCAAGTAGCAACCAACTGCATTTTTCTTCTCTTCAGTTGCACTCCAAATGACCTTCCAACCTTAATTTTTTTCCCGTCATTTCATGGGCTTTGGAATGATACAAAAGAGTCATGGGCAGATAGTGTCCCTCTCATAGGTTGAGGGTGGTTTCACGAGGTACTTAACCCTATACATATAAACCTATGTTGCACGGACACGGATTCGAAACAACATGTTTGCCACGGCGACATGGATTTTGCACCTAATTTGGTGTGGCTGATGTATTTTGGAGTTCGTCGAACGTCCGTTACGTTTTCGACACGACACAGATACGGACACGACAATGATATTTGGAGTGTCTGTACTTCCTAGCTATAAACCATAAAGAATGGCTATTGTCAGGAACTTAAGTCAATAGAGCAGATGAATGGGATCTGAATGACTCATATACTAACTACTTGGAGGGCAATAGCTAATAGGTGCCATACCCGAACCTTGTCTATTCAGATGAACCTGGACCATTTTAAGTTGGATGGAAAGAGAGATGATATTTTGCAGTTGGCGTCTTATTCTAGATTTTGACTTGGTAAACTATCTTTTTAACGATTGGTAGTAGCCAGTGGGGTTTGTTAGTTGCATTAGCTAGTGTACTGGAATCTAGGACTTCAATTCACCTTTCCGTTAGCAGTTGAAGTTTGTCATATTTTGACTCGATGGTTACAGGCTGTAGCTGGAGTTTAGTTGAAATGAGTCTAATATCTCAGATAGATTTA
Source organism: Iris pallida (assembly GCA_029216955.1). Lineage (NCBI taxonomy): Eukaryota > Viridiplantae > Streptophyta > Magnoliopsida > Asparagales > Iridaceae > Iris > Iris pallida. Next base: position 1,008,449 of record JANAVB010038615.1, on the reverse strand, counting down.
TTGAGGGCTACTGCCTACTACTTATAGAGGGTCCAACCCCTCTTCATATTACATCTAACCGATGTGGGACTAAAGTCCCTTATTTACTCTCAACACTCCCCCTCAAGATGGGCGATAGATATTAATCATCCCCATCTTGTTACATAGCTTTGACAGACTCAATGAACTAAGACCCTTAGTCAGACAGTCTGCCACTTGTTCTTCTGAGCGAACATAGTCAATCTTCAGTATCCCTTGTTCCAGCTTTTCTTTGATGAAGAATCGATCGATCTCGATGTGCTTCGTTCTGTCGTGCTGAACCGGATTGTTCGCTATACTTATCGCAGCTTGACTATCGCTCAGAAGGTGCAATGGTGTCCCCTTGTCTAGCTTCAACTCTGTCAGCAGCGCCTTTACCCATAGCATTTCTGATACTCCTAGAGCCATTGCTCTGTATTCTGCTTCAGCTGTCGACCGTGCTACCACTGACTGTTTCTTGCTTCTCCATGAAACTAGGTTTCCTCCTACAAAAACACAGTACCCTGTGGTAGACCTTCTGTTGTCTATGCAGCTTGCCCAGTCTGCATCGCAGTATCCCTCAACATCTGTGCATCCATTCTTCTTGAACCACAGTCCTTTTTCCGGCGTCCCTTTCAGATATCTTAGGATCTGAAATACTGCATCCATATGACCCGTTCTTGGATCATGCATATAGCGGCTTACAACACTTACTGCAAATGAGATATCAGGGCGAGTATGCCCTAGATAAATCAGTCTGCCTACTAACCTTTGATATCTTTCGCGATCAACAGGCTCTCCTGCTTCTGCTCCCATCTTGTACTTTTGGTCAATTGGAGTGACTGCTGCTCGGCATCCCAGCATTCCTGTCTCCTTCAGCAGATCTAGTGCATATTTTCTTTGTGAGAGAACAATTCCTTGTTTACCATCACACACCTCGATACCTAAAAAGTATCTCATCTGTCCTAAGTCTTTCACCTCAAACTCCTTAGCGAGTTTCGACTTCAGCTTAGTGATCTCATCAGCATCATCACCTGTGATCACTATATTATCTACATATACAACAAGTATAGTAATGTGGCCCCTTGCATGCTGGAGAAAGACAGTATGATTTGCATTTGTCTGATGGTACCCCATGCCAGTAACAGCCCTTCTGAATCTGTCAAACCAGGCTCGAGGAGATTGCTTCAGCCCGTACAGCGACTTCTTCAGTTTGCACACTTTTCCATGTGACGTTCCTTCACCTGAATCTGACACAGAGTAGCACCCCGGAGGAGTCTCCATGTATACTTCTTCTTGTAGGTCTCCATGAAGAAATGCGTTCTTTACGTCTAACTGATGTAGCTTCCACCCATAGTTTGCTGCAATGGAGACCAGCGTTCTTACGGTACTCATCTTCGCTACTGGGGCAAAAGTCTCATCATAGTCGATGCCATACGTCTGGGTATAGCCTTTTGCAACCAGTCTCGCCTTGTATCGCTCAACTTTTCCTTCTGGTGTCTCCTTCACTGTGTACACCCATTTGCATCCCACAGCTTTCTTCCCTTCAGGTAATGGCACCAGCTCCTATGTCTTATTTTTCTCTAGTGCCCCAAGTTCTTCCATCATTGCAGCTTTCCATCTTGGGTCCTTCTTTGCTTCCTGCCAATTCTTAGGTAAAGAAGTGGAGTCTAATGAAGTGAGGAAGGCTTGATAAGTCGGAGAGAGATTAGAATAAGACAAGTAGTTGGCGATATCATGTTCATAATCTTGATAACGAATAGGAGCCTTTCCCGCATTAATGCGAGAAGACCTCCTTAAGGGAGCAATAGGTGGAGGGGAAAGCATACCATCCGAGTCGGAGAGACCCGCTTCCGAATCCGAATGATCCGGTACGGAAGTAACATCTTCAGGAGTTGGGGCAGAAGTAGACGAAGGACTTGGCACATTTGGCACAGGGCACGACACAGTACTGGACCTCTGCTGTCTTCTTCTGTAAACTTGGAGCTCCTTTTCCTTTGTCTGTTTCTCCCCCTGCGTAATGTACGTATTGTCTTCTTCATCCTCCGTATCAGTATCATCGATGTTTTCTTCCCCTTTCTTCCAGTTTGTCACGACAGGACAAGGTACCGATCCGACAACTACGTTTGGGCGTACTACCTCCCCCTCACGTCCAACACACTCTGTGGGAGGCGTGTTCCCAAACGCAGAACCTTCATCCGAACCATAATAAGGTTCCAGCTCTCTGAATGTAACGTCCATGCTTACAAACAGCTTCCGTTCAACCGGACTCCAGCATACGTAACCTTTCTGTGTCCCGGTGTACCCAACAAAGACACACTTAACCGCTCGAGGATCCAGCTTACCAACACCAGGCCGGTTATCGTGGACGAAGCATACGCAACCAAATACTTTCGGAGGAACGGTGTACGCAGTTGTCCCCGTGAGCATCTCCAAAGGCGTCTTCCAGTCCAGTAATTGAGAGGGCATCCTGTTGATGAGATAAGAGGCTGTCAAGACAGCCTGCCCCCACAAAAATTTAGGGACATTCATAGCCAGCATCATTGTCCGAGCCACCTCCAGCAGGTGCCTATTCTTTCGTTCGGCAACACCATTTTGAGCCGGTGTATAAGCACAAGAGGTTTGATGCAGTATACCATGAGAGGATAAATACGCAGCAAACCTCTTATGGGTATATTCCGTCCCATTATCCGACCGGAAACACTTAACACGAGCATTATACTGTGTCCTCACCCGTTGATGGAAGCTTAGAAATACCTCGAAAACATCACTTTTATTCTTCAGCAGGTAGACCCACGTTACGCGGGTAGAGCAATCAATAAAAGTAACAAACCATCTATAACCGTTAACACCGTTGGTAGGACAAGGGCCCCACACATCGGAATGAATCATATCAAAAGCAGCAGAACATCGATGCCCAGAACTCACATAGGAGCTTCTGGTATGTTTTTCCAACTCACAAGCATCACAAACTAACAACTCTTTATTTGCTTTTTGATATAAGGACGGATACAATCGACTAATAACGGAAAAAGAAGAATGTCCTACACGCCGATGTTGGAGTAGTAGCTCGGCTTCGACACTTCGACTTCGGACTTCCGGTTGGGCGTCTGCAACCAAAGATGTCAGTGCTCTATCCAGACCGTTCCTGTCCAAGTACCATAGACCCTTATGCCATGTGCCAGTGCCTAGGCGTCTCCCCGTTCCCTTCTCCTGAAAAGTTACCTTAGGAATATCAAAGGAAACAATACAGTTTAGATCAAGGAGAATGGCGCTAATGGAAATAAGATTGACAGGAAAGGAAGGAGCATGTAAGACATTAGATAGAGTGATGGAAGGAGTGCAATCAACAGTGCCTTTACCCGTAACCGGCCTGTAGGTACCATCAGCAGTCTGAATGCTTTCTGGCGGCGTTAGAGTAGAGTATTTCCGGAACTCTCCGCGGGATCCCGTGACATGGCAAGATGTCCCAGAGTCCATAATCCAAGCTGGCTGAGAGGCAGATGCAAGAGCACGCGGAGGTATACCGGCACTGGTTTGGAAGAAGTAAGTGCAGTAATCTCCTGTAGCGGACGGCGCCCCAAGAATGACTTGTCTTTCACCAGAACCAAGCTTTGAGCCGCGCATCTTCTCGAGAACTTCCCTCTCAAATGGAGTGATGTCCGCCAGCTGATTGTCCCCACCTTCATCCGCCAGATGCGCCTTATTGCCTCCAGAGTAAGTGCCCCTTCCACCACCGTAGCTGCCTCGACCACCTCGTCGTCCACCGCGACCACGACCCCGACCATTCGAGGGAGTCCGTGTCGGTTTTGGGCAAAAGCGGATGTAATGCCCTGTGTCACCACAGTTGTGGCAAACGCCTCCCGTAGAAGGAGGCTGTGTGAAAGTGGCAAAAGCAGAAGTGTCAACTCCGGCCTGCTCCCCCTGGGAGAGACCCTTGGTAGGCATCAGCTTCAACCGTGCTTCTTCTTGTGCCATGGCAGCTATGGCGTCTTCTAAAGTCGGCAGCGTCGGTTGGACGAGAAGGACATTCCGTCGTTGCTCAAACGCTGGGTTGAGCCCCTTCAAAAACTTCATCATCCGTTGCCGCGAGATATAATCCAGAAATTTCTGGAAATATTTTGCAAAAGTTGGTTCAACCTGAGCATCCTCCATGCCAAGAGGATCATAATGGTCAAGATCAGACCAGTACTTCTTCAACAAGGCAGCGTACTCAGAGATAGTACGATCGTCTTGGAATACCCTATCGAGCTCATCCTGCAGTTGGAAGACTCGCATGGGGTTACCCGAACCGGAGTACATGTCTTTCAACGTCCTCCAGATATCAGCAGCTCCCTCCATTGCTTCAACGTTACCCGACACTTGGTCGGTCAAAGAGGCTGTCAACCAACCAGCCACGACATTGTTGACAATGTCCCATACAACAAACTCCTTCGAGGAGTGATCGACAGGGGCCTTGGTGGTGCCATCTACATAACCAACCAAGCCACGTCCCTTCAGCGTCCGCATCGCCTGCCGCGACCATTTCAAGTAGTTGGTCGTGCCTTCCAACTTCGTCTCCAGCTTGTCCAACTTCCCCATTTTGTACGGTGACGGATCCACATCAGTACGGGTCATGCGTGGGGTCGCCTCCGGTAATCTCTTGGTCAGGAGATCCTCGACCAGGGCCTTCATTTCTTCGGCTGTCAACTTCTCATAGATGGAGTCCATGACTTCTGCAACTGCAATCAGTGAGGTGTTGTTGTTTCCGGAGTCTTCTTCTTTCGAGTCGTCTTCGTCTAAGTCAGCTACCGGGGGAAAACAACAAAACGAGATCCCTCACTGATATGTCGTAGTTTATACGACCAACTAGAACCGCGTCATGATAACGCGTTCGGACGGCTCAAGGATAACCAACGTAGTTGTGCCTCCTTGCATGAGACAAACCAGAGGTATACCAGCCGTGCAGAAACGATTGTAAAGACAACGTTCTGAGATACGAAGATCTAAAGAGATTTCGTATTCGTAGTAGAGCTTCTAAAAAGAAGGTACTAATTCTCGAAGGCAACTACAGAGATCTTCTAAAGAGAAGGAACTCTGTTTTTTTTTTTTTTTTTTATTTTTTTTTTAGAACAGCGGAAACCCTAAAAAGAGGTGCTGTAGCAGGAAAGGGATCTGGAAACCCTAAAAAGGGCGCTGTGGAGAGGGGGGGGGGGCGTCGCTGTGGAGGGTTGGGGAGGCGCTGTGGAGGGGGGGGGGGCGGCGCTGGAGAAGGAGGGGGGGGGCGGAGGGCGGTGTGCTGCTGTGGGGGCTGCTGGGCTGCGGGCGGAGAGGGGGGCGGCGGCAGGGGAGGGCTGCGGGCGGAGAGGGGGGGCTGCTGGGGGGGGGGGGGCGGCAGGGGAGGGCTGCGGGCGGCAGAGAGTGGAGGCGGCAGGGAGTGGGGGGGAGTCGGCGGCTTGGAGGTGGCGTGGCTCGGAGGGGGGGTCGGCGGCCTGGAGAAGGTGGGAGAATATTTTTTTTTGTTTGTGGAGAGAGGGAGAGAGAGAGATATGGCTCTGATACCAAGTTGAAATGAGTCTAATATCTCAGATAGATTTATTGAGGGCTACTGCCTACTACTTATAGAGGGTCCAACCCCTCTTCATATTACATCTAACCGATGTGGGACTAAAGTCCCTTATTTACTCTCAACAAGTTTCAACGAAAATTCCATCTTTAGTATCTGTATTGGCATAGAGATATCCGTGCAGTAGGGATTTTTCTTGTTTTTTGTGGTCGATCCATCCATACCAGAGTATCATACATTACTACAGAAATCCGCAATCATCGTCATCATCCAAGTGTTCTCCCATCATAATGGGGTTGGCTATGAAGCATAAGAAAATTCCATACAAGATTTGACAACAATTTTATTAACCGACTACCAACCTCTATGTTGGTGCCAAATTCCTAGCCAAGGTAGCTACGAGCATGAGTGGGTTATGTCATAAACCCTAGGTGGCTACTTGGCAGGTAGGTAGACCTACCTTTAGGAATGCAGTTTAAGCTCATGCAATCTAGGAACACCATCCAAGTTCCCCTAGGCTATAAAGAGTCTACACAAAGAGGTAAGATGGATACAATTTCCTATAGGGAATTGCATTCATCTCTACGACAGATTACGCCAAAGAGTGAATGAATGACAATCCCATACTTTGGAAATATGCAATAACAATAAAAAAATTCCTTGATAAACTGACTCATTGTTTCAACTTTAAGCACTATTACCAATTCCCACTCTATAGTTTTTCTGTTTTTAGAACTCGGTGTTCTAAATTTATCTCGGCAATCCTCGTCTTCTCTTTTTGTTGATGCCTTAGGCAAGGTAAGCTGGACATGCTGCAACCAATTGTGGAACAGTTTCCAGGTTATGAAGAAAGGAGGGGAGAGCTTGAAGAAAAGATTGCGGAGGTCTTATATTTCTTCTGTAACTTTTTATCTATGCATCTCTAAGTTAGTAGTTCTATAAATAAATAATGAGTTGATGTGCAAACATTGTAGCTTAACAAGGAACTAATGGACCATGATGAGGCTTGCAAGTTGGAGGAGCCCCTAGTTCTAGAGGTGGATGCTGAGGTGAAAAACCTAAAGCAAACAATCCAGAATTACAACAAGCAACAGGTTTCTTTGAAGACGACGGCAAAAGGGCTTAAGGAGAAGACAGATGCAATTAAAGTCAAGGTTTACTCCTTTATCAATTTAATAATTAGCTCTCTTTCTCTAAATGATGATTGATGTGATATGGTTAAACGTTTGATATGGAATCTTGTATCTGATGATTTTGGAGCAAAATGCTCCAATAATAATTTAGAACTGACGTAGTTTTCAATGGACGTGTTCTGAGTTAAACATTGTTAAGACCTGGTTTGGCATCACTGCTGCTTTCCAAAGAGCAGAAGCACAAGCAGCTCCCCCGCTTTCAGAAGCTGACCAAAAAATGAACTAACTTACCCAAAAAAAATATAGAAGCAGATATACAAAATATATCTTGTTGTTGCTTTACATAAAAAATAAGCAGAAGCAGGAAAAATAAGCAATGCAAAACCTAGCCTAAGATGACCTCACCAGACACCAGTTATGGATACAAATTGTAAGTCAGAAACATTCACTCTTTAGTTAATATACCTATCGTGCTTGATTGTCTTTCAGTCATCTTGTAATATTATGAAATTCTAGATGTCTTCTCATGCCCCGGTTCCGTAGAATCATTCATCCTCGCATTTATCTCTGTAGAACTGATCGTCCTCGTTTGGACGTGATACCGTGCAAGTCTAAGTTGCGCTTGCACAAGACCAGAACTTGCACAACAACAAAATAGACTAACTCAACAACAACGCAGCAGGACTTTGAATGCAGAAAACCAAAATTTGCGACACAGAGATAGGAATAAAATAACTTTTTTTTATTGATAACTTGAAAGAGATTATATAGTACTTTTGCTTGCGACTCAAAATGCCATAGTTGACTTACATCATTCTTTTGAAACTTTTAAAAATAGCCACAATGCCCATATATCATACCCCTTTACTAAAACGAAAGATAAAAACACCTTCAAAAGAAACTGCTAAACTTTAACTAAAAAGCTTCGAGGCAATCGAGCAAGGTTCCACTGGAGTAGACAAGCTTTTAGCGCCCCTCAATATCCTCCTGCGTCTTGCTACATGAAATGATGCTCACAACGTGGGTCAATACATAACACGTACTGGTGAGCGGTCGTGGCCGAACTCACGTAAATCAACACTAAGTAACATGTGAAGCTAGCAACTAATTATTAGGTTATCTTTCTACTTGTCATGGTTCTTTTTAACAATTCATAAGAAGAAACATAAACAGTAAAGTTATCAATTATACAGTGATTCTTATCCACGGTCGGGGATCTGTTCTTGCACAAGACAATGATTAGCACAATTTGCATATATGTATAAAAACTTACGTTTCGTCTCTGCATTTATGGTTAGACTAGCAATAATCTTTATGCATGACATCTAACTATACGGTGGTCCGTGCGTCATTTTTCATGATTAGTAGCTGTGACTCATGGTTCATCTCTTCACTAATAGACATAACACCTCCTGATCGCGAAATTTCTTTACCTCATGGTGCTACTACAATCTCTCCTAGGGAGCGATTCCCAGTGCCCCAAGAACCACCCGAGAGACCATTACCTTGTGCACAAGTTGTCCGAGGCCAATGCATGATCTATATTTCTATCAGATAAATCTTGACAGTGCAACAGTTAAACGACATGTTCATTCGTGCCATCTTCTTTTAGTTGTCACATGGCCATAACTTATTTCTTATCATTTACTTCTCATTCATTGCAACAGATACAAGTTCTTCGATACATGTCTAACATTTAGAGCATACTTATAAGGGAACATCTTCTCATTCATTGCAACATATACAAGTTATTCGATACATCTCTAACATTTAGATCATACTTATAAGGGAACATGCATTCATTTTACTGGAATTAAGTACATCAACAGTTTTTTTCTTCTCAATCATGTATACATAATATTCCTGGATGAAAATTTATTTTGTGAAGAACAGCTTTTTTCTTACTGTACCTAAACTTGAGCAATTGTTCAGTTCTAAGAGTTTCTCTGCTTTTAGCTGTAATTTTACATCATTTCCTTTCTGTATACTTATATATGATAAGTTTTAGATTTGATGCAAACTATTATGGATGCTGCATCGCTTTGTAGCTCCTAACTATGACTAACTTGACATGTTTCTGAGTCTTTATTTGTTATTAGCGATTGACATGATCCATTTCTTCTAACATCCATTATTAAAGCTGTTGTTGTCGTTAGTTCTATTACCATTATTGTTACTATCTTGTTGATGTTGTTTTTGATGAAGATGAACAATGATAATTTTTTTATTCTATTTCTCTTTCAGATCTCTCAAGCTGATTTTGAGCTTGTGAAAAATGCCCAAGAAAATTCCAAATTGCTGTCAAAGATTGTTCAATCACCAGACAAACTACAGGTGCAATTTGTCACCAAATTATCTTTTTATTAGGAGCACAGAAAATTATGCAAATAATTTAAACAAGTATCTTAGATAGTTGAATGTTTTCTATGCGGTATAATGGTCATCCATCTCTGCCATTGTCACTGTTTTCTTGTCATATTAGTTGGTTGTCGTTGTACTTTGCAGGAGAACCTTTACCAATCACCGCATCATAAATTGGGCAGCCTACCAATGTTCCTAATTATTTTATATTTCTGTCGATGGAGGCACATGATGTTTATAACTGTTTCATTATGTGTTCAGTCCAGGGTTGCTTCTTAGTTGGATTAAGCACATACTTGCAGATACATAAGTTTTATCTTTCACAAATAAACAAAGTATAAGGTCTAGGTAGTCTATGTTAGAACAAGCCTTTGAACTGTTTTTAACCTTTGGCACTATGCTTCAAGAATTCCCTTATGAGCTGTGGATACGTGTGATGTCATCTAGCATTGCCTGCCATGCTCGCTTAGTTTTGGTTTCTTCAAGTAACCAATCTTTAACTGTCGATGCTCAAATACTTGGAATCAAATTAGTAAAATCCTTCATGGGATTATTGTCGTCGAAAGCCTCTAATGAGCACATATGCACTATTTCAAACCTTGGCGTCAAAACCCAACCCCTTAAATGACTCAATATTGGAATCCTTGTGCATTTAGTATACTTATTGAGGTTTTCACATCGGTTGAAGACCAAATGCTAGGATCCATATCAGGCTGATGTGTTATTAATACCTTGAAGTTGAAGCATGTGGTGGAGGTGGAGGAGAGGGAATCTAGCAGAGCTGAGCGAAGAGTTACCTCTTCTAAAGGGAGTAGGACAACCAGCTCAGTCTGCAAGAGCAACAGTGACTATAACAGTCTCCAATCAAGTGTGGGAGACCAAGGTAGTAGACACGGAGCCAGATGGTTTGAGTCTTTGAGAGGCAACATATGACAGGGTTTTCATTAATTAAGTAGGATTACTAGAGATATGTACTATGAGGTTCTGACATGCATTGCTAAGATAAAAATAAATCCCTTAATCCAAATTAGCAGGGTGTCCATGTATTAGAGATGTACCCTGCAGGTTACTCAAGAAGTTGCTTTATGCCTTCTATGATATTCATGGTGACTATCAATCAACTAATGATTTACTATGCCCTAAGAGAAAAATAGGTGAGAGTTTGAAGTTAGTACCTTTGTGCTTACAGGTGGTTCTTGCTTTTTACAGTTGGAGGAAATTATTGAACCACTTAAAGACGGGCTTTTGTTGAGAACTAGGTTTTTACATGCAATGCTACACCAAAAACAAACCCCCTTAATCCAAATTAGCGTGAGCTTCATGTATTAGAGTTTTATCCTGCATGAACAGATTGCTTTATTCGTCGAAGTGCACCAAAGTAAGCTGTGTAACTAGTTTTAAGAATCATCGACTGAAACTTGCCTAGCCTTAGGGAATTCGCATAGGTAACTACATATTGGACCAGACACTACCTGAGACCTTCCTAGAAGAAACTGATCTTCAGTGTGAATTTGTTTGTATATCTGTTTCTACACTTGTGCAGCCAACAGGTTTTGGGTTGGCAAGTAGGTTGGTAACCGCATAAACTAGAACTTTTGAAATTCTCTAGTTTGTTGATACCTTTTCACTTTAGTTTTATGTTTGAGTTTGAGATTTAGGTCTGTCAGTGCACTTCTAAGATCTTTTTTTTTGAAATGCAGTCATGATCACAGTTTCAGACATTCTGTACTATAGTAGGAGATACATTTTCGAAGAAACATGCCCAATACCAGCATCATATCCTTTGTAAAAAAATTGGGAAACCGCATCATACACTCGTGGTAAACTGTATTGGACACAAGAAGAGCCATACTTGACAATCATAGGAAATGCACATTTATTAAGTAGTCATGTTTTATAAGGACCAGTCACCCACTGTCCCCACTGGGTTTGGAACCGAGTACCCTTTCCATACCCAAGGTTCCACCACTGGGCTGCTCAACCTTTTATGTTTCTAACATGCTTGAAAACGTTATACTTTAACAAATGGGTCTGACCTTGACTCACGTAAAAAGATGATGTCAATACATCTGGTGGACATTCTGCCAATACATCTTGGAATATGTTTCTGTATATGTTAGTTTGAGAATTTCAATGTGGAACTTTTCTAATATCTGTGTTATTTATACTATTTTTGTAGATTTGTTAACAAATCACATGTATTATCGTTAGTATCTCTAGGTTCTAATTAGAATGATCGATTATTACATTTTTATCCGTATTGAATTCTTTCTAGAAGTGATATTCAATGTCATTGAAATTGTATGTATCACATTGCCAATCTGTAAGTTCTTCTAAACTGCTTAGAATATAGCAACCTAATTTTAAATCTTTTTTTTCATGAGTTATACAAAAGCTTCTATATACTGTTACATTTTATCTTGCTATCCATATACAGCTGTATCCTGTTCTCCTTGTCCTTCTCTCTGTATCCCACTTTTTCTAATATTGGTACATGTCTTTTAGTTTTGTTTATTCACTGGATACTGTGCAGTTATCACAGAATCAGGTTGTCCTCATAAATTCAATCAGTTTCGATTGCATTACCATTCGGCATGTGAGGCCTTTATGTAAAGGTTTAAAGGTCAATAGAGCATATTGATAAAAAAAAGTTTTATAAAGATAATTAGGGAAGCTGGTGGCTAATGCATTGATTATGCAGCTTGATACTCTATGTGGACATTGTTTTGTTTATTATCTACTAGATGAAGTAGGCACATATTTTGCATGTGCCTGGGAATGACAGCAACTATTGATTATATAGCATGCACATGTATAGCATGAATGTATTCATTTCTTTGCATTGATCACTTTGCCATGCATGTAAATATTTGGAATTTAAACTTATTTTTAAATTATGGGACTTATCAATTTCTTGTTGTGATGACGGGCGGCGGTTTCAAATTGCTGTTGTTGTTAAATAAATAGTAATATTTAAACTTCTTAATTTTCTGTATTTAGCTGCTCCTTTTTCTGTTTGATCTAACAATCTTCTTTTGTTCGACAATATTACCATCATTTTTTTTATATCATCATGCTTGCATGTCCTATCCCAGGAGGAACTCTTAACAACTTTTCCTCTTGTTTAATGCATCACAATCAGTTGCTTACTAGTCTCACAAACTACTATCATTCAACTCCTGTAACTTTTGTTAGACAAATAGTTTGTGCAGTATTTTGAATCACTTGATCTATATGTGGACCTTTAAGTATCTTAAAGGATTTTTGTAAAAATGTTCATTATGAGCTTGCAGTTTTTTTTTCCACTTAATCCCTTAGTGCACTTATCTCTCTGCTTGGGTTTTGCATTTTACTGTCCATAGTTTTTTGGAGCAACCTTATGGAAGTGGTGCATAGTAGCTTATTGACTTAGACATATATACTCTTATGTTCTTATTGCTTATCCAAGAATCATTCATTTTATACACACGCACATGCCTGTGCATGCTATTTACTTAACATCTGTTATTTTTTCATCTTTATAATTAACGACATATATTCTGTTTCCATCTAAAGAGGGCCCTTGAGGAGAAAAAAGCGAATCGAGAAGAAGTGAAGAATTATGAAAGGTTAGCAATGCAAAATGTTCAGAAGATAACTGCTGTTATGGAGGTCTACTCGAAGGTATTGAAACTTGATTACATTCTTTTGAAATTTAATTACTGCTGCTCTTTTGCCTTTAATTTGTTTATTTTTTGGACACTACAGTAATTTATATTTGATTATAACTTATTCCACATGTGATTAACTCGATCAGCACGTGCTTGGCCTCACCAAATGTTCGTAAATTTTTGTCCAGTTCATCCACTGAACCTACCTGACTTGTTATGCTCCATAACTAACCAGAGTATAGAGGAGAAGGGCTTGGACAATTATGATCATAGAATTGCTATTATGGCATTCTACTAAAGAGAACACAATTACAAAAGCAAGACGGGAGTTTCCTCAAAATCATGCAGTCTTAAGACTCTTAACCTTTTTCCCTATTGGGTGAATTCACTCAAGATTGATGTTTGGTTGACGATAGGAGTCGTAAAAGATTTGACCATTTCATCTAGTGAACTTTATTTAACTAGTGCTCCTATAACTAAACAGCCAGGGGAAAAGGCTCACACATAGAAAACAACAACAAAGCTTGACTGTCACCGTGAAAGTTGGCTTACAGCCTTTATTCACCTAATTGACTTTCACACTTTAGCCCAATGTAAAACAGATGCAACTGTGTCCTAGTGTCACCCTTTTCTCATCGACATTTCTTTTTTCACTAACATTGTGGACTCGGTGGATAGATTTTTGGGTATAGCATTTGGATATGTCCTTTAAGGTGCACTCTTTAATTCAAAGCTTGGTCATGCTTTTGTTTTTGTTGCTCTGGGTTCGTCCAACTACACCTTCACCAATCAGTGAGACCTACTAAACCAATTTTCTCTTTGCAAAAGTCTGCACCATCAGCCTTTATTCACCTAATTGCCTTTCAGACTTTAGCCTGATGTAAAGCGAGTTTCACACTTTCTTTCACCAAAACTGTGGACTCCCTTGAATAACTTTTTTGTTATAACACTTGGATATGTCGTGCTTCTTTAAGTTGCACTCTTTGGTTCAATTATCTAAAATGACTTCATCATTCCTTATTCTTTGCTCTTTGATTTAAGTGAATTGATAATTAAGAGGCTCCATCGGACAGTCTTCAACTAGAGCAAACTCAAAGTTTGTATTTGTATATCATTCTCTTTCTATGCCTGGCATTTTCTTTCTTCCGGTCTTCATGCTTACATATGACATAATCGTACATGTTGGACCGATTAGTACCTTTTACTTATCTCAAGAATATTATTATTTAATCTATTGACATAAATAATTTCTCATAAATTTATTGTTGAGTGAACTTGTACTCTAGAGCAAGGTACTGGTTATCAATAAACAAATCTTTCGTCTTATTTTTTTCTTAACAATCGCAGTAGTGGTTTTGCTGCCCGAGATTTGTCCACCGTGTTTTAAGAGTAGCACCCATTCAGTAAACTTTGTTTCTTTTTTCCATTGCTTATCATTTCTCACTTTGCACTGAAGAAACTCTTTTTTTTTCTCTTGCAGGCATATGAAAAGGTGTCGAAGCATTTTTCCCAGATGCAGACTATACAAGAGCAAGTATGTTTGATTTAGATTCTTAACTAGCCGTCGTAAAATTCTTCAAGAGATTTTTGGGTGCACTAAATAGCTATTTTCGACCGAAGAGTTTAACTAGTGTTATTGTCATGACCCAAAATCCAAGCTACCTTGGATCTCAAAGTTGTGACTTTATATATATATATATATGGAAGGAATAATTAGCTTTTCCGTGGGATCGAACCCACCCAGCCAGGATGCGCTATGTCTCCACAAGTTGACCACTAAAGCCAAGAAGCTTTGACACAATGACATATATATATATATATATATATATATATATATATATATATATATATATATATATATAACTGTCCGAGGGCTCTAACTCAAGTGGCTAGAGAGGGGGACTCATCCGTGGGAGGTCCCGGGTTCGAGTCCCCTCTTGGGCGCCGGCTGGGTGGCTATATGCCACGGGTGTTCCAAGCCTACTTGGATTGAGGGGGGCTCCCTGTCGAGCACTCTAGGTTGTAGACCTCTGTCTGCGAGGGAGGGCTCTCTGTTGAGCACTATGGGTTGTAGACCCGTCTCCGCTCGGGTTGGCTGGGTGGCCGTGCCACGAGCCTGAGGGAGTCAAGAAGGACACCAATATATATATATATATATATATATATATATATATATATATATATATATATTACGACCGTAGGCTCGTACTCTTATATGAGCCATTCCACGTGGCTTCCATGTGGATCAATATAAATACAGTAACTTGGAAGAAAAAATTAAAATAGATAGAAATAAAAGATCTCATAAAAGGTTTGATAAATAATTACTTACCATATTTTTGCCTACCAAATATGTTTGCATAGGAATTTAAATAGGAATAATGTCATTTGTCCCTCCAAATTCAAATTCAAATTCAAATTAACATTAAAATTAAAACTAAAATTAACATTAACATTAAAATTAAAATTAATATTAACATTAAAATTAATATTAACAATAATATTAACATGAAAATTAATATTAATATTAACATTAATATTAACATTAACATTGAAATTAAAATTAATATTAACATTAAAATTAAAATTAAAATTAATATTAACATTAACATTAACATTAAAATTAAATTAATATTAACATTAATATTAATATTAAATTAATATTAATTTTAACATTAATATTATGAGATCTTTTATTTCTATCGAATTAAATTCCTAGGCAAAGATATGGTGAGTTATTATTTATCAAATCTTTTATGGTATTTTTTATTTTTATCTATTTAAATTTTCTTTTCCAAGATACTATATTTTTATTGGTCCACATGGAAGCCACGTGTAATGGTTCATATAAGAGTATGAGCCTATGGCTCATATTACTAAAAACGTGGTAGAGAGAATACAAATTCTTGTAAGTTCTGTTGACTGCTATTACTTTTGTTGCTCCGTTAGTTCACATGGTTATATTTTAACATATTTTTTGGTTTTAATATGTTATTTTGTTTTATTTCTTACATTAATAATTTATTTATTTATGTATGTATATTTTTTGTTTTTGTGTCTCGTTTTGCTCAGACGCACGCCTTAAATGTGCATTGCGCCTCGGACGATATGGACCCTTTGCGTTTCGAGTGCGCCTTGCGCTTTTGACTACCTTGACACACACATCCCCGAATGTCTCCGAAATAGGACGTTGATCTTATTTTTTGACCGTACATTTTTTTATCCTTAAACTACCCAATTTCTCGTGAGATTTAGAACTAATATATATAGTCAAAGAAAATGGATACAACGGCTGCTATTTCGGGAACATTCAGAAATGTTTAATAGCGGGGATAATGATCCCTCCTCATATATATATGTGTGTGTGTACGACTTTCCTGTCTACCTTAGACTTGTAGTAGTCTTTCCCACCCAATTCATATCCGTCTTTTTTGCAATGCCATCCTTAAGATGTCTTCTATCTCCTCTCAGCAATCATTTTCATGACTTAGAGGTCATCCAAATTAGCTAATTGATATCTCTGTCAAATACCAAAGGATTCTAAACCATTGCTCTGTTAGGGGTCATATAGTTGTACTTCCATGTATCATCCTTGATGTGAGGTACCTTGGGTTTCTGATCGTGACAATTCTGCTTCCATGTCTCTTCCTTGATGTGAATTTGCTTTCCAATTTTCAAGATAGGATTATTTTGGTAACAAAAAAATATTTTAAAGATAACATTGTACATTTATTATAGATGATAATTTCGAAAGCAAAAAAGTACTTCATTAATTGTCCTTAAAATGTGCCCTTAGGGCATATGTTAACAAAGCCATTAGACTTTGGAAATAATAAATCTGTAAGTCTGTGTTTGTGGTTGCAATTATTATTCAACATAACCCTATGAAAATTCAAAGTTAAGTAAATTGTTATTTACTTGGTTTAAAGTGTTTTGACAGAACCAAATAATGCTTCTAATTTGGTACCTGAAGGCATGACTTTTGTTTTCTTTGGTATATTTCAGGTTAATTCAGCCAAAAGTGTTGATAAAGATGTGAAAACTTTTAAAACTAACTTGAGTGAAGAAGAGGTCTCAAAGATTTCACTTGAAGCAAAAATAGATGAGTGGCAAGGAAAAGGTTGTCTTGAAGTTCAAGTTGATACATGTGTTTGTTCCTTTATTTCAAACTGTCATAAACTTTAATCTGTTAGATATTTGTCTTGAATCGGGTTACTTAGGCTGGGTTTGGTTACTTTGGTGTTGCTGCTGCTTTTTGGAAACAGAAGCAGAAGCAGCTTTTGAAAGCAGCCTCCCGCTGATTCCAAAAGCTTCCCAAAACTGAACTAGCTTACTAGAAAAACAAGCAGAACCTGGTCTTACCAAACAACATTTGCCTTTGTTTTTCAAAAAATAAGCAGAAATTTTCCAGATGCGCTGTACCAAAACCAGCCTTTCTATATTCCAACTTCTGATCTTCTATTTTTATCGGAAAATTTTGCAATTACAATCAGCAAAGCAATGTGAGGAGCTGATGAAGGCAATGGAGAAAGAGAGGGATGCAAGGCTTACACAGGACACTAAGAAACTTGATGGTTGTAGGACAGAATTGGAAAGGAAACTGCAAAGTCTGGAACCTAGAGAAAGGAATGTGGAAGCTATGGTTGCAAAGGTAAACTTCTTAAATCCTGATTTTAGATATCATCATTATGCCATTCCATTCCCTCCCTAGTTTATAGTAGGTACACTCCACTAGCAGAGGAGCCCAGGACATTTGGACATTTTCAAGAAAAAGAGCTATGTAGACCTAGTGCGTGCATAGTTGGGTATATAACTACTACAATTACTTAATTACTTTTGGGTTGTGGACCATAAAATGGATTTGGGGTTGGTGAAACTGAAATCATCAGCCATACTTTCAAAATGAAGAAAATTGTTTCTTTCTCTTTCTGAGAAACTGGGTTACTCTATCAAGAGGGCTCAACCAAATTCTACTATAAAAGTCCCTTGAGACATCAACTATGTTACATATATATTCTAATCAATTTCTGATAGACCAAGGGCTCAACCAAATTCTAATATAAAAGTCCCATGAGACATCAACTATGTTACATATATAGTCTAATCAATTTCTGATAGACCATTACCACAAGAAGTAATTTTGCACTAGTATTTTTGTTATTGAATCCAAGTCATAGTCTTAAAAGAAAAAAGAAATCCAACCCTGATTTAGATTCAGGTATCTGCAAGCAGTCTGCTGCATTGTACTCCTCTTTTTTCAGGGTCATATCGATTTTCATGCCTGCATTCTAATGCATGCTCCTTTTATCTTTACATAGGGTGATACTTTATGTTTAGAAGCTAATTCAGTAAGAGAAGCTGCAAAGGCCAGACAATGTGAACTGCTGGCAAAGCACGAAGAGATTGTAGATGCAGTATGTTACTCGTTTATTATTATTATTTTATTTTCAATGGGCAGCTAAGAGACCGACTAGCTGAACTGTCTACATGTGGTTTTAGTTTTACAGTTACTCAAATTTGGTTGGTGGAGCTTTGCGAAGTGTGGAAGACTTGGAGCAAGAGAAAATCTCGAAGTAATGTTGTGGATGACTTGGAGCAAGAGAAAATCTCGTGTTTTCTTTTCCAACATACTGTAAATTATTTGATGTATTCATTGTGAATGATCTGTTTGTAACGTTTTATTAGCGAGGTCTTTCAATTTCATGAGTTCTTTGGTTGTACAATTTCATATTCCACATCTAACACCAATGAAATGTACTTTTGATCGGGTTGCAAACGAATCCAATAGGGTTGTTTGGTTGAAGGATATTTGTAATTCCTGGACTTGAGATTTTGTGGCTTTGTTGGCAGGAAAGTGAGTTGTAATTCCCACACTATACAAAATGGGCTAATGTTCCTTTATATACCTTCAACATTTGACGGCTTTGCAACTTAATATCTTTTGCTATTTGTACGTGCACTTTTGTTATAAAATTTAGCGCTTTGTTATGCCTGCAACCAAATACTTACAATCTTTTTACAACCGTCACGTGTCGGATTTCGATTGGAGGAGGGAAGAAAGTGGTGGGGTCGGGTGGAGCCCATGTAGCACGGGGGAGAGAGGGGAGGTGGGACCGGGTGGGATTCATGTGTAAGAGGTGAGAGAGAGAGAGAGAGAGGGAGGTTGTAATTAATTATTTGGTTGTAGACTTAGCATTTTCCTAAAACATTTATCCTTTTTCTATCTATGATTGGTAAATAAAATAGATTTTTAATTCTTACAATGGCAATGGAGGCCAAAAGTTTCATCGATAGTTACAGGTGGATTCTCTCGCGTCTTGAATTTGGTGTCATGTATTGTACAATTGCTGGTTCAGTCGGTTCAGTTATTATTTGGACACGTGTGACATACATACTCAACTGGACCGCTGGTGGAGTTGATTGTCAGTATGTGAAATATAGATGCTATATGTACTTCTAAAAATCTCATTCCTCCATGTCCTTCTGCCACGTGACACTCTCTTATTGACCCAAGCAAATAGGGAAAGAGGTTGGGGGGAAGACATGAGCGAATAGAAGAGGGCCACATGACAGAGGGACATAGATGGATGAGATTTTGGAGATACATACAGTATTTTCCATAAATTTAATAAAATATACATAACTTTCAAAGAAATAGGATATAAACATTAAGAAACATTTACCTTTTGTATATTTAAGAGCCAAACCCAATAGGGATTTTAAATGAGCACTTTAGGCTTTAGCTTTCTTACACAAGTTAAAATATTATCACAAACATGACACTCTTTTGAATATGATTACTGTATCAAACGATTTGGTTTCCCTCCATTGCTACATAATAATTCAGACCATATATATATATATATATATATATGTCATTCAATCTTTCTTGAGGATCCTGATATCCCTCCACCTTGACTCCATGTAATGGCTTGGCTCAGTCTGGGTATAAACCCCGCACTTGAAATCGAACTTGCTCGCCCCGTTCCCGTCCGTCTGCAGCTTCTCAACTCCGTCGACGAACACGGTCAGCTTGTCCGCGTCGACATCGTGTATCACGTTGATCCTCATCCACCGATCGTAGATGTTGCTCTCCACCACCTGCCTCGTGTAGAACTTCAACTGAGCATCGTAGACCTTCAGCATCAACACGGTCGATGCACCGAAAAATCGGTGGATCTGCATGATTGCAGTGCCGGAGGTGCCATTTGGGACGAAACCGTACCCTTCGAACTGCCAGACACCAGATGAGTAGTCGTATCCCTGCATTGCATTGGAATTAAGTAGAATAACTTTTTAGTTCTCTATCATTTTTATTAACTATACATACATAATAAATATCCTTCAATTCTTGCTTACACGGATGCGGAGCTCACTCCGTGGCTTGGTACCGCTATCCGGTCGAAGTGGTTTGTCAGTAGAGTACACCCAAAACTTGTGTACTCCATCAACATAGCTGTAGCGATCGTTGATCGGCAAATTGTACGGCCGTTGTATCTCGAAATTACGGTCCGTTAGCGGGACTGCGGTGAACCCGTCGGTTGGATCAGCACTGCAGAAGAAGATTTGGGCATGATTCGTGAACATTACTCCCATGGATGCCAAGCAGAGAAGAAGCCGTGCTAAAGAAGCCATTTAATTCCCAAGAAAATGTGAGAATCAAGTAGGAGAGCTATGTATGTATGTATGTTGTGTACATGTTATGAAGAGTGAAGGGGCTGGCTTAAATAGGATTGAGATGTCACTAAAGGTTCACACAGAGTACGTAAGAGGTCTACTACTTGTGGGAACTAAATGCATTATGACCTTAACTTGTAATTTAAGTTTTATATTTAACCTTACAATATCGTAGGGAGATGGTTGCCTTATATGTAATTTATTGTGTTTAGAGATTCAGAGAAACGTTAGGTCCAAAAATGAAGTTCAATAATTAACAATCCGAACAAAATGACGTTCAATAATTAATTATCCAAACTTCTTCAAAGAAGGTTACAACTATCTTAGTTTAATGGTTTCAACTATCTTACTATAATTTGATTCACCGATCGAGGTCCATCGTTTAATGGTTCTGTTGGGGACGCGGTATGATCCGAATCAGAATTGGCTCATGAGGTACAATATTGGACTGAGCACATATGTCTTAATAGAAAATTTTCGTGTAAGATCTGAACAATTCCAATTATTTACACCTCATGATTCCACTTCGTACTCGACGTGGGACTAAATTATCAACTATAATGCCACTTCTTTCGAGGGCTCAACCAGAAACACAATACAATCCAACAATCTCCACCTTAGCTTATTTTTACTGGTCGAACAACATTAGCACTCCTGCTATCTTTGCTCGTTTTTGTCAGCCGAACAACTTTAGCACCCATTTACCTTTGCTCGTTTCCGTCAGTCGAACAACCTTAGCATCAATGCTATATTTGCACGTTCCCACCAGCACCCAGACCACTTTATGAAGGATGTTCCTAACTCCACCTTGAGAAGAGAGCCTGTATAATCTGATTATACGCATGAACATTCAGCACCATCCTTTATATACCTTCAACATTTGATGGCTTTGCAACTTAATATCTTTTGCTATTTGTACGTGCACTTTGCTTTCATGTTATAAATTTTAGAGCTTTGCTATGCCTACAACCAAATACTTACAATCCCCTTACAGCCGCCACGTGTCAGACTTCGATTGGAGGAGGGGAGGAAGTGGTGGGGTCGGGTGGAGCCCATGTAGCATGGGGGAGAGAGGAGAGGTGGGACCGGGTGGGATCCATGTGTAAGGGGTGAGAGAGAGAGATCGTAAGAAGGTTGTAATTAATTATTTGGTTGTAGACTTAGCATTTTCCTAAAACATTTATCCTTTTTCTATCTATGATTGGTAAATAAAATAGATTTTTAACTTACAATGCCAGTGGAGGCCAAAAGTTTCATCGATGGTTACAGGTGGATTCTCTCGTGTCTAGAATTTGGTGTCATGTATTGTACAATTGCTGGTTCAGTCGGTTCAGTTATTATTAATTTGGACACGTGACAAATACTCAACTGGACCGCTAGTGGAGTTGATTGTCAGTATGTGAAATGTAGATGCTATATGTACTTCCACAAATCTCATTCCTCCATGTCCTTCTGTAATGACCCGCTCCGCCCTAGCGGAACGCCGATTCAAACGACAAGTGCAACGACCCAAACGAGCCGTCGACCCGAAGAGTTGGCATCGACCTGATGAAGAATCGATGCAAGGCTTACATTGGCCGTCAAGATGAATCCAGACTTAGACTTTCAAAGGCGTGCCCGGAGTATCGCTCGGCCGATGCGAACATCGCTAAGGTGGGTGGCTCCGATGAACCCGTCTTTGCTTAGCCTAGACACTTAACAATGCGGACACTATCACGAGAATCGCTAGGCGATAACACCGTGCCTGTTAATAAATGACTCAACGCACCTAGCTAAGGGATTAATCCCACCTTACATGCTTGTATAGAATATGGAAAGGAATATGGAAAATATGAGAACTCTAGCACCGCGCTCCATGCTCGTGCTACGACACAAGCTGACGTTCAAGTCCCTTACGCATTCAACAATGAAACAATGAATGGATTACAACAATGAAACGGGAAGACTATCAACATAGTCGTTCCAAGTAGAGTGTAGCAACAATGAAAGATTATGGGACCGATGGGTCGCCAAGGCGATTTCCGCACGGGGAGTTGCATAATATGTGAATGAAAGAATGAATGGATAAGTGAATGAATGAGCCAACGAATGAAAGAATGAATACGTGAATGAATCAATGAACGAACAAACAAGTGAAATAAAGAAAGAATGAATAAAAGATGAGAAGGAAATGAATGGTTAGCGACAGGTATGACGGGCACGTGCAACGGGGCTCGCTACCCGCGCTGCACGGACGCCAACCTAGTCGATAACGCATTATGGCTAAGGGTTAGCCTACGGCTCGGAGACAGCCGTTAATTTAAAATGACAAATAATACGAAATGGTCGTGGACAATCCCCTCGTATACGGGAGGTGGGAGATATAAGGGATTTCTGCGGCATGATCAAAGGGAGGATCGTGGCCGGCCTAGGCGGAAATCAAAGGGGGCTTACGGGCTGCCTGGGGGGGCTTGGCTACCCGGGGGACGTAAGTGTAGGGTATTTTCAAGACACTATCAACGTGTACCAGCCGCACGCTCTGAATAGTTACGAAATACCAAGGGAGAAAGGGCCCAAAATGGCTTGTGATGCCAGCGACCGGTGCATATAGAGTTAAGTGGGCTTTGCTGGTGGCGATCCACGTGCAAGTCCTTGCATTGAACAAAGTGGTCTAAGTTAACTAAATGAAGTGCCTTCTGAACAGGCTTGAAATATAACACACCAAAGGATAAAGAGTACTTCGTAAAATTGAGTTAGAAAACACGCCTACGAAGCGCTTGGCCTGAGACATGGACCCACCCTCCGATCCACTATTCAAGCTCCTTCCCCCCTCCGGACCTGCGGTGCAGCGCCCCGGACCACCCCTCCCTCCCTGACGCCTGCCCCCCACCCCCCGATCTACTATTCCAGCGCCCCCCCAACCCGGACCTGCCCCCCCGGACCTGCTGTGCAGCGCCCCCGAACCTGCCCCCCCCGGAACTGCTGTGCAGTGCCCCAATTTTTTTGTTTTTTGCACCTTCTTTGGAACTGCTTGCAAAAGTTTGTTATTTTCGCACAGCTCCTACTCGGAGTTCTGGAAATATCGATCACGCACGAAGTCACGGTTCAATTGGTTATGCTTGCACTATCTACCCTCGTCATCATGATGCGATTCTAATTGCTCGTATGCCTGAAGAATTTCTGTGAGGAGGCCCTTTGTTGTTCTCCCATGGTCTCTATAGTTGATGACATAGACACCCGAGATCAGGACACCCAGCAGTTAGCAGACGACGACGAAGACGACGACTAGGGATACAACAAGACCTCCCTACTCACAGTTGAAGACGCCATAGATTCTATTAGCGGTAAACTGACGGCAGAAGAGATAAAGGCCCTGGTTGATGAGATCTTATCAAAGATATTAACCGAGGCAACCCTACGGGTGACCCATACTGATGTGGATCCGTCACCCTACAAAATGGAGAAGTTGGAAAAGCTGGAGACAAAGTTGAAAGGAACGTCCAACTACTTGAAATGGTCGAGGCAGGCGATGCGGACGCTGAAGGGACGTGGTTTGGTTGGCTATGTCAATGGCCAAACGAAGGCGCCATCCGATCCCTCCTTAAAGGAGTTTACTATCTGGGAGATTGTCAACAACGTCGTAGCTGGGTGGTTGACAGCCTCCTTGACCGACCAGGTGTCGGGCAATGTCGAGGCGATGGAGGCTGCCGCTGATATATGGCGGACTTTGAAGGATATGTACTCAGGCTCGGGCAACCCTATGCGGGTCTTCCAACTTCAGGATGAACTCGATAGGGTGACCCAAGACGACCGTACCATCTCCGATGAATCATAAGCTAGTCCGAGCCCAAGTTCGGTCCGACCTCGGGTTCAACATATGAAGCCCAAGACCAAGTCCGGAGGATCGAATTTGGCTCGGATTGGGTCGGGTCCATCGGATTTATCGCGCTCTAATATAATATTTAAAATAATTTTAGACAAAAGTAATATTAAACACATAATCAAACAGCAATCAAGTCTTGACTCGGATTGGGTCGGGTCGATCGGATTTATCGCGCTCTAATATAATATTTGAAATAATTTTAGACAAAAGTAATATTAAACACATAATCAAACAACAATCAAGTCTTGATTGAATTGCTTGTACTTAGATTAGTTTAGCCCCGATATTTCTATCCTGCTTGGATTTCAAATTCCGAGGACGGAATTTTTCTAAGGTGGGTAGAGATGTCACTCCTCGTTCCCAGAATGCGTAGTCTTATTCATGTACAACTCATGTGTATTTATTTTAGTATTTATCATGTATTACCCTGTATTTAAATTCCTTTAATTCATGTTAATTAAGTTTCTGTTAATTAATTATCTGCTCTTTAATTCTTATGTTAATTTATTTCCTGCAATTAATTTTTCGTAATTTATTTCTGCATTTTATTTCCTGTAATTTACTTCTCTGCTTTAGTTTTATTTTCGGTTGGATGAGCCCCTTAAACCCGACCCATTAAGAACCCGGCCCAACTCCCACCTACCACCCCTTTGCTACTTAAAGCTACCCTCTCCCTTCTCTCTCCTCATTCACTCCTTCTTCACCATTACTTCTTCTTCTTCCTTTCATTACTCTCTCCACCTACCAACTAGGCAAGTACATCTTGCTCTACATGAGGACCATATTTTATGGTTCAATATTCTTCCTCTCATGATTCTAAGAGAGTTTAGTGCTTAGTATTTTTGATTTCATTGGTTCATTTCTTGTAGATCTAAGTTATTATATTTTCGGTTGTCTATAGATTTTTATCTAGCAAACTCCTTTGTTCTTAAGATTTGATGGTTCCATGTCGTAGAGCAGTTCATCCTACCCAATTTTGACCTTTGGAAAGTTGGATTCGGACTTATTTTGACCAAGTTATGGACTTTTGAAGCTTTGGGGTAAAACCATAGAGTTCTTGCTGTTTGGAGAAGACAGTGAGCAGTGTACGCTAGCTTTTTAGCTTGCATCACTGAGCTGTGCGCGCTCTTTAGCGCAGCGCAGTATGGAGTCCATACGCTGCCTTTTTAGGAAGCGTGTGTCTTGCATACGCTACCTTTTGGAAGCGTATGTCGTATGAAGTTCATATGCTGCCTTTTGGGAGCGTATGACTTGCATACACTGACTTGAATGGTCAGGAGTCGTATGGAGTTCATACGCTGCCTTTTGGGAGCGTATGACTTACATACACTGACTTGAATGGTCAGGAGTCGTATGAAGTCCATACGCTGCCTTTTGGGAGCATATGACTTGCATACGCTGACTTGATTGGTCAGGAGTCGTATGGAGCTCATACGCTGCCTTTTTGGAGCGTATGACTTGCATACGCTACCTTTTTGGAGCGTATGACTTGCATACGCTCACTTGAGTGTCAAGGAGTCGTATGGAGTCCATACGCTGCCTTCCTGAGCGTAGCCTGACCTAAGCGTATGACTCTTGCACTGAGCGTATGGCCTTTGGCTGACTTGGTCTTATGTCAGCATGTCAGTTTGGTTTCATTTTCCTTGCCTGTATCTTTTATAGCAGAGGATGCCATCTCAGCAGATGCATGGCTTAAGGATATTGAGGCTATCCTGACAGCCGCTAAGGTACCAGCAGAAGAACGTGTGGATCTAGTAAAGTTGTTACTTCAGGATCTCGCACGTGATTGGTGGGAAGCAGAGGAAGTAGGCATCAGACGTTCCGTTGCTTGGGACGATTTCACAGCAAGATTCAAGACGAAGTACTATGGAGTTGTGGCGCAGTTTGAGCTACAACAGAAGTTTATCAGCCTCAGACAGGCTGGCAAGACTGTAGATGCTTATGCAGCGGAGTTCTGCAGATTGAGTAGATTTGCCCCAGAGATGGTAGCGACGGAGCGCCAGAGGGCTATGAGGTTTCAGCAAGGGTTTCATCTTGAGCTCTTGCAATTGATAGAAGGGCACAATTACCAGACTTTTGATGAGATATTGACGGCGACTCGAAGGCATGAGATCACCATTCAGAGGCTTGCAGTAAGGACTGGGGGTCAGAAGAGATCCCACAATCAGATTGAAGGAGGAGGGGGAGCAGCGCCCCGAACAACAACACCATCCACTGGCATTCGTATCCATGATATGGAGATACGAGGACCAGTACCACCACCCAGGCAGCAGCAACAGCAACAGAGAAAGAACCAGCAACCCCCGACGGGCTGCACTTATTGTGGAAAGATGGGACACACTAGAGATGTGTGTCGGACATTGAATGGACTATGTCTGATATGTGGGAATCCAGACCATCGGATTACCACATGTCCCATGAATTCGAGGTCAGGAGGACCAGGACAGCAGTTTCCTGCTCTGCCAGCACCAGGGGCAGGGCAGTACCGAGGACCAGCGGTAGCAGTGAGGCCGTTGGCACAGCGTCCGTTAGTACCGCAGGCTCAGATGTATCGACAGCAGGGACCACCGATGCAGCAACACCAGCATAGACCACCCCAGCATCATCAAGGAAGGGGCCAGCAGCAGCACCAGGCTAGGCCACATCATGAGAACCAGCAAGGAGGTCGAGGGCAAGCATTCACACTGTCCTTGGAGGAGGCATTAGCATCGGGAGATGTTGTGGCAGGTAACATTCTCGTCGCCTCATATCCCGCAGTAGCATTGTTTGATTCGGGAGCATCACACTCATTTATATCTGTACAATTTACGACACGGCTAGGAATGGAGTTCGAGACATTGCCAGGGAGGTTGAATATACTCACTGGTAATGGGCTCGTAGGAGTTAGTAGAGTTATTCTAGCGTGTAGTGTTGTAGTTTGCGGGCATTCCTTACCCGTCCAGTTGATAGAATTTCCTGTTGGAAATTTCGACGTTATCTTAGGCATGGACTGGCTGAAAGACAGTCATGCGACAATAGATTGTCGTAGTGGGAGTGTATCTTTTGATATTCCAGGCATGAAGAGGTTCACCCTAGTCAGATCAGAGGCAATTCAGCAAGAGCATGGAGTAGTAACAGCAATGGAAGAAGTTCCAGTTCTGAAGGTAGTTAAAGAATTTTTAGACGTATTTCCCGAAGAACTTCCAGGTCTACCACCGGTTAGAGATATTGAGTTCAGTATAGAATTGGCACCTGGAACTAAACGGATATCAGATCGAGTTTACAGAATGGCGGATTCGGAGCAGGCCAAGGTGTATCAGCATATAGAGGAATTGAAGGAGAAGAAGTTCATCCAAGCTAGCATATCACCATGGGCAGCACCAGTGGTACTTGTGGAGAAGAAGGATGGGTCATCCAGATTGTGCATCGATTACAGGAAGCTTAACGCGGCGACAGTAAAAAACAAGTACCCACTACCCAGGATCGACGACTTATTTGATCAGTTGAGCAGGGCTAGAGTTTTCTCCAAGATAGATCTTCGTTCAGGGTACCATCAGGTGAGGGTTAGGAAGGAAGATATTCCCAAGACAGCATTCAGGTCGAAGTATGGGCATTATGAGTTTTTAGTAATGCCGTTTGGTTTGACCAATGCTCCAGCTATCTTCATGGATTTGATGAACCGCATCTTTATGCCGTATTTAGATCAGTTTGTCGTAGTATTTCTCGACGACATTCTTGTGTACTCTGCTAGTGAAGAGGAGCATGAAGACCACCTCAGGAAAGTATTGCAGGTTCTGAGAGAGAACCAGTTGTATGCCAAGCTCAGCAAGTGTGAGTTCTGGATGGACCACATTTCATTTTTGGGTCATATCGTATCAGGAGCTGGAGTAGCAGTGGATCCCAAGAAGGTAGAAGCAGTAGAGAGTTGGCCAGTACCCAAGACCGTAGCTGACGTACGGAGTTTCTTGGGATTGGCAGGATATTACAGAAGATTTGTGTCAGATTTTGCAAGACTTTCAGCACCCATGACCCGCTTGACACGGAAGGATGTGCCATTCGTTTGGTCGGCAGAATGCCAGGCATCATTTGAGAATCTGAAGCAGAAGTTGATATCAGCGCCCATTCTTACATTGCCAGTTGGACCTGGAGGTTTTACCGTATATTGTGATGCGTCAGGTAAAGGACTTGGATGCGTCCTCATGCAGCACGGGAAGGTGATAGCATATGCATCTAGGCAGCTTCGGGACCACGAGAAGAATTACCCAACTCATGATTTGGAGTTAGCAGCAGTAGTGTTTGCTTTGAAGCTATGGAGGCATTACTTATATGGTGACCGAGTAGACATGTACACAGACCACAAAAGTCTGAAGTACATCTTTACTCAGAAGGAGCTGAACATGAGGCAGAGAAGATGGTTGGAGTTGATCAAGGATTATGACGTGGAGCTTCAGTATCATCCAGGCAAGGCTAATGTAGTGGCAGACGCTCTCAGCAGGAGAGGCGGCACATTTATGTTGACAACGCAGAGACATATCTTAGAAGACCTTCAGGAGATGGGCATAGAAGTTATACTTCCTAGTGATATAGGAGTTCTGGCTAGTCTACAAGTCCAATCTGACTTGGTAGATAGGATCAAGGCAGCTCAGGCACAAGACCCAAGGATTCAGAAGCTTAGGGCAGAATGTGAGTCAGGACTCAGGAAGGAGATGAGAATTCATGAAGATGGTATACTTAGATTTGGATCACGTCTATGTGTGCCCAGTGGAGATATCAGACAGGAAGTTATGGCAGAAGCTCACAGTTCCCAGTATTCTATACATCCTGGAGGGACCAAGAT
The DNA here is from genome assembly GCA_029216955.1 of Iris pallida. Classification (NCBI taxonomy): domain Eukaryota; kingdom Viridiplantae; phylum Streptophyta; class Magnoliopsida; order Asparagales; family Iridaceae; genus Iris; species Iris pallida. The sequence continues at coordinate 979,408 of JANAVB010038615.1, read as the reverse complement.
GTACCAAGATATCAAGCAGCACTTCTGGTGGAACGGGATGAAGAGGGAGATAGCTAGGTTTGTTTCCCGTTGCTTGATATGTCAGCAAGTAAAGACAGAACAGCAGAGGCCAGCTGGATTATTGCAACCGCTTCCTATCCCGGAATGGAAGTGGGAGCATATCACGATGGACTTTGTGACCGGTTTACCGAGATCGCCAAGTGGTAAGGATGCCATTTGGGTGATAGTAGATCGGCTTACGAAGGTGGCGCATTTTCTTCCTTTCAGAGTAGGGCAATCTACAGAAAAGTTGGCAGAGTTGTATATGCAACAGATAGTCAGGCAGCATGGAGTCCCTGTCAGTATTGTGTCAGATCGAGATACCCGTTTCATATCACATTTCTGGAAGAGCTTGCATCATAGTCTGGGTACCAAGTTGAGATTTAGCACGGCTTACCATCCGCAGACGGACGGGCAATCAGAAAGGACAATCCAAACTTTAGAAGATATGTTGCGAGCTTGCACTCTGGATTTTGGAGGATCTTGGGAAAGCCACCTGCACTTAGTTGAGTTCTCATACAACAACAGTTATCAAGCCAGTATCCAGATGGCGCCATTTGAAGCACTATATGGTAAGAAGTGTAGATCGCCACTAACATGGGATGATATCGGGGAAAAGAAGATGCTAGGCCCAGAAATGATTGTTCGGACGGTTGAAGTGATTAAGGGAATTAGAGAGCGACTTCGTGTTGCGCAGAATCGACATCGTCATTGGGCGGACCAGCATCGTAGGCCGCTAGAGTTTTCTGTTGGGGACCACGTGTTCTTGCAGATCTCACCTACCCGTGGGGTCATTAGATTTGACGTTCGCGGGAAGCTGAGTCCGCGATACGTAGGCCCATTTGTTATTCTTGATAGGATAGGCGATGTTGCTTATCGTTTGTCCCTTCCACCTTTGTTACGAGAGGTGCATGACGTGTTTCATGTATCTCAATTACGGAGGTATGTATCAGACCCAAGCCATATCCTCGATCATTCTGAGCTGGTTGTTGGTACCAACCTATCTTACGAGAAGCAGCCTGTGTCCATCTTAGACCGAAGAGAGAAGGTACTCAAGAACCGAACAATTAACCTTGTCCGGGTTGCTTGGGGTCATCACTCTTTGGGAGAGTCAACGTGGAAACGTGAGGATGATATCCGATCACGGTATCCACATCTGTTTGACTCACAAGGTATATCTTTTTCTGTGTACCTTGATTGTCTTGATTCCTCATGCTTAACCCTTTATGGGTAGAATTGCTAGATAACGTAGATTGTTAAATATGGATATGTTACTTGCTATGGACATTGTAAAATGATTGCTTGATTGAATTGCTTGTACTTAGATTAGTTTAGCCCCGATGTTTCTATCCTGCTTGGATTTCAAATTTCGAGGACGGAATTTTTCTAAGGTGGGTAGAGATGTCACTCCCCGTTCCCAGAATGCGTAGTCTTATTCATGTACAACTCATGTGTATTTATTTTAGTATTTATCATGTATTACCCTGTATTTAAATTCCTTTAATTCATGTTAATTAAGTTTCTGTTAATTAATTATCTGCTCTTTAATTCTTATGTTAATTTATTTCCTGCAATTAATTTTCCGTAATTTATTTCTGCATTTTATTTCCTGTAATTTACTTCTCTGCTTTAGTTTTATTTTCGGTTGGATGAGCCCCTTAAACCCGACCCATTAAGAACCCGGCCCAACTCCCACCTACCACCCCTTTGCTACTTAAAGCTACCCTCTCCCTTCTCTCTCCTCATTCACTCCTTCTTCACCATTACTTCTTCTTCTTCCTTTCATTACTCTCTCCACCTACCAACTAGGCAAGTACATCTTGCTCTACATGAGGACCATATTTTATGGTTCAATATTCTTCCTCTCATGATTCTAAGAGAGTTTAGTGCTTAGTATTTTTGATTTCATTGGTTCATTTCTTGTAGATCTAAGTTATTGTATTTTCAGTTGTCTATGGGTTTTGATCTAGCAAACTCCTTTGTTCTCAAGATTTGATGGTTCCATGTCGTAGAGCAGTTCATCCTACCCAATTTTGACCTTTGGAAAGTTGGATTCGGACTTATTTTGACCAAGTTATGGACTTTTGAAGCTTTGGAGTGAAACCATGGAGTTCTTGCTGTTTGGAGAAGACAGTGAGCAGTATACGCTAGCTTTTTAGCTTGCGTCACTGAGCTGTGCGCGCTCTTTAGCGCAGCACAGTATGGAGTCCATACGCTGCCTTTTTAGGAAGCGTGTGTCTTACATACGCTACCTTTTAGAAGCATATGTCGTATAAAGTTCATACGCTGCCTTTTGGGAGCGTATAACTTGCATACACTGACTTGAATGGTCAGGAGTCGTATGGAGTTCATACGCTGCCTTTTGGGAGCGTATGACTTGCATACGCTGACTTGAATGGTCAGGAGTCGTATGAAGTCCATACGCTGCCTTTTGGGAGCATATGACTTGCATACGCTGACTTGATTGGTCAGGAGTCGTATGGAGCTCATACGCTGCCTTTTTGGAGCGTATAACTTGCATACGCTCACTTGAGTGTCAAGGAGTCGTATGGAGTCCATACGCTGCCTTCCTGAGCGTAGCCTGACCTAAGCGTATGACTCTTGCACTGAGCGTATGGCCTTTGGCTGACTTGGTCTTATGTCAGCATGTCAGTTTGGTTTCATTTTCCTTGCCTGGATTTTTTATAGCCCTGTATATTGATATTTTATTAGATATTTTACGCCCATTTTATATCCTTACGCCTTTTGGCATGAACCCGATAAATCATGATATGTTAATATTGTTATATTGATTGTTATATAGAATGTGCCCTGTGTCTTGATTGATTCACGGGTACCCAGTAAGACTGGAACTTGACCCTGAGAGTTGTAGACTCGACCCCACTGAATGCTAGTTGACTTTCATGCATTGCCACCATTGATAATGATTGTGATCTTGACTAAATTGATCATGCGTTCCTAATTGGAACTAAGAGACTGGCTAGTCGTCTTATTGAATGAAATGAATGAGACACGTTCATGTTATGAACTATTGTACTCGACTGGCTGATCCCGAATATTGACATACATGCACATGCAGGCTTCAATCTATTTATTTATTTATTTATTTAGTTATTTTTCTACAAAAGAAGCATGTGTACTTTATGGTCAAGGCATGATTACCGTGGATAGATTTGATTGTTGCATTACGCTATGTAAGACCTGCAACCTAACCGCACTGGTATCGTTGTAGAGTTGTGCATATCGTACCCCGTACGAAAGTACTCATTTGAATGACCATGATCCACGGCATAGGATTTCACTCAACGTAGAGACTATTAAGTTAAATAAAATAATGATTGCATGGAGAGAATGGATTCCCGAATTCTTACATGGCAGCCCCCTTGGGACGAGTAGTACCCGATGGGCCGGCTGGTTCCCACAGATACTGTAAATCTGCCACACGGGCAGGGAACAGTATCTGCTTTTATTATTATTGTATATTGTATATTGACGGGCGTCCTGCTAGGACTCGTCTAATTCATGCATGAGCCAATTGATCGACTGGATAGACTAGCCTTGCTTGCACATAGTAAGAACTGAGGAATCCCTAATTGCATTATTTCAGGATAACTTGGGACTCACAATAGCAAGCCGTAGTAGTTGAATGGCCGTTTAAATTGATTTGTTTGTGCATTGTACCTACTCTGTTACCTAACTGGGATGATTAGAATGTCAGGGCATGACGGGCCAACTTCTGTCCTTGTTTGGTTGGGAGGTTGGTTCGAAGTATCGTGATGTGATGTGAATCCTAGTGGAAAGCAGAGATATATTATTATATTTTCTTACTTACTGGTTTTAGTTCTCATGTCGTGCTTTCTTGTGGTACTTGCTATTAGAGGTCTAACCTCTCTGGTTTTGCATGGCCAGATTTAGAGCCGGTCCCCGAGGATCCAGCTTACTTCTACCTCCAAGATGGTCAACACTAGAGGGATGATCGCAGGAGGACTCGAGTGGGTTTCTTACTTCACCGCTCGTTTTGTCACTTACTTTATACTTGGCCGTTTGGCACCGATATGTTAGTCGGATTGTCTTGTACTTACTTTTACATAATTGTAATTAAAGTCAGACTGCAGCTGATAACAATTGTGTATACTTTTGCTACATCAATCTGGCTATGTTTTGTAAAGCCAGATATCAAGAACATTTTGACAGAGCATTTGGGATGCCTTACTGCTTTATTTTACATGTTCTCTATTTCTGTTTCTTATTTGAATGATTGAGACAATAGATGTGTAATGACCATAGTAAGACTTTTATGTAGTATGCACCCCCTCGTCTGGTTAGACAGCATTGATCGTATTATACGGTATTCATCTACCCGTAATACGTAGCTGGCTGAGTCATTCCCCCGCTCTCCAGTATTCTGGTTCTGGGGCGTGACATTCGTCGATCCAAGAGGGAGTATCCTGGAACTAGCAACTTCTAGGGTAACCAGAAGAGGCCCAACAACAACAACAACAACAGGCCTTCGCACCACCAGCAGCAGCACCATCAGGCAAGGACAAATGACAGAGCGCCTCAGAAGCAGATCCATGTCTATGATTTTTGCAAGAGGCCGGGACATCAGTCGAACATATGCATGAAGAAGCTGGGACACTGCCTAGTCTGTGGGTCTGCCACCCACCAAGTGAGGGACTGTCCCTCGTTAGTTCATCGGACCGGAACCAATCAGCAAAGAGCTCCCCTACCCACTCAGCAACAACGGTTCGGACAACACCAGCAGAAGACCGGGCGAGCTTTTGCCCTAGCAGCTGATGAGCAGGAACCAGAGCAGGAACCCACCGCTGATGTCATCACAGGTTCTATTTATATGTTTTTACATCCTGTTCTAGCATTATTTGATTCGGGTGCATCACATAGTTTCATATCATCAGAGTTTATTTTTGCACACCACCTAGATACGGGACTTAGCAAGGTGATTAGTAGAGTTATGACCGGTGGTAGACCCATACCCATCATTGAGGCTTGCAATTGTCCCATAACCATCTCAGGACACCAGTTCTCAACACCCTTACTAGTGATGCCCCTGCCCAACTATGATGTAGTCCTAGGGATGGACTGGTTAAGTGAACAGCATGCGCTGATAGATTGTCACCGAGGATGTGTAATCTTCAGCCCACCAGGAGAACCGGAGTTTGAAATCTCTCGGGCTCCGAAAGATATGAAGAGTATTACCTACTCCTCTATCACCGAAGAGCCCGGGCCTCCTCACCCTATCATTGCAGAATTCATGGACGTCTTTCCAGATAGTCTTCCAGGATTGTCGCCGGATCGAGGTGTAGAATTCACCATTAATTTAGTACCCGGCTCTTCCTCTATTTCTCGGGGATGCTACAGAGTCAACCCCAAAGAGTCCAAGGAGATGAAGGATCAGATCGACGAGCTGAAGGCACAAGAATTTATCAGAGACGGGGCTTCACCCTGGGAAGCACCAGTTTTGTTCGTGCCCAAGAAGGATGGAACCGTGCGGATGTGCATCGATTACCGGGTGCTGAACAATATCACCATCAAGAACAAGTACCCTATGCTCCGGATCGACGACCTGTTTGATCAACTGAATGGAGCCAAGGTATTTTCGAAGATAGATCTCAGATCAGGCTACCATCAAATCAAGGTCAGGAAGGAGAATATTCCTAAGACGGCGTTCAACACCAAGTATGGACAATTTGAATTCTTGGTCATGCCGTTTGGACTGACAAATGCTCCTGCGGTATTCATGAACCTCATGAACAAGGTTTTCCATGAATATCTGGATCAGTTTGTTGTTGTCTTCATCGATGACATACTGATCTACTCGAAGACGGAGGAAGAGCATAAAGAGCACTTGAGGAAAGTGCTGAGTACCTTGAGGAAGGAGAAGCTCTATGGTAAGCTATCCAAATGCGAATTCTTTTTAGACAAAGTAGAATTTTTGGGCCATGTTGTCACAGGAAAAGGAATTTCGGTGGATCCAAAGAAGATAGCTGCTATTGAGAAGTGGACTGCACCAAGCTCGGTTGCAGAGATCAGGAGCTTTTTGGGACTAGCTGGCTACTACCAGAAGTTTGTGAAAGATTTCTCCAAGATTGCTGAACCAATGACGAAGCTTACCAGGAAGAATGAGGAATTCATATGGTATGAAGCTTGCCAGTCAGCTTTTGAGGAACTAAAGAAGAGGCTTACAACGGCGCCGATACTTGCGCTACCCGCAGGTACCGGCGGTTTCTTAATCTATAGTGATGCTTCCGGTAAGGGACTGGGCTGCGTTCTTCAACAACACGGAAAAGTAATTGTCGATGCATCTAGACAATTACGGACTCATGAGAAGAACTACCCCACACATGATTTGGAGCTTGCAGCGGTGATATTTGCTTTGAAGCTATGGAAGCACTACCTGTATGGAGAGAGAGAGTAGAAATATTTACAGACTACAAAAGTCTGAAATATATTTTCACTCAGAAGGAGCTAAACATGAGACAGAGACGATGGCTGGAGCTAATGAAGGATTTTGATATCAACCTGCAGTATCATCCGGGTAAGGCTAATGTTGTTGCATATACACTTAGTCGATACCTGATGGCGATGTTCTTGACCAAGGAGCGCCATTTGCTGGAGGACATGGAGAAGCTTGGATTGGAAATTGTAGTGCCCGAGGAGGAGATAAAGAAACTTGGAAGAGAAGCCATCGTACCAGGAGATGAATCATCATTGATGCAGTTGCAAGTGCGTTCGAGTCTCATGGACAGGATCAAGGAGGCACAATTCCAAGACGAGACGCTTTGCAAACTTAGATACCAAGTGCTGGCAGGAACACTTGAAGGATTCTTAATCGCCAGCGATGGAGCACTGAAGAATGGTACGAGGCTGTGCGTACCAACTGGCAAACTGAGCAACGAGCTGATGCAAAAAGTGCACCAGTCGCAGTATTCTATACACCCAGGAGCCAACAAAATGTACCGGGATATGCGGACAATAGTATGGTGGTACGGAATGAAGAAGGACGTATCCAGGTACGTGGCTAGATGTTTAATTTGTCAGCAAGTTAAAGCTAGCAGACAGAGACCAGCAGGATTATTGCAGCCGCTTGACATTCCGGAGTGGAAATGGAAGTACATAACGATGGATTTTGTATCGGGACTGCCTCGATCCCAAGGAGGGAAGGATGCCATTTGGGTTATTGTGGACCGACTGACGAAGTCAGCTCACTTTATCCCCTTCAAGGTTGGTTTATCCACCGAGAAGTTGGCAGCACTGTACATGCGGCACATCTACCGGATTCATGGAGTTCCGGTAAGTATCGTATCTGACAGAGATACTAGATTTACCTCTCACTTTTGGAAGAGTTTGCATGACAGCTTGGGAACCCAACTGAAGTTCAGCACCGCCTACCACCCCCAGACTGACGGGCAATCGGAGAGAACCATCCAGACGCTAGAAGATATGCTGAGGTCAAGCGTCCTGGAATTTGGAGGGTCTTGGGAAGACCATTTGCACTTGGTAGAGTTCTCTTACAACAACAGCTATCAAGCTAGCATCGGGATGACACCGTTCGAGTCACTCTATGGACGTCGTTGCCACACTCCACTTGCTTGGGACGATGTCGAAGAACGAGTGTTGCTTGGACCTGAGATGGTGACCGACGCAGCAGAGAAGGTGAGAATGATCAGAGACAAGCTCCGAATAGCCCAAGACAGACAGAAGCATTGGGCTGATAGCAACAGACGACCTTTGGAGTTTGAAGAAGGCGGCAGTATGTTTGTGAAGATCTTGCCTCCCAGCGGAACAATCCGTTTCGACAGAGCAGGAAAGTTAAGCCCCAGGTACATTGGTCCATTTGAAGTACTTAACAGGATTGGAGAAGTGGCGTATCGTGTGGCTCTACCCCCAAGTCTCGAAGGCATCCACAACGTCTTCTACGTCTCGCAGCTGAGACGCTACATCCCGGACCCGAGCCATATCTTGGACCATTCAGAGCTGGAGATTGGACCCAGCCTCACAGTGCCGGAGAAGCCAGTGGCGATATTGGACAGAGGCGAGAATAGAACCAGGAACACCGTGACGCCGATAGTCAGAGTGATGTGGCGGCACAACTCACAAGGCGAGTCGACCTGGGAGCGAGAAGACCAGATGCGGGAGCAGTACCCGTACCTGTTTGAGACTTTAGGTAATCCCTAACCTTGCCTTTAATTTCGAGAACGAAATTTTCTAAGAAGGGAAGATTGTGAAACCCAATTTTTGTGAATTAATATTAGTGCTATATTATTATTATATTATTATTATTATTTTTTTAGTATTATTGCTGAGTGTTAAAAATTATTTCGAAAATTAATTAACAAGGATTTTTGGATTCGAACCCAGACCCGAGTCCGAACCCAGACCCGAGTCTGAATCCAGACCCAATTCTTTTCAAATTCTGATTTGGTTTAATAAAAAAAAATAGTTGGAGCTGGTCCACAAGGGACCAGCATTCTCCCAACTCCTCACACGTTCATCTCTCTCCTTAACTTTCTCTCCATTCTTTCTCCTCACCACACAATCACTCCCCACTCCCCTTATTAAACTCACCCCTCTCTCTCCCCTCTACTGCAGAGAACAACTCCTTCAGAACCCCATCACTCCCCCTATACTCTCTTCTAGAGAGCAAACCCATTCTTTCCCCCTTTTCACAGAAATCCCTCTCCCTCACCACCTCACGCGCGCCCCGGTCATCCGCGTCGACCCGATGCCGCCCGACCCGACGCCGTCGGCGACCCTCCTGGCCCGCGCCCCTGCGCTCGGCCGACCCTTCGCCGGCCCCTCCAACGCGCGTGCCACCACGCCGCGCCCAGCCGGCCTCTCCGCGCTCCTCGCCGCGGACCCCCTGTGTGCCGACGCACTCCCGCCGACCCCCGACGCCGTGCCCTAGCTCCGGCCCCGCCCGGCGCACCTCCGACGTTCGACCCCGACGCCTCCAGCGCCTTTTCGTCGGCGTTCTTCGCCGGCGCAGCCTCTGTGCACCGTTCCCAGCGCTGTCCCAGTGCCCCGTCGTGCCTCGGATCCCGATCCAGCACTTTCTCCGCTATTGCCGAGCCCGGACAGCACTCCAGCGCTGTTCCGAGTTGTCGTTGCTGTTCGGATCCTTTTATTCTTTCTTTATTTATCATCTGAGAGCTCTAGCCGAGTAACCCGAGGTATAACCCCTGTCCCGTCCCATCTTTTCTACATTCTGTGATGAAAATGGTCCCCGATCCCCTCTTGGGAATTCGGTTTTAGCGACGTCGTATTTTTTCGGAACCTTCGGAAAGGTTCTGTTGATTATTTTGGATTTCCGAAACTTTTCGGGAATTGGTTTTGGTATATTTTTGGGCTTTTCGGATTTTTTTTTTCGGTAGCGTTCTGTGACGTTTTTTTGTTGGATTCGGACTTCCGAAATTATTTCGGGTCGTTCCGAATTTATCTGTGGATTGGTTGTGTTTATTTATATAGATATATTTTGGGGATTCCCTGGTTTGGAATTTGCAGGAAAGTTATCGGCATATTTCCCAGTTTTTGGGTTGACCAAAAACAGAGGAAATGCTGCCGGATTTTTCCGTAAATTCTAGAATATTTTAAAAATAAATTTAAAATGGATTTCATGATTTTATTTAATATTTAGATTTTGGGCGACGACCGTATCGGTCAATGGGCCCCGGCTAAGTGCAAACGAAACCGGTTTCGTCTGGACGTTGAAGCATTAGCCTAGTTGAAGATTGGACCATATCTGAGACTCAATAAATAATTATTTTATCTTTATTTTTATCAGTTAATTTTATTCATATTTAATTTATTTAAAAGTTTAGGACTAACGACAGTTTCTGTCTTATTTCAATTTATGTAAATAAATTATAATGGGCATAAGCCCAGCTGGCTGTTGGTTCTGTAACTGTATTTGGTAGCGTAGATTTTAGTTATTGCTGATTTTGCGAGTTTTTGTAACGTTCGAATAAATTGAATAAAAAGTATTTTCGTATAAAAATTAATAAGATTTTCTCACCTAAAATCTATCAGTTGTAATATTAATTGAAGATAATGTATTTCTCACTAAATAAGAAATTAGTTTTATATTTATAAATTATGAAAATATAAAGTTTTAATCAATTAATCTGGTATCGACGAGTTTTTCCAAATACAAAGTATAAAACGATCTTTCCCTCGAATTAAATCAACGCACAAATAATCGTGTTTTCGTGTTTTGTTAATTAAAGAATTAAAATTGGATTAGGACACAAATAGAGATTTCAACTAGCGTAGCTAGATTGGTAACCTGGAATCTGAGTCAATTTCTCGAATGTAGGAATTCGAGGACGATTCTGAATTCCTGTCTCGAAGTCTTTATCCTCTCCAGTCAAGTTCATTTTTGAGGCAAGTATAGTTTGTGTTAGTTTACAGTTATTTTAATAATCGTTTTATTGCAAGTTTAAACCACGATGCAAACACGAAACTCTCCCTGAGAGTACTGACTGCAACTACTGTAACTGATTGGGGACTGGCGGAGTAGAGTAATGTTTATGACCAAAGCCAACTGTAACTTAGAACTATATTAGCTTACCCCTCACACACACGGGGATAAGCCGAATCGTATCAATATGATACAACTGTACATCCCAAGCCGGTCATATTCATTGCCTATTCAAATCACACTGTTTTACTGTTAGAAAACTGTTTATTTCTAAACTGTTTAAAAGTGCATGATTCTATTATTCATTTTAACTGTTTTAAATTAGCATGAATTATACTTTGCTCCCTCCTGACTGGAGATACATTTTTAGGGGATATTGAGGATGCTGAGCTGTTGTACAGCAGCTACTACGACCCTGTCCTGTACCCAGTAGTGCTGCCAGAGTCCCCATTGGAGGACGTTGGGACTGAGGCCGATGAGCCGGCTGATAGATAGATTTTTCTTTTTAGCATTGTTGTTTATTTCAAACTCTGTTATTTATTTCAGTACATTTTCCAGTTGTATTTTATTTTAAAGTTTAATAAAATTTCATTTCCCCAATTTGAGTTGTGACAAATATAGATGTTGTTGTATGGTTACCTGCTAATGGAACAGCTTACTGCCGCCGTCTCAACAACGGTGCAGGCTGGGCATGATCCGGTTCGACCCAATTATTTGGAATCGGGTCGTGACATTACTAATTCTTTTTCACTTGATTAAGTAGAAATAGCTTCCAACATATTATGTAACATGTGTTAAATATCTTTTACGTAGATATTGGTGATTACAATTATAGGGAAATGGTGGGGTGCCCCTCGTATGATCAACAGAGCATACCAATTTGAGGAGCCAAGGTTCAAGTGTAAATCCGTAGACGATCCTTGTTTGCGTGCTTTTGTGGATGGCATATCTGATTTGGTATGACTAAACTATAACTTGAAAACTAAATATACGTAGATTTTGCATAACTTACCATTTTCTACTTTCATATCATATTTTAGAGTGTTCAGTACGAATAATCTTTCCAAGAGCCATTTAGCCTGGAATCGTTCGAGCACAGTCGCAGACTTATGTGGGAAATAGTGGACCGTGTTGATCATCTCGATCTTGGACGGGACCCCGAGATGCCTCCAGTACAGTCTCGTCTTTCGTCGGACTATCCAACAACTATTGTAAGGCGGAGACACTCACGTCGTCGCAGAAGGGATGGGGGAGTAAAGATTCCTGGAGAAGAGGTTCCTGAAGAAGAGGTTCCTGAAGAGGGATCGACGCGGCAGTACTATGGAGGGGAACCCAGTCAGCAGTACTATGGAGGGACGCCTACTCAGCAGTACTATGGGGAGCGATCGACTCAGCAGTACTATGGAGGGACGCCTACTCAGCAGTACTATGGGGAGGGATCGACTCAGCACTACTATGGGGAGGGATCGAATCAGCAGTACTACCAGGAGATGGAATACTATACACAGTTAATTTCTACCCCATCAGCCCTACAGCCTACCCAGCCGACCCAGACTCAGGCGGAGGAGGATACAGCAGGTCGAAGAGGTCGACTAGGCCTAAGAGACGCGGTACGAAGAGATTATAGACGCCTTAATCGAGGGTCTCCGTAAATTTGTATCCATGATGTAAGAAAAGTTTTATTGTAATATTCAATGTTTAATCCATGATGTAAGACAAGTTTTATTGTAATATTCAATGCTTTTAATCCATCTAGTACATCTTCTATATTTGTAACAAATTTTCTAAAGTTGCAAGTAAGCTGACTAGTACATATTTCAATGTTCAATCACTCTCTTGGCTGACTAGTACATCTCCTTCGATTGTGTCCCATTGTACCACAATTACTGCAACGTAGTTCTCTTGTCGACGGTTCATGGGCCTTGATGCGATTCTTCTTTGGTCTGCTGGCTTTACGTCGTATGGCTGGTACTCCAATTTCTCCTCTTACTAAAGCAGCTTGAATATGGTAGGGAACTGGAATTGGTTCCATCTTTGCTGTGTATACACTTCTCAAGTTCGAGGTAGAAAACAGAGCATGATAATAACTTTCAATATTATAGTTACAATATCTACACACAAAACATACATGTATACATGGTATATAAGTATGGTACCATCTTCTACATGTACAAGATCTAATGTCTAATCGTACAATTTATGTTCAACTTGTTGCACGATCTATTATTTCATATGTGTAACTATCAATACCTAATAGTTCTATATGATTCTTTTCTCTGATAATGCGATTCATAGTTTTCAACATCTTCGGACAGAAATCGGTGTCTATATTCTCAGCATTGTTTCTATTCTTGTCATGAAGTGTTATAATTTTTGCTCTAATGCCGTCGAAGAGTGTTGTTATTGGTTTGTCGCGTAATCTCTTAATCCAATTGTTAAAACATTCCGCAAGATTAGAAGTATTAATATCTAATCGGGGACAAGGAGCGTACGCTGTTATCCAATGTACAAAACGACGATTTTCATCATTCACACCAATAAGCCAATCATACAATGTTATATTTTCGGCTTTAATTATTTCAAACAAGTGTTCTGCATCCGTCGGATTGTACGATCTAGCAAACGAGTCTAACAAGTTTTCAAATGTCTTTTCTCTCGCAACCTGTTTCATGTTTTGTTTGAAATGTTGAATACAAAAAAAAAGGTAATTCTGGAAAAATATTTTGCACAGCATTTATTAACCCTTTTTGTTTATCCGAAATAAATAAAATTCTATTCCAATCAATAAGAGAACTTTCAAACGATATTCTTAATGAGTTTAAAAATCATGACCAAGAATCACTGTTTTCACCTTCAGCAACAGCATATGCAATAGGGTATAATTGATGGTTAGGATCATGAGCACAAGCAATAAATAAGATGTCTTGATATTTGGAAGAAAGAAATGTAGCATCAGTACTAATAACCAGTAAACAACCACTTAAAAAACCATCAATGCACGCCTTGAAACAAATATAAATTCTTAGAAAGCTATTATCTTCAGCAATTTTAAGAAAACATCTACTACCTGGATTCGTCTCCATAATTCTAAAAGCATACTCCTCAAGACTAGCATAAGCCTCAACATAACTTCCATTTATTTCAGCTAATGACATCTCTCGGGCTCTCCATGCTTTGGAATAACTAATATGTATACGATGTTCTCTATATATATCTTTAGAGTAATGCTACAGTTACAACCAAATGCTTATAACCCTTTTACAACCTTCACCCATTGCTGACATGTGGGCCATGGTCCACATGTCAGCAAATGGGTGAGTGGTTGTAAGAGGGTTGTAAGGATTTGGTAGTAGACTTAGCATTATTGATATCTTTAACTATTTGTGATGCACTGTACGATTGATTATCCCTAATTATACCAATTATCCTGCTCTTAATCCATACAACGGTAGCTAATCGATGACGTCCACTTGTTACTGCACTAAAACAAGAATGATGACTTTCTAATGTAATTATTTTAACTATTTCCCCGGTTCCAATGCATCTGGCATATACTCTCCAATTACAGTTGGGTTGATCACAAGAATAAATAATTCCACGAGCATTGTTCATAGCATTAGCTGAACAACTAAAATTGTGTTCAATTGCAACGTTACTTATGAAACTTCTAAATTCAGAACGAGAAGAAAATGTTTTACCAACAAATAATTCAGGGGTTGTAGCATTATCCATATTATCATCTAACTCATATTCTATATTTTCAACTAAATCATCACTATTTCCGTCGTTATCATCATCATCATCGTCAGATTCGTTTGATGAATGATTTTCTTCAAAAGATGGAACAATTTGTCGGGAAGAACTGGCACCAGCAAAATAATTCATGGGCTGACTATTTCTATTATCAAATGTCGTGGATATTTGAATAACAAAAATATTTATATATCGTGATTGTGAATTAATCTCAAGCAAAAAATTCCATGCTTCGTCGCCATCTACTATAAAACATCTAGAATTTAAAACAGATTTTATAATAAATTCGTATCGAATAGAACAACGTTCAATAATTAGATTACGTAAAATTTCAAAACTACTATTAATAAAAGTTGAAAAATTTTGCGTCTCCCCTCCTTCATAATCTAACCCATTCAAGTTACCTCCGTACGAACACACTATTCTTACGCTGCTACGATCCATGAAGACTTGTAGAAAAAAGATTGTAGGAGTCTTTTAGAGAGAAGCTTGTAGGAGCTTTGCAGAAGACAAAAAATTGCAGGCAGAAGGATGAGAGAAGAGTTCTGAGAATTGGTGAGGATGAGAGAACAATGGTGAGAATTGGGTTCCTTATGTAGGAGGGGAGGGAAGCTGGCCGAACGATGAAAAAAATGGGCTCTAACTCTCCAACTGAGTTGGCGAGCTGTTGGTCGTTTGGTGGTGGGACCCACTCCAAGCCGCCAACTCAGTTGGAGGGTTGGAGCAGCCCTTGGCCCGCCAACTGAGTTGGAGGGCTCATCACTTCTGTGACAGAGCCCTCCAACTCAGTTGGCGGGTTGTCCCTTTATTTGCAAATTTGCAAAATTGTCCCCCCACCCGCAATTTCCTATATATGTGTTACTCTATATGAAAAAATCCGTTGTAAATAGCATGAGAAGAGTTAGACTTCAAACTGGAAAAAAAAAAATCCAAACTCCAGCGTATTTGGAAGTCTATTTTAACTTTGCTTCATTTTGGCCTTTTATTATAATCAGGGTCGGCCCTGGGGTAAGCTTGAAAAGCTATTGGACTTGGACAACCCTCCAGTTAGGGTAATCCCGCAGGTCCCTAAGTCTCTACCACTGTTAATAGAGCCTCTGCGGTCCACCGCAACTCCTCTTTGTCAATTAAACTAGCAATCCACCTCGAGTAGGTACTCAAGGAGAAGAACTCGGAATCCGAGCTACACGTCTCCGTCAGGATCGGAGACTTCGATGCCGCTGCCAACCCTCCTCGCCATCAATTTTTTTTAATATCTTCTTTTGGAGTTGAGGACAAGGAACAACTAAATTTAACTCCGGCTAGGACAACCCAACCCCCGACCGGCCCTGGTTATAATTGGTAGGGCTAGAATTTTTATAGTTTGCTGACAATGCTGTAAAGCTAGCTTTGGTTCCCAAAATGGTTAGTTCAAACTCAGCATGATTGCAATAAAAGATTCTTCCAAGTAACACATAATAAATCAAAGTTTGCTTTTGGCTAGTCCCGATCAACTTTTAATGTGCCCTTATAAATAGTCTAAATAAAATAGATTTTTAATTCTTACAATGCCAGTGGAGGCCAAAAGTTTCATCGATGGTTATAGGTGGATTCTCTCGTGTCTAGAATTTCGTGTCATGTATTGTACAATTGCTGGTTCAGTCGGTTCAGTTATTATTTGGACACGTGACATACTTACTCAACTGGACCGCTGGTGGAGTTGATTGTCAGTATGTGAAATATAGATCCTATATGTACTTCCAAAAATCTCATTCCTCCATGTCCTTCTGCCACGTGGCACTCCCTTATTGACCCAAGCAAATAGGGGGAGAGGTTGGGGGGAAGACATGAGCGAATAGAAGAGGGCCACATGACGGAGGGGCATAGAGGGATGAGATTTTGGAGGTACATAAAATATTTACCATAAATTTAATTTAATAGAATATACATAACTTTCAAAGAAATAGGATATAAACATTAAGAAACATTTACCTTTTGTATATTTAAGAGCCAAACCCAATAGGGATTTTAAATAAGCACTTTAGGCTTTAGCTTTCTTATACAAGTTAAAATATTATCACAAACATGACACTCTTTTGAATATGATCACTGTATCAAACGATTTGGTTCCCTCCATTGCTACATAATAATTCAGACCATATATCATATATTTATCATTCAATCTTTCTTGAGGACCCTGATATCCCTCCACCTTGACTCCATGTAATGGCTTGGCTCAGTCTGGGTATAAACCCCGCACTTGAAATCGAACTTGCTCGCCCCGTTCCCGTCCGTCTGCAGCTTCTCAACTCCGTCGACAAACACGGTCAGCTTGTCCGCGTCGACATCGTGTATCACGTTGATCCTCATCCACCGATCGTAGATGTTGCTCTCCACCACCTGCCTCGTGTAGAACTTCAACTGAGCATCGTAGACCTTCAGCATCAACACGGTCGATGCACCGAAAAATCGGTGGATCTGCATGATTGCAGTGCCGGAGGTGCCATTTGGGACGAAACCGTACCCTTCGAACTGCCACACACCAGATGAGTAGTCGTATCCCTGCATTGCATTGGAATTAAGTAGAATATCTTTTTAGTTCTCTATCATTTTTATTAACTATATATACATAATAAATATCCTTCAATTCTTGCTTACACGGATGCGGAGCTCACTCCGTGGCTTGGTACCGCTATCCGGTCGAAGTGGTTTGTCAGTAGAGTACACCCAAAACTTGTGTACTCCATCAACATAGCTGTAGCGATCATTGATCGGCAAATTGTACGGCCGTTGTATCTCGAAATTACGGTCCGTTAGCGGGACTGCGGTGAACCCGTCGGTTGGATCAGCACTGCAGAAGAAGATTTGGGCATGATTCGTGAACATTACTCCCATGGATGCCAAGCAGAGAAGAAGCCGTGCTAAACAAGCCATTTAATTCCCAAGAAAATGTGAGAATCAAGTAGGAGAGCTATGTATGTATGTATGTTGTGTACATGTTATGAAGAGTGAAGGGGCTGGCTTAAATAGGATTGAGATGTCACTAAAGGTTCACACAGAGTACGTAAGAGTCCTACTACTTGTGGGAACTAAATGCATTATGACCTTAACTTGTAATTTAAGTTTTATATTTAACCTTGCAATATTGTAGGGAGATGGTTGCCTTATATGTAATTTATTGTGTCTAGAGATTCAGAGAAACGTTAGGTCCAAAAATGAAGTTCAATAATTAATCATCCGAACAAAAATGACGTTCAATAGTTAATTATCCAAACCTCTTCAAAGAAGGTTACAACTATCTTACTATAATTTGATTCACCGATCGAGGTCCATCGTTTAATGGTTCTGTTGGGGACGCGGTGTGATCCGAATCAGAATTGGCTCATGAGGTACAATATTGGACTGAACACATATGTCTTAGTAGAGAATTTTCGTATAAAACCTGAACCAATTCCAATTATTTACACATCATGATTCCACTTCGTACTCGATGTGGGACTAAATTATCAACTCTAATGCCACTTCTTTTGAGGGCTCAACCAGAAACGAGATACAATCCAACAAACTCCACCTTAACTCGTTTTTACTGGTCGAACAACCTTAGCACTCATGCTACCTTTGCTTTTTTTTTGTCAGCCGAACAACTTTAGCACCCTTGTTACCTTTGCTCGTTTCCGTCAGTCGAACAACCTTAGCATCCATGCTATATTTGCTCGTTTCCGCCAGCACCCATGTTGGACTAGCCCTGATCAAAAAGTGAAGTGCCTTTATAAGTTACCTAAATCTTTGTTGTGTTAGTTACTTGGAGAGAAATTTGTTAACTGACCCATGTTGGCATGGACAGCATCCATGTAAGTGTAGTTGCGCCTCCCGGTGACCGGGTCGCCGGAACGGTAGCAGTCGGAGAGGAGGGCAGAGGTGTAGTAGATGACGAAGGAGAACAGTATCATCACTGCGGGGCCGGCCACCCACCCCGGCTGCGCGATGGCCCAGGCCAGCGACAGCACGCCGGACCCGATCACTGCGGTTATGATGTGTGCACTCGCTGTCCATACAGTCCCTGTGCAAATTTTTGAATTTTCCCAGTCAGGCGGCAATTGCTTGCAATAGACCAGAAACATCAATGCCAACAATTCCGGTTTTGCTGGTTCGACACTATAATGATACATGTACAATTTCGGTTCAAATATGGTAAATTCTAAAGGCACTCCATATTTTATTCCAGGACAGTCCAGTCTTAGAACTGCCAACTTGTTGACAGTTCTAACATAAAGTAGGACTATCAAGCAGTCATAAAGAATTTGAATATTAAGATGGACTGTCAACGAAGTGTTGACAGTCCTCCTTAATGTTAGGACTGTCAACTTTGTTGGCAGTCCATTAGTTGGCAGTCTATTAACAGTCCTAATGGACTGTCTAGAAGAGTATTAACAGTCCTAATGGACTGTCTAGGAGTAAAATGTGGAGTATCTTTAGAATTTACCTTCAAATACTCTTCTATATGAAAAGTTAGCAATGACCATCATTTTTACCAGTTCTCTTGAGGCGTCCGTCGTCGTCGCATTTGGATGTTCCCGGCTGGCGTCCAAGTTCTAGGGAGTGATCCAGAGGAGGGAAAGCCACTTGCCGGTAGAATTTGGCGGCGTCGGCGTCGTTCTCGCCCATCTTTGTATCAATGAGGAAGACACCAAAGTGAGTAACTTCTTATGTATAGGAAACTTTGAGTTATCTACTATGTTGTATGTTAACAACAAGATGACTAGCAAACCTTTCTTACAAGCTAAATAGAGAGCAGAGGAGGTGGGAGTAAAATGGCCATGGTGGTGTGGCTATATATAGAAACAAATCATAACAAGAAGATATGTAGCCACATGGGGCAAACAACAAACTGCGGCAGTGAGTTCACAAGTGCAAGTTCAACCAACAATCTTGTTACTGTAGAGAAAGTGGTAGTATATTTTCCTCTGCACCACTCTCTCCTCACTTCACCTATTGGACTCACCAAGGGTCAATGAAAGAAGCACAGGACCCATGGGGTAAGCCAGACAAGACTTCGGATTTGACCCTTATGCTCAACATGATCCCAAAAGAGGTCTGGGTCACGGATGATCCTCCATGATCGACCTACAATAAGGATCAAGGGACAACCAAAAATAGCTCCGGATAGGACAACCATATCCCCTGGGCCGGCCCTGAAGAGCACGACAAGTTCACACACTTCGCCAAAGATCATGGGAAACTACATAAGCCAACACAGTGTAAAGCTAAGCATTGTCTACGAAGCGTGCAGACGCTTTGGAACTAGTGTCGTGTCTGTGTCGGACATGACACTGACACTACAAAGTACACCAGGACATGTCAAAATTAGTACCTTCTGCATTCACTTGATCTGTGCAGTGAAGCAGCAAGAGGAAGGAGAGGAGAAAGAAATGGGCAGGACATGTGAAGTTAGGCATGGGAATTAGCCTTTATATAGGGATAATAGTGCATAAAAACATGCCATATTATTGTTGTTATGATTATTGTTATAGTAACAAGGTCCACCCTCGTTTGTGGAGGAATAGGTTCCTTCATTAAGTAGTCAAGACACCAATGGTTTCTTAATTTGAGTTGTTGTTCTTCCACTCCCCACATTTGTCACTACTATCAGTTAATTGTTCATTTGAGAGGTTTAGAAGCATTTGGAATCCCTGTCAAGTTGCTATAGGAATGACTTGGTACAAGTTTTGATTTCATTGTACTTGTTTAAGTACTCGCCTGTGTCGGCAAGTGAAGGTAAGCTGGTTGTGGAAATGAATTAATTCCGCGATCCTTAAATTGAGGCCGGCCCAAGGAGTTGGGTTGTGCTATCCGAAACTAATTTTGGTTGTCCTTTAATCCTTATTGTGGGTCGATCCTGAATGTTCCCCCGAGACACCGGCCTCTTGTAGGATGCCCTAAGCAGAGGAGGATTGTCCAAGCTCGGAGTGTTATATGGCTTACCCCTATATATATATACCGCTTATAAATAGGCGAAGACTACAACAAGAAATATATGATTACAAGAGCGACAAACAATACTAGGAATGAAGAGTAGTTCACTAGACGATCGAGAAAATTGGGGCTGAAACTGGAAGAGTAATTGGTCTACAGTGTAGCATATATAAGTTGTCGCAATGTTTGTTTCAAAATTTCCTGAAAAGCCAATTATAGGTAATTGAAGTTGTGAGAAGCTTGAATGACAAGAAGGTTTCAATCAAGATTCATAGTAAGAAGGTTTCAATCAAGATTCATAGTATCCTGCAAGTATCGAGATCGACGATAGCAACAGTATCGGTGATATCACATCGGAGTATTGGGAAGCAAATAATTATTAATAAATTTAGTGAAAATAATTTAGACATTTATGCATAATTTTAAGTATTTTCTGTATTGTTTTATAGTAGTTTTGAAAGTGAATGAAAAAGACGATTGGTTTACCTAGGATAGATAAGTTTTCTTCATTTACATGATTTTACAACTTTACTATGTTTTTAAATCTTTGCTTATTAGTCTTTTGTGTTCAATTTCTTTGCACCGCTAATGTCGGTAACGGTGAGTATCGGTATCGGATTATGACATGCCAAATCGTGTCGGTAACGGTTGTATCGGATCGATATCGACCGATACTGCAAACTATGATTTTCAATCAATCATGGAGAAAGCATATTGTAGTTTCCACAGATGTACAGAATATACTATAAGTAAATCACTATGTTTTGTGTTTGTATGTACTATAATCCTTACAACTGTTTGTTTCTCTTTTATTTCATGAAGTAAACAGAATGTGTGATATACTTTCTCACTAGCATAGCTAAACCAATCAATTTGAAGCCCTTAAAAACTTTTTTTTTTTAAATTCTCCACCTACCATCAAGGGCTAGGTATGAGTGGGAGAACACCCCTAGCTTAAGAAGCATCCCCCTCCTGAAATGAGATATCCACTTTGACCAACACCAAATATATACAGAAACCCTAATAGCAATAATGCTAAAATAATACGAAGATATTCGCAGAGGGAATAAGAAAAAAAACATTCAATATTATGTTGCATCATCTCTTTTCCTTTTGCAAATTCTTCACAATAACTAATGAGTGCTAGAAAAAGGATATCCTACTTTGATTAAATAACTTGAGGGGTACAAGTAGGTAACCGTATCAGATTTGCCAAATGAATCGACAAGTGGTGTCTTAGAAAAAACTATAATACCTACAAGAAAAAGACGTAACAAGGTGTTAATTCTCCTCACTTGAGAAGAAAGATGAGCTTTAAAGATTGAGGAATATCTGCATCTTTCATGTTTGAGCAGCTTAATTTCTTACTATACTTCTCTTTTCCCGAATCTTGAACAGGACCTCCTCAATAACCTTCACCAACGTCCCCGACCACCCCTTAGTATAAGATGTTAATGCACAACTTCATTTCATCTTAACCAATATGGGATTAAATTTTGCTATACACTCCTTTCATGAATTCAATGGATTCTATAAATGTTATGGGCAAAGGCGCGCGCGGAACCACCTTAGGGGCTGAGATGGGATCCAACCCACACACACAAAAAAGAGGTTATTATTATTTTTCATGAGTCAATCCACACCTCTATCCATTCCAGCCCAACCTAGTTCATCCCAGTTCGAATTTGTGGTTCCGTCCTAGGTTATGGGAACCAACAGACTTCTGCAGAATGAATGAATAGAGAGAGGGACCAAAAGAACCTTTTATAGAGTGCTAAATGACCCTATGGTATAAGAATGATATCCTTGTCTTCCTCCATGTTCATGAAATTGTTACTCCTATATTCATGAACAAATAGGACTTAACCTCCATATGAATCAACACTTAATTAACTAGAATATAATAACTTGAACCATGCAAATGAATGTGTTAAGCTTATTTTAATATCAAATCATTCTTCAATTACTTTTCTATCTTACATTTGGAGAAAAGTAAAGTATGAAATAATAATTTGGATGTGTTTCTATAAATAATGAGAAGCTGGATTGTGTTACTGTTATTAATACTGCTATAAACAATCATTCCTTTTCACTCTTTCAATCTTTACAGTGGATCAGTTACGTGCTATGTTGTACGGATACAGATATAACATGGCATGGTAAAGACACGGCATATATTTTGGTATGTCCTAGTACATTTTAGAGTGTATCGTATCTAGATCGTGTCCGAAGTGTGTACGACTTGGCAAGGCCCACGTATTGGAGTGTCCTGCTGAAACCCAACCTCAAGACAACTACGAGGCCAAGGCCTCCGCCTCTCTCCCTGTCAACCTTGGCGTGTAGACCTGTATTCCCTATGTTGTCAGTGTGGTTTTGTCTCACCATCAATCTTGACACCAACTTGCATTGATCCTGACACTGTACTGGTCTACTTAGTCTCAACTGCCGGCAACTATGTTGGTGCATGCCTTCACCAGCCCATCACGCAGAATGCTTCAGCAAGGCAACAATTGAAACTTGGATATCATTTGATTCCTGTTCTTAAACAGGGTTATGAAAATTATAATGTTCATTCGGCGAGTCTATGTTTGTATCCACTTTGTTAATATCAAATTAGCCCTCAACTCAGTATATTTGAGGATTTTACTGTTAAAGTTCTCGCCACTCTAGAAACGTTATAACTGTAACGAGGATAGAGGGTTATATAAATCTTTGTATTACTTTCCATATTTAGATCCTACACTCAATTGCAGGTATGTCAATTTTGATGTCACATTTCATAATCAGAGCCTTATTTTCTATATTCATGTCATCTCCAATGTCGTCTGTCTGGATTAAAAAAAAAACTGCAAATGGTTTTAGTCCAGTTCTGTTCCGGTTCCACTTCCGATACCTTGATTGTCTTTGGACCTTTGGCCTCGCCTCCAATGAAACACATCAAAGCTATGATGCATGAATGATAAGCCATTTGATCTTCCCATAAACTTGGAGCAGTTTACTCTCTTGATCAATTATATGTGTCGCCAAGTTACACTGTGGCCACGTTTGGGTCGTGGAATCAGGAAAAGTCATTATTTTCTGTGTTTGAATGCCAAAGGAAAGGAGAATGAAAGGAAAAAAATAGTTCCGGAAAGAAAGAAAAATAGGAAAAATACCTTACCCCTAGAAGGATTCACTTTCCCTCCCAATTTTCTGCATTTATTACAAAAAAATTGGGACTAAACTATCTCTGCTCAAAGATGTGTTCTGACTATATATTCCTGGCCTTTCCAAACACCGAAAAGAAAAATCGATGAAAATTGTAATTTCACATGTCCATGGAAAGAGCAAATAATTGATTTCCTTTTATTTTCGCCAGGGGATGACGTCTGTAGAGAATAAGTCACCTTTAAAATATGCAAAGCATGTAAGTTAAAACAACCACTACGAGAAGTATTAATATATGTCCATAACCAAGTAAATGAGACTATTCTTGTCAGTTCAGAGTGTTTACAAATTACACCTGAACAAAGGATAATATATGTTACAAAGGAACCAGTTTCTCTATAAGTTAGTACTTGCTTCAATCAACAACTACTACCAGAAAATCTTTCAGTTTGAATAGCTTCCTTAGAGAAAGTAGGCTTCTAAAAAATTGATTATATATGAGAATCTCTTTCTAGTCAATTTGTCAAAGAATCTTCTCTCATGACTTTCCTTAGTTTAGTTTAGCTTTCATGAATTTGTTTTTTTTTTTTTCCAAATATGTGTTAACAAAAAATATGAGTTGAAATTATGTTCCCCTCTATTGCGTGATTGAGACTTAAACAATCTGCAACCAGAGGTTCGGCAGCCAAATGTGAGACTTTTGTATGGGAAGGGGAAGACGGAGGATTGATATTGAGGGGACAGTTAGGTGTTGTTTGTTTGCACATATGAAGGTATGAATAAAAGAAAATTCCACACTTCAAAGACATTATATGTTATTTGGTTGTCAACACATTCATATGCAATGTATGAATGTTTGTCTCTAAAACACTCTCTGAAATCTCACATCCGAAAATTTGAATAAAATTAGTGATATTTAGTTTTAGGGTCTCACATATACATGGATATTAGGGTTTGGGTCTGGAAATTGACAGATGTTAGAGTTTGGGCCTCGAAATCACTGTTTACGTAGACTAATGAACAGTGACTTCGAGACCCAAATTCTAATATCGGTCAATTTCGAGACCCAAACTCTAATACCATATATATATATATATATATATATATATATATATATATATATATATGAGTCCTAAAACTAAATAACCCTAAAAATTATTTCCAATTTTGTTCTAATATCGTTGTCAAAAAATTCTTTAATATAATGATATAATGGTCTAAATAATATATATTTCGTGTTCACATGTAAAGCATGTAAACAAAAACTATTATTCAGAGGGTTTCATTCAGATGAAAACAAACTACTTTTTCATATTGAGAATTCAGACTATTCATGACTTCTATGTGGTTGTGTTGGTGTAGGAAAAGTCAAATTTCATAAGTTACCTATGAATAATCAATATACTTGAAACTTAGTTCAAGAAAGGGGAAGGGTATGCCTTATCTTTCTTCAATGATGGTTCTCAATTGAATGCGATTTTAATCTAGACTGTTTGGATATAGATAAATTTAGACACCGATAAAGTTTGTTTGATGTTCTATACAAGTTTATCACGTCCTTTGAATAACATTGATCAAGTTAGAAAATTTCTCACTATTTAGAATATTACAATTAGTAAATTTCCTAAAAGTGCTCTAGTGACAGCAAAAATTGAAAGAAGTTTCCTCATCTATTATTGACAAAATTTTCACTATTTGGTATGTGTTTATAAATAGAACTTGATTCAGTAAATATTACAACAGTAAACTGTAATTAGAAAATTGTTGAATCCTATTGTATCAGTTATCCGGCGACATCAAAAATCAGTTAATATCAGCTCCCACCAGTAGTGCAGTTCAAGTAAAAAGTGAAGGCATCTACAAGGGGAATCGGCAAAAACAACAAAAAATATGCTCATTGGACTTCTACTTGTTTCATAAGCACATTAAACCATAGAAAAAATGAAACAAGAATTGGATGTGCATGAAAAACGTATTAGAAATTACAAATCATAAAGATGTAGTCAATCATGGAAATTATACACTAAGCAGCAACCTAATCTTACTAAGATAACCAGGGTTCAACAAAGTAAGGTTTTTACTTAAGGATACTGATATGATTAGTTTAAGAACAAAAACTACAATATGAAAGAAGCAATCACTAGATGACCAATATAAAGCCTACTTTGACATGGCTGCCAAATAATGTATCCATGTGATAATCATTTCAAACTACAGGCACCTCGTGTTATATAGAAAAACATTTGAGGTTAAGTTATATCCAAATATCTGCTTCTGTTATATATGCTTAGCACAAGGATCACGTTTCCAACTCGAAACAAACATACTAACATAGTTGGAATAAGCCCTTTTGCATATTACTTTATTGCACTTGATCTTCGTTCATAACTAAGCAAACCAAAGTAATTACATATCAGAGAATAAGGCATGCTAAGCAGGATCAAACCCTTGAGTTAATATTTCATAGCAAAAGAGTTAGGCAAGCTTGAGCGGATAATGGCAAGAAAGACAAGTTAATTACATGTTCATCACCATACTAGTGAACTTAATCAAGCCAAGCACTTCATAAGCACATAACATGTTCTTTTTTAACTGGTTCGAATCTATTATAATAGTAGCTTATCGAGACAATTTTTAGTTGAGTCAAATAGATGTTATACTACTTGTTCTCCTGCAAATTAGGCTGGATTGGTTGCACACGGAAAGCCATTGGCATCTGGGAAGCAAACTCCCTGTCCTTCTGTTGATAACCCAGGTCCAGTTCTCTCATATTTCCCTCCATTGCCAATTGCTGATGATGCTGTTAAATGGAAATTACAGTAAGCTAAAACTGTGTGGATGGAAATGAAGAGGAATCATGAATTTTCCGTTAAGTTTAGTATACTGACTATGACGATGTGCACGCCATAACTCATCAAGTCAAGAAACTGAAGCAGAATAAACATTTATTTCCTGGTAATGATACTAATGTATCCATATACTGCAGTTGCAAAAGATACATAAGATACACAATCCAATGAGGACTTGATTAAATTTTGTACCACTCTTATATAAGTTCATATCCAATGTAGAAGGGGAAAAAACATGTTCATACTAAAAAATAATCATGTTTATGACGAAAGGGAAATGTCCGAGCGCTATAGTTTGGTTGTCATTAGGATAATTTAGCCAGATATTTATAAGAAAGAAACTGGTTTGCCATATAAGCAAAGCATAGGGCATGTAGGCTTAGATGTGGTTCGGGAAGACATCTGCATTCGACTATGAGCTAACCTATGACATGAAAAGCAAAAAAAAAAAAAAAACAAAACAATTTTATGTGAATTACCAACTGTTTTGGGTTTATTTGAAGCGCCAATGGTTAATGGAAATGCTTTGGGCATTGATTTAAGAATTGAAGATGACCCAGTCGACTATTACTGTCGATTGCAGTATCAATTGCTCGAAACTAGTCCAATAAAACAAGGCAACTACCAGATCTACTGATAGTAGTAATAACTCAAAAAAAAATTAGTTGTCCCCGCTATAATCACTAGACATTAAAAAAAAAAATCCTTAGTCACAGCCTAAATGTGAATCAAGTTAACCTCAATAAAGCAGTTTTTATCTCTGAGTACCAAGGATGATCGATCACAAAATTTTCATATAACATATAACAAATATAGTTCAAAACACAGTAATTTATCGCCATCCAAAATTGGAGTTAAAGGAATTACCAGTATATAGGTCAATCTCTTGTTCTCCTCTTCCAGAAGTCTTTCCTGCATATTAACCCAATCAAATTACATAAAACTCATTGACAGTGTAGAAACATAATAATACACTAAATAAAGAATATGTCAATGCAAAAGTAAGGGAACTAAGGTTTAATTAGTGAATCCTTACATTTTTCTTGAGCATCCTCAAGTAATCCATCTTCAGAACAAGTATAAGAAAGCCATTAATTAATTATTGATTATAACTGACTCCTGAAATCAAAGAAAAAGCCGAAAAAGGAAGCCGAAGGAGAAGGGCCTTGCCTGCTTGTCCTGAACACTAGTGAGCCCATTCTGGAGGGCTTCTTCGATTGGGATCAGTTCTTTTGGATTAAGTGAGTTCAGGTCCTCTCCCTTTAAATGCCTGGTTCACATCACAAAGCACAATTAATTGAGGAGGGTGAAGTTGGATTGAATAATTAAAAATGACCAACAGAATAGTCGAACGAAATCCAAATTATGAACCTGAGCTCGATCTGCATGTTATCGTTCTCTTTCTTGATACGGTCAATCTGGGCACTGAGATTCTGAAAAGAAGTTTGTGCAAGTTGAGTTATTTATAATTTCTCCTCTCTTTTATGTCGCTTTAAATCATCAAGAAAACTAACTAGAAAGACCAAATCAGAATTAAGATTGTTCTGAGCAGACATTTTCATACTAATATTCCAAAGGAGCTACATTTGTTTCTCAGCAAATATATATTAAACCTCTCTTGTCAAAGCCTCCTAGCGCATCCTGACTGGTGAATTCAATCCCAAAGGGAAAGCGGATTATTTCTTCCATTTATGATGGGAGTTACTAGTACGTAATCGAGAACAGGGTTTTCAAGATCTGTCATATATTTCTGATATTGCACCACTTTCATTCATCAAAACAAATACCATACAAGGAACAGGAAAGAGTTATACATGGCTGATCTGAACACTATAGGCCCAAATCCTTAAACCGGTTCTCTACAAGTCACCATCCATTTCGGATAGAGAATTGTGGAGTTTAGGAACTAATTAGGAAGTAGCAAATTCATGAAGAAAGAAATGACTAATTCGATCCGGAGTATTCTTCAGCTAATATATATACCTAGAGTTGAAATGAGTCTAATATCTCAGATAATTTTATTGAGGGCTACTGCCTACTACTTATAGAGGGTCCAACCCCTCTTCATATTACATCTAACCGATGTGGGACTAAAGTCCCTTATTTACTCTCAACACTCCCCCTCAAGATGGGCGATAGATATTAATCATCCCCATCTTGTTACATAGCTTTGACAGACTCAATGAACTAAGACCCTTAGTCAGACAGTCTGCCACCTGTTCTTCTGAGCGAACATAGTCAATCTTCAGTATCCCTTGTTCCAGCTTTTCTTTGATGAAGAATCGATCGATCTCGATGTGCTTCGTTCTGTCGTGCTGAACCGGATTGTTCGCTATACTTATCGCAGCTTGACTATCGCTCAGAAGGTGCAATGGTGTCCCCTTGTCTAGCTTCAACTCTGTCAGCAGCGCCTTTACCCATAGCATTTCTGATACTCCTAGAGCCATTGCTCTGTATTCTGCTTCAGCTGTCGACCGTGCTACCACTGACTGTTTCTTGCTTCTCCATGAAACTAGGTTTCCTCCTACAAAAACACAGTACCCTGTGGTAGACCTTCTGTCGTCTATGCAGCTTGCCCAGTCTGCATCGCAGTATCCCTCAACATCTGTGCATCCATTCTTCTTGAACCACAATCCTTTTCCCGGCGTCCCTTTCAGATATCTTAGGATCTGAAATACTGCATCCATATGATCCGTTCTTGGATCATGCATATAGCGGCTTACAACACTTACTGCAAATGAGATATCAGGGCGAGTATGCCCTAGATAAATCAGTCTGCCTACTAGCCTTTGATATCTTTTGCGATCAACAGGCTCTCCTGCTTCTGCTCCCATCTTGCACTTCTGGTCAATTGGAGTGACTGCTGCTCGGCATCCCAGCATTCCTGTCTCCTTCAGCAGATCTAGTGCATATTTTCTTTGTGAGAGAACAATTCCTTGTTCACCATCACACACCTCGATACCTAAAAAGTATCTCATCTGTCCTAAGTCCTTCACCTCAAACTCCTTAGCGAGTTTCGACTTCAGCTTAGTGATCTCATCAGCATCATCACCTGTGATCACTATATCATCTACATATACAGCAAGTATAGTAATGTGGCCCCTTGCATGCTGGAGAAAGACAGTATGATCTGCATTTGTCTGATGGTACCCCATGCCAGTGACAGCCCTTCTGAATCTGTCAAACCAGGCTCGAGGAGATTGCTTCAGCCCGTACAACGACTTCTTCAGTTTGCACACTTTTCCATGTGACGTTCCTTCACCTGAATCTGACACAGAGTAGCACCCCGGAGGAGTCTCCATGTATACTTCTTCTTGTAGGTCTCCATGAAGAAATGCGTTCTTTACGTCTAACTGATGTAGCTTCAACCCATAGTTTGCTGCAATGGAGACCAGCGTTCTTACGGTACTCATCTTCGCTACTGGGGCAAAAGTCTCATCATAGTCGATGCCATATGTCTGGGTATAGCCTTTTGCAACCAGTCTCGCCTTGTTCCGCTCAACTTTTCCTTCTGGTGTCTCCTTCACTGTGTACACCCATTTGCATCCCACAGCTTTCTTCCCTTCAGGTAATGGCACCAGCTCCCATGTCTTATTTTTCTCTAGTGCCCCAAGTTCTTCTATCATTGCAGCTTTTCATCTTGGGTCCTTCTTTGCTTCCTGCCAATTCTTAGGTAAAGAAGTGGAGTCTAATGAAGTGAGGAAGGCTTGATAAGTCGGAGAGATATTAGAATAAGACAAGTAGTTGGCGATATCATGTTTATAATCTTGATAACGAATAGGAGCCTTTCCCGCATTAATGCGAGAAGACCTCCTTAAGGGAGCAATAGGTGGAGGAGAAAGCATACCATCCGAGTCGGAGAGACCCGCTTCCGAATCCGAGTGATCCGGTACGGAAGTAACATCTTCAGGAGTTGGGGCAGGAGTAGACGAAGGACTTGGCACATTTGGCACAGGGCACGGCACAGTACTGGACCTCTGCTGTCTTCTTCTGTAAACTTGGAGCTCCTTTTCCCTTGTCTGCTTCTTCCCCTGCGTAATGTACGTATTGTCTTCTTCGTCCTCCGTATCAGTATCATCGATGCTTTCTCCCCCTTTTTCCAGTTTGTCACGACAGGACAAGGTACCGATCCGACAACTACGTTTGGGCGTACTACCTCCCCCTCACGTCTAACACCCTCTGTGGGAGGCGTGTTCCCAAACGCAGAACCTTCGTCCGAACCATAATAAGGTTCCAGCTCTCTGAATGTAACGTCCATGCTTACAAACAGCTTCCGTTCAACCAGGCTCCAGCATACGTAACCCTTCTGTGTCCCGGTGTACCCAACAAAGACACACTTAACTGCTCGAGGATCCAGCTTACCAACACCTCGGGCCCCCGCGCCCCCGCCAGCTTCCGCTCCCTCATGCCCCTTCGCCCCCGCGCCACCGCCAGCGTCCGCTCCCCTGCACCCCCGCGGGCGTCTTCGCTCCCGCGCCACCGCCAGCGTCCGCTCCCCCGCACCCCCGCGGGCATCCTCGCCCTCGCGCCCCCGTCGGCATTCGCGCCCCCGTCGGCATTCGCGCCCCCGCCAGCGTCCACACCCCCACCGGCATCCGCATCCCCGCGCCCCTGCCGGCATCCGCCGTTGGAGAGTTTGGGACTGTCCTCAGTAAGGGTTGGGCAACCCCAAAGAAAATTTGGGATGTCCTGAGTAAGTTCCACCAAACTGGGTTGTCGTGAAGTAAGGGTTGTCCACAAGTAAAGTTGGAGTGCCCTTAGAATTAGCCAATAAAAAGATCAATTTAATGGTGTGAGATCCAATATTAATTGCTACGAGAGATGGAAAATTTCTATGACAGAAATTCTCCATTCCTACGTCAATACCACCTAGGATAGAAATAGGGATAGAAAAACCTCATTGCAATGAAATTTTTTTCTAATATGAATTTCTACCATAGAATTAGAAATAGGAGAGAGAAGGATGAGCTAAATTAACTTATGAGTTGTATAGCCTTGGAAAGTAAGAAATATACCTCATGCTTGGCATCCCAGAGCTTCTTCCCGCAGTTGAGCTGGTACCTCTCCAGTATCTTCGGCAACCTTTTCCAGTTACCAACAATTAAATAGAAATATTAACCATATATAGAGAAGAAGAAGAAGAAGAGGTTAGGTACGTTGTGTTGGCACTGCAGTAGTCGGAGAGCTTCCCGGAGGTGGAGAAGATGACGACGGAGACCTGCGCGTCGCAGAGGACGCTGATCTCCCTGGCCTTCTTGATGATCCCGTTGCGCCGCTTCGAGAAGGTCACCTGCCTGTTCGTCGTGTTCTCAATCCTCTTTATCTCAATCTTCCCTCTCCCCATCTCTCTCTCCTCTCTCTCTCTCTCTCTCTCTCTCTCTCTTCTATTTGTTGTATAGCTAGAGAGGAGGGGGGTCATGACTCATGTTCTGTTTATATGAGAGAGAGAGAGAAAGGACTCATGGAGGGTTTTCCATTGTTGGCTATGGGGAGGGTCTGCTTTCGAAGGGAGCAGGAGAGGAGTGGTTTCATTTGGTTTAAAGAGGGGGAGGGAGTAGGAGTAGGGACTTCCTTTTATACGTCACAACTTCACATGGGAGCCATATGATATGGGGCTCGGTAGAGAGGAACTCCCCACCACCATTCAGTGGTCCATAACAAGGCTTGCCTGTGTAGCAGCATAGTACTACTTCCTGTTCTACATTTTTCTTCTTTTTCCTTTTCACATAATATAAAACAAAATAGTAATATTAGTGTGACCAAGGGTGAGCATTATTTTATTTGATTTTTTCTAAGGGCACCACAAAAATTGCTTGAGGGCAACCCTTACTTGGGGGCAGCCCAAGAAGGTAGAGAATTTGCTAGGGGACACCCAAATTTTGCTTGGGGACAGCCCAACCCCCCAAACCCTTCATTTTTTCTCATTACTCATTCTACACTCTCTCTCCTCAAAAAGAAAGAAAAAAAAAAGAGCTATCTCCCTCTCCCTCTTCCAAAACCCTAATTTTTTCTTCTCCACCACTCCACTCCCAATTCCTCCACCAAGATTTCTTCCACAACATTCGTATATTCGAAGAGATGACACGTAAGTCAAAGCAACCGGAATCTAGGTACGTTCTTCCCTAATTTCTTCAAGAATTTTGTACATTCTATTCAAAACCCTAGAATATTTTTAATTCTCTAAATTTTTTTGATAAATTAGGTTTAGAATCTCTTTATAGTTCATGAAAGAAATTTTCGAACACAAAAAATCCACATTTTATCTTGAAATCCTAACCTTAGAACACGACAAACGAGCATGTCGTTTTTGGCCGTTCGGGTTGAATACAGTAGGACTGTCAGACCTGTGGCAGTCAGGGGCGGAGCCAGGATTTAAATTCTGGCGGGGACGTGCTAATTGTATATAAAAATTCTTAATTGAACTCGAACAATAATGAATAAAAAACAAAGTCAATATTTCCAAAGTGATACAAAAAAGGAAAGAAAAACTTGTTCATAAAAGGTATTCAAAATAAACGACAACTAGTCAAATGCAAATATCTACTTAAATAGAACTCGACGTTCTTTAAAATTTTTGAAGAAATTTCAGATGGAAGAATCTCATTATTAGGGGATGACAATGGCACTTCAGGAGTGGCCGAATGTAATTCATTTGTTCTCTTCTTTTTATCAATTGTAACATGTTTTTCCATTTCATTACCAAGTTGACAATAACCCTGTAAAAATAAGATCCGAACATGAAACTAAAAAAAAAAAGACAATAACATGATTGTCAATGACTACAAAAAAAATTAACAATTTAATATGTAGAATTTATAAAATAGCAAGCAATATTCTTTCATGCATCACTATCACTAAGATCACTTATGAAAAGAGAAAAAAATAAATCTAATTAACAAGAGTGTTATTGTAAAAATATAGACACCGTACCAGGAATAAAAAATATGGTCGCTCCGCCGAAAAGCAAAGAAAATTTGAGAAAGGAATAATCTAAATATATCTTGAGATTTTTCTGGAACAAGGTTGAAGGAGAACCTGGATAAGGAGAGATGGAGATATAGAGAATAAAAGAGCGCTGAATTTTTTTTTTCTTTTCGGACGAAATATTGCACATTATCTTATTTTGGTAAATTTTTTGAAAAATGAATAAGCTAATTAATGTATTTTTAGAATAATAAAAATTAATAAAATATTTTTGAAATATATGTTTAGATAAATGTAATCAAATCAAATCTCAAAACAAATTTATCATATCTTTAGTTTTTAAATATTTGGTGGACCGCTATATATGGAGTCATTATAACATTTAAAAGTTTCTATGTATAAAATATATCAGCCCTATCTGGAAATAAATTTACAAGTTTCTATTCTATCTATCCGGTATTTGCCGAAACTGTTTGCACCTTCTATGCAAAAAAAAAAATACCGCACATATGTTTCAAGTAGGTATCCATAAAAAATATACGAAAAAATTTGAGAATCTTGGGGGGGGGGGGGGGGGGGGCGTGGCCCCCCATGGACTCTCTTTAGATCCGCCTCTGGTGGCAGTCCTAATGTAAATCAGGACTGTGGCAGTCCTGATTTACATTAGGACTGCCACAGGCATGGCAGTCCTACTGTAATGAGATATGGGGGTGGATAACTGCATGATTCTCATATGCGGGGGGTAAATGCATGTCCTATTTATGTTTCTATTATTTAATAACTGTATGTTGTCCTGCAGTCCACCGGCCGCTAACAAAAGAATACGGTCCACCGCGTCAAAGCGGAAGGAACGTGCGGGACAACGGAGCAATTGGAGCTCTTCCTTCCAAAAACGTCTTGTATGCTGGGTTGGTGAGGATGGTGAGTTCCGTATTTGTAATTAGACTGAGATTTTCATGTTTGTAGACTTAATTCACTTATACTTTCATTTACAGTCTCAAAAGGTGAAGGAATTGGCCCAGACACTCAGGAGAGGTTGCCAAAGTAACACTAGTGTCGCGTTCGCCAACGAGCTTGATCGCATCGACGACGTGGTCGAGTTCCCTTCATGAATAAAATGGAGTCTCGTTCAAAGTCCGGCATGATATGTAGTTGGATGTGAAATTATCATTAGTTGGATGTAATCTGGATATTTTTGTAAAGATATTTTTGTTGTTTGAAACTTGAAGGATATATTTGTTGTTTGGAAACTTAAGTTGTTGGGCAGACTCACTACAAGAAAACATGGTTTCTGTGACATGTAATGTTGTCACAGAAGTTATGAAACTCGTCACAACACATCTTCTGTGACAAGTACAGTGACGACTTACTTTCGTAGCCTATACCTCCGTAGCTAAAAGTATAAGTGACGACCAAAAGTCGTTGTCACAAAAAGTTCTCTACTGTGATAAGAATATGTTGTCAGTGATAGTAAACTTTCTGTGACAACAAATGCGTCACTAAAACTATTATAAGTGACGCACGATATTGTCACAAATAGCATTTTATGGTAATTAAAAATAAATATATATTTTTTGACAAAAAAAATAATAATTATTTCCGTGACGACGTTTGATATCACAAAACAATTTTAGTAACACTTTTATTGTTGTCACAATAAACGTATATGTTTAGTGACAAGTACATGTCATCATTGTAAACACTTGTACTAACACTTTTATTGTTGTCACTATATACTTATATGTTTAGTGAATATAAATGTTGTCACCGTAGTGTACACTTTATATGTTTTGTGGCAAATCAATATTGTCACGAGTATTTTTTTTTTTTGTCATTGTCATTATACATTGAAACACAAGAACACAATACAATATCACACAATTCTTGTAGAAGAGGGTATGCATGATTGTGCTCATCTTCCAAGAACACCCCATTGACTTTCCAATATAAACCAGAACTAACATTCACAAATTCTAAAAGACCACAACAACATAAAACGTAATTATATCAATCCTCAAAAAGTAATTTTATTGCTCCACAAAATTTAGTACATATAACATGGAGAGAAGTAATATTGAGCACTTATAAAATAAAGAGTATCCAAACTGGCTGGTACATAAAACCTAGAGTAATCTATAAATATAAACTGATAATCAATTGCATATGCAGCTCATGTCTTGGTGATGATCAATCTTTAATAACCTGCATAAATTAATAAAGAGATTGTTTAGAATATTCCGTAAGTATATATATATATATATATATATATATATATATATATAATTGTCAATAAAACTTGATCATTCATGTCATGCATCATGTAGATAAAATTTGATCCACTTTAATGTATCAACAATAATTAACCAAAACCAATTTCACAAATAATAAAACTTTAATTTATCAACAATAATATATATTAAAATATCTCAAATCCATAAGAACAGCAATAACGTCCATTACATAACAAAATCTATTACATAACAAATGAAATTCCTACTAGTACTACTTAGCGCCCACCTCTTTCTAGCATCAAACTCGAACCTAATCCGCATCAATCGATCTATACACAAAAAGATGAGAATTAATATTACGGTTGAACATGTATGCTAAACACAAAAAGATGAGAATAAATTGAAATTTTGTATACTAAACATGAATGCTAGACAGAGACACAATGTCAATAGATGATAAAAGAGTATCAGAGTTGTAAAATTCCCCCAAAAAAATATTGGCTCGAGTAAAAATTGAGTAAAACTGAAACTGATACTCATAATATCACTGATACCAAATGAAACATTCAACTCAACATAGCCAAAAAAATGATACTATTCACAGTTGATAACATAACAATTGTCTAGGATGATTAAAAGTTTATGTACCTCCCCCGAAATCAATGGCTGGGACTGCCAAGATCAAAATCCAGAGTGTAGTCATGCTCAATTGTAAGAATAACCGAGGCCATAAATTTCAAGAACAGGAAAAGGTACCTACATGAAATAGAGATAAAATTTAGAGAATGACACATTCAAGAAAATACCAAATAAAATAATAATGCACTATGAAAATGGAACAAAAACAAAGAAGATTGAATTGTTGTAAATGGTCTTGATTAATTTCCAATTCATGTGTATTCTATATACATGTGTCATAATATCACTGATACCATATACATATTCTATTAATCAAGAAGATTGAAGCACCTATCAGAAAAATTGAAGCACCTATCAGAAGATGAACAAAAACAGAAAATGGAAGAACTGATACCATATACATATTCTATTAAACAAAGAAGATTGAAAAATTGATGCAAATGAACAAAAACAAAGAAAATGGAACAAAAATAATGCATTATGAAAAATTGAAGCACCTATCAGAAGATGTTATATGGTATCAGTGATATCACTGATACCATATACATATACATGTTGCTATGTATTCTACTATTCAGTTTCAGTACATTGCCTCGAGGCCTTCGACGTACTAGAAATAGAAGATGTATATGGTATCAGTGATATTATGACACATGAAAATGAAGCACCTATCAGAAGATGTATATGGTCTTGATTAATTTCCTTGCAGGACTTGTAAGTAAAAAGGCTGTAGCATCTTCATGGAAGAAAGAAGCACAAGAAAAGATAATAGAACATTTAGATTCCATGAACCCAATTATTCTTCCAATTGCAATTTAGTAAAAGTTGGAGGACAATACTTGTCTATATACTTTAGAATCAACTCCACGCAACATTAGAACATCAATGATTTTTTTCTTCATGGCACCATGTCGACATGGATGTACAGATGCATGCTTCCCAGGAAAATGAGGATGATCTTCAATTGTGACCTGTAAAGTTTGGCAATTTTATAAGTAGGTTCTTTTATAATTATTTGACATGATCAAAAATATTAGACGGTCAGAACTAAAATATCTAGATTTAAAAAAAGGATGGAAATGAGATACAAGGAGAGACATGATAGTTACTCTGTTCTTTAGGATTGTCATGTAGAAAAAAAATAGTATAAAAAAAGAATATTAAGGAGTCGTTGTCATGTACTGAATCCATTCCATAGGAAAAAAGACCAGCCTATTTGTAAAGCTCAAGAGCCGAGCTTCCTACGTTCAAGCTCAGCTAGTTAAGGAAATCGGGCTCATTTTCTTTTCAAGCTTAGCTCGTTGAGGAAGCCAAGTCGAGCTTTTGTGGAGCCAAGTCGAACTCGGAAGCTGATCTGTTCATTTGCAGCCCTAGAAGAGTCTCTGGTGCTTCATTTTCACTTCTGGAATCTGAATAATAGAATACATAGCAACATCAATAAAATTGAATCAGACAATTTGCCTAACTAACCACTCAAAGAAAAATACCAACCAACTTTGCTTCTATTTCTAGTACGTCAAAGGCCTCGAGGCAATGTACAGAACAAGGAGGAGAGTATACTCCTCAGTCTCGCATAACATGACACCCAGCCTCTATCTTGGTAAATCATTTCAGACAATAGCAGAAAACAATAACCCATAATGTGAGTAATGTATTACAATTCCATGGAAAAGACCCTAAAAAATGCTCATGAAGAAATATCAACATCAAATTTTTATTAAAAAAATTTAATGGTTGCATGAGTTCACAGTTAAGAACATAGGAACGCTTGGAAATCTAGTATGCTCAATGCAACACCAATCACTTGTTACAGGTTTCTCCATAAAACACTGGATTGACGTCAGCATGAAAGTGCTTCCAAAATGTGTCAATCTTCTTATGATTCTCTATCTTCACTATTATGCAAGAACCAGATCTTACATCGGTTGGAAAAAAGAAAAGGGTTCACATCTGATGGTATCATACACCATTAGTAATATATTACAAACTAAATTTACTTTGTATTATCACTTTCTAGTTATCAGAAAGTTAATAGTAGATATAATGCAATATATAAAATCCTTCCATGGAGCCTTTGTAATATAAATTATGTCGGCTCCAGTGAGCTCAACTAAATCTAATCAGCAAGTTGGTACCAGATAAGAACCACCAATTCAGTACTGCAATCATTGAAGGTGAAAATCTGGGAGAAGTTTTTTAATTCTTAAGATGGAAGAGATTCAAAAGAAATAAAATAATGATATTGCAGTTTTTATAATTTAATTTGCACTTGCAATTGATATAAGATTATTTCATATTGCTTGAAAAAGTATGAGAACGACAATAGACATGAAGAAATGAGAAGAGAATAGAAGTATACTAGAGAGTGAAGGACCAACATTAATATTTATCATCAATCCAAAGCAAATAGTTGTAGGCTCTGAGGTTTAAGAAACTTTGTAGGCTCTGAGCAGTATACTAGAGAGTGAAGGACCAACATTAATATTTGTTGGCTCTGAGGTTTAAGAAAGTCAAGAAACTTTGGCCAATCCCACATCAAGGTAATGTAGTTTAGTTGATCTACAAGTTCTACTAAATGACGTGTAAAATGAATCCTTCCACTGAATAGTTGCGTCAGAAAATCTGGACTAGGACACAGAGCTTATAACGTAACAGAGTCTTTTTATGAACATGGAATTGGATATATTGCTTGTGATAACTGATGCCAACAACGAATTCTCAATTTTGAATGAAATTAGGTCCATCCCATACTTTCTATTCCATCATGCCAATTATCTGTTATTGTAACTACCTTCAAAAAACTAAAACATGAGTTATAAAGTAGTTGGTAGTTTTATGCTACAAGTACTAATACTACAATACATTAGCTCTCTCCTACAGACACAATGAAGTAGTGTGCACTGCACAATACACCACACCTGTACTGCAACGGAAGATTACCAATAGGTATGATGCATGCATCAGAGCCACCAGAAAGCATCACATCCTGCAAAAATAAGCCTTTTAAATGATTAAGTGCTGACGTATAGTTGTTGAAGAAATTTACATAGTAAGTCTCGACTTACAGCTTCACCTCTTATAATATGGTTAGCTGCATTTAGAATGCAATAGTTGCTCGTGGCACAAGCAATCGAAATTGAATAATTTGGGCCCATCCAACCCTAAGATTTACGAAGAAGACAATATATGCACATAAATACTTACCTATATATCTTCCTCAAAACAACACACTAAATCTGGCATAGTATTATTTTTGCCTACCAGATCCATTGCAAGCATTGCAGAACCCATGTTTGTGGTTGCAAACGGTACACAAAAGGGGTTCATCTTCCTGTATGAAACCATTAAAGCTTCAACTGAATCACTAAAAACCTGTTCACAAAATTATCAATTCCTTAATGTACTGATGGAGCTTATAAAAGCTTGAAAAAAAAATTCAAAGAACTAAATGAACTTAAAGGAACTATGCAGATCTTCACTCCCGCAATGTAGTA
The DNA here is from genome assembly GCA_029216955.1 of Iris pallida. Taxonomy (NCBI): domain Eukaryota; kingdom Viridiplantae; phylum Streptophyta; class Magnoliopsida; order Asparagales; family Iridaceae; genus Iris; species Iris pallida. The sequence goes on along the minus strand of JANAVB010038615.1, from coordinate 939,942 downwards.
AATGAACTTGAGAAACATACTAGAAATTGTCTATCCAGTGTCAAGGTATAAAACATAGGGCACAAACTTTACCTTCATCCCTCCCATAGCGGAGCCTATAAGTACTCCACATTTTGCTTTGTCCAGCTGACTCATAACTTCTTCTGACATCCCACCATTTGCCAGTGCTTTCTTGCCAGCACAAAGCAAATAAAGCATAAACTTGTCCATCCTTTTTGCTAATTTGGGTGCCACCCATCCATCTGTCGAGAAATATTTGATTTCGCCTGCGATTCTCTACAGAAATTAAGAATAGTCAGATACTTGAGAGCAGCTCCAAAACCTACTTAATTTTGTACCCGTGTGCTCAGAAGAAAATCTACCGTTGGATAGGCAGCGCAGTCAAATGCTTCTATTTCGCTAATGCCACTGACACCCTCAAGAAGATTGTTGTAGAAGGTATCAGGGTCATTGCCTAATGTAGTCTCAACTCCTATCCCAGTCACGAAAACCCTCCTTTCTTTCGTAGGACTTGTTCTTTTCTCAGCAATCGCCTCTCCAGGATAAACAGCTACTGCCATAGCATTTCCTGCACCAACATAACCAATTCAATCTTGACTTCCATATTACCAAAGTTAGCAACATTGATGACCACCGCTCACAAAATTTTCACAACAACAGCCTTCAGAATTATTTAATCCCATGAGAGTGTGAAGGAACACAATGATGACTTATATCTCAAGATGCATTAGAACATCCAAGGGATATCAATGAATTGGGCAGAAAGATGTATACAATAAAATTTGGAATTCTCTGTACTTTGAAAATAATTGTCTCATTTTTAATTGTTTACATCTGTCTGACCAAAATAAAATTGAGAAGGAATCACTTCTGCTGAAATAAAATCACAAATTAGAAGGATTCATTAGAAATAGTTGCATCAGCCAAAGAAAAAGAAAAAGGAATGAGTCAACAAGCATCAAGGTTCTGGCTAACAATATGCAACAACCCAGGGGATACTACAAAGTCATGTGTATTCATAACGTTTGTATAAATCTCACTCTAATGTTTCCACTTCCCACCTAATTCTCATCCTAAAAGAAAATTTATCAGAACTTAAGGCTTATAGTCTTGGCCCTCTGGTCAGAACCAACAAGCTTACCTCACTCCACTGCAGTGACCTCCATCTTTTAAACATGAACCTCCATCTAACCTCATGTACAAAATTCTCAACCTACCAACATGATAATGAGGTATGATTTAACAAAAGTCAATCCTATTCACATCCCATGACGGATATCCTTCTGAAAGGAAGAACTTTTTCTCCATGGATTGGCTTGTCTTAATCCAGAGAGACTTTCTTCTCCATCAATATGCTTGTATCATGCAAGATTGATGTGCAACCTGGATAACAAAGGCATGAAGACTTTCCTCTATCTCTGCCTTTTCTTGTCCTCCACCACCCTGTGTTCGGGATATCTCCCTCCCGATATGATGGGTATATATCGGCTGGTGTAAAGGTTTCAAAGGCATCAATACGCTTTGACTAACCGATTTGAAAAAACCGGCAATTGAACCATACAAGTCTATATACCGGCTGATATATAAGGTATACCTGGCCACTTGGAATTTTTGATTAATCGACTAAATATAATCAAATTAAGCAATAATTTATTCAACATATTAATCGTCCATAAACCCTTTCTAACACTTAAATGATGCATATATCAATTGACCTTCCATTAAACCTCCTACAAAGAAATATTATTGAAAAAGTATTACTCGTTTGTAAGATAGAAAAATAGTAGTATTTCCCTCTCTAGTGAGTCAGCAACGATTGTGGCATCTTACCAAAGTTGTGACTCCAGTGCTTAGCATCATAAGGAAGGCAATATTCTGAGTCGGTAGGAATTTAACCAAGTAAATTCCAAGTGAATATTGTAGTAGCTTGTTAAAATGTAAGACTACATACTTTTATCTCCTATATGTATCAGATGCATTAAGTAAACTAAAAATTCTATGAAGGATTCAGGTTGTACAGATCAGTATATGTATAACCATAGTTCAAGGCAATGTTCAAGAAACCGAATGAAACAGAGAGTATATAAAACTCACAACAATATGCAAGTATATAATGCAAATTGGGCAAAAGGAACTTAATGAAAAAACAACAATATAACTATTATTTATTCAATTTGGCAACCCACAAAGCAACTCAATGCAAGTTAGCATCTGTTAACAAGTCTGGACTCTGGACAGCTCATAATATGGAAAATGATACTTTTATGAATATCAACTTAAAGTCATATAAGTACCACCTTTTCAGAACATGGGAACCCTTTCAGAGTAACATAATAGCAAGCATCATCTTTCAGCAAAAAAATATAGCATCTGTTTAGAACCTGGACACACGAAGGAACCATCCTACTTCCAAGTACTATATAACCGTTGATTGTCTAGCACAAAAATTGTCATAATTTGAACCAAGTACTATATGACCGTTGATTGTCTAGCACAAAAATTGTCATAATTTGAACTCAGTTCTCCTACAAGGGACAACCTAGCCATCTGAACCGTCTCCCTTTTAGTGACTATATTGATGTATTATAATAGAAAACACCAGCAATTAGTACACTCATTTATGGCTTTTATCCTGATATAGCAATACCACAAATATAACGAAATCTCATAGTAGGTTGCATAAGCTCTCAGTATTGTCTATGGCTGCATTGACATCCTGCGTAGAAGACAACAATAACTCAAGAAAAGAATCAAATAAGTCAAAAGGTTTTGGTTTGATATGTTGCCTTAACCTTTTTCTGCTTTGCCAGTTTTAAGAGCATGACAAGTCATTTTTTCTATCATACCAAAGAAATCACCCAGATTCACTTTACATATTGTGAAATTTAACTAAGAAGGAGACCACACAGATGTTTAATTTTGGATCTTTTTCTGCTCTTCAGATCTATTGGTAATATGATATATAAGGTTCCTTCATTGTGATATGGGGAACCATATAAGTTTCCAAAATCACTCCCATATAAGTCTTAAATTGTACAATATAGTAGATTTATTGGAATATCATATTAGTTGTAGAAACATTTACAACTGACCATAGACAGTTAAAAAAACTAAAAGAGGAACATGATGACATTGCTTCTCCATAATTTACCTAGGTGCAACAAGTGTTTCGACACGAAGACGTGCACGCATTATGCAAGAACAAATAATATTGAACTATCAAAACATATAAGAACCTAACTGGAATTGTAGTTACCTTTTTATAATGGCTAGGTCTTCCTTACTAATCCCTGGGTTCTCACATCTCTCAAATAAGATATGTGCTCGACTATATATTGCTTCAACAGGTCTCCAAGGTAAGAAAGAGGCTGTAAACCAGATAATTGAATAATATAATCAATATAACATGTGTAAACAACTATTGGCAAGGACAGAAACTTGCTTGTAACATACAAATATGTAAAGCGCACTCACAAACGTTCTTCCCCCTCAAGTACTAAAAGCAATAATAAACATCACTTGATTTTCCATTTTCTTTTGGTGTTCAAAGTATTGAGCAATAATTAATACCTTGAGAAATGAGTTGTTACTGAATCTTGAAGGGGAAGAAGACCCAGATGCCCCATTTCGTGATTCAGCTCTTGGGCATCCGGAAAGGCTAGCATATGATGCTACTTCTAGAAGTATGTTTGGATTCCAAATAACCACATCCTCAGAGACAATAATTTCCATGTTTAAACCATAATTATCCTGCAGCAGAATAACTTTCAGAGTGAGATTTTGAATATAATACTTGTGTCATGTCTATAAAATTTGTGTCGTGTTCATGCCACAACGTGTCAAACATGTATCCGACACAACACACATACTCCAAACACATTAAGGAATGCCACAGCTGTTTTGTCCTTGTCGCAGTGTCCATTTCTTAGTGATTTCCAATCCCCAAAGTCATTTAACTAAATATAACAAATTGGACCAACATACTGAACACCAATTCACCAAATCTAAAATGACTAAAACCTGTCATGAAGAACACATAGCTAGACCTAAGATATTCTGATAGCTCAATTAAAGGTTTTGACTATGAAATCAATGGAACTAGATTTCCTTGGTCGACTTTCCCAACGATAATTTCCACATCAAGAAGCTTCCTTTAATAATTCAATCAAATAAAAAATGACTCAGAAAATTTCAAGAAATAAAGGAAACTTTTTCTTACCTACGGTTCTGTAGGGTGCTATCGATATACTCCAGCAGCTATACGATGGAAACCTTCTTGAGTCGACCCCCATTAACGAACCCATTGAGCTGGGACACGAGCAACGCATACTGGGTCTCTAATACATCGGAGACCAGGATCCATAACCGATCCGACCCGACCGGGCTCACGTCCACCACCTGGATCACCTAGAGTCATAAAGTTCTATAGAGATGCAATGGGTAAGCAAAAGCCTCATATATAACTACAGAGGCATTTTGACAAACACTGTCAATACAAAAAACCTCAAGCTAATAAATAGAACACAATAGAGAGTAAGCTTTTGTTAGCATGGAGTAGATGGGCTTCCTTCTCCAATGCTTATGAGAAGAAGAAGAAGAAGAAGAATGTTTTATGTGACAGGAAAGATTGACTCAAGCGTTCTTTAGGTGTAAGAAGAAGAAGTAACAAAGTTACTCTTTTTCTCAAAAAAAACCCTAATTTCTAATTCACCAACTCATAGTTATCTACCGGTACCAGAAGAAGGAGAAGCCTCCTCCTCGACCTCAACTTCCTCCTTTCTTCAAAATCCATAAATGATTGGCTAAAAGCGGAAAGAAAACAACCAAACAAACCCTAATTTCTTACACTCACGAAGAGGAAGAAGAGGTCGGGTCCTTGGAGTCCCAGTCGAGGGCAAGCCAGCGGTCGTTTCTGGCGATCACCTCCCCAGGGCCTTCCTCCATGCCTTTATGAGCTCGTCCTTCTCGGGAAGGCATCGAGGTTCCTCCTCGACTCACCTCTAAAAGTTGAGTGAACGACAGAGAAGAAATGGGACGCGGAGGAGATCAACATGAAGAAGAGAAGAATGAGAGAATAAAAGTTTTTCTAAACAAGGAGAGGGACATTAAAAGAGGGAAAGAAATTTTCTGAAGGGAAGTGGGACAACAGAGGATTATGATATAACTAGTATTATAACTAGTATTATGATATTTGATATAAATATTTTTGGTACGGTCAATTCGGTTTTAATTTAAATATTAATGTCAAATACTATCATAATCATAATATTTTGTTTATTTAATTTTTTTAAAAATTATTTTAAGTTTTTTTTACAAGAAATAAAAAAAAATTTTGTGACTAATACTTTATTGTGACGACGAATTATTTGGTAACTAAAAGCAACTTTTAAGTGACAAGAATAAAATTTTAATCTTGTGGCTAATACTTTTATGTGACAATAATATTTTCTTGTAACTATAAAAAATATTTTAAGTGACAAGTATTTTCTTTATCACACATAAATTGTCTCTAAAATCTAAATTTTATTTCAGTGACAACATTAAGTGACGACCAATAAAAACATGGTCACTAAATGATTTAACTATGTGACGGAAAACAACTGTCGTCACAGAATCAAATTATGAGTGACAACAAAAATTATTCATCACAAAAATATCTCTTTCAGTGACAAATTGTACACTTGTCACAGATTACTTGTCACGGAAATCCGAATTTCTTGTAGTGACTTTTGAAGCATATGTAGTTGACACTTATGTTATTTTTTTGAATTTGGATATTTTGTCTGATATGTAGTTGTGATTTATGTTGTTATTTATGTACTTGTTGGATATGTAGTTGTCTGATATGTAGTTGTTATTTACGTTTAAAAACTTAAGTTGTTGGCCAATTTCTGATATTCTTGATTTAGTATCAGGACTGCCAGCACCCTGGCAGTCCTACACTTATGCAGGACTGCCAAGGTCCTGGCAGTCCTAATTGAAACCCTCAGTGATGAGAGTTTCAAAATGAAACTCTCTATCAGAGAGAGTTTCAAATAGGACAGTCAGCACCCTGACAGTCCTACTTAAGTGTAGGACTGCCAGGGGGTGGCAGTCCTATTTATAACTCTCTGTGATGAGAGTTTGAAACTGAAACTCTCTGTCACAGAGAGTTTCAATTAGGACTGCTACCCCCTGGCAGTCTTACACAAAAGGAGGACTGTCAGGGTGCTGGCAGTCCTAATTAAAACTTGTTGTTATATAAATGATCATTCTTCTGTGTTTTAGCACAGAGAATGGCTATTCTCTGTGTAATTTAGCACGAAGAATGGCCATTCTCTGTGTAATTTACACTACACCAGAATTCGTGTTTCTCGATGGACCAAAACCGTCAAAAATTACAATTTTTGACGATTTTGGCCCGTCACTTGGTCCGTCAAAAATAAAGTGTAGTTTATTATAAACGACGGTTTTCTACCGTCGATAAGTAGGTGTAGTAAACGACGGATTTGGTCTGTCAAAACATTAATGACTGGCTTGATCCGTCAAGTAACTCGTTAAATTACTTCAGCCTAATTGTTCATTCTTGACAGATAATATCCGTTGAATTTCTGTAAAATATTCACCATTACTATTTTTAATTAATTAAACTTTTTTAGTAAACAAGTACGCACTTATTGAATCTAAATGTAATTCATGAAACTCAATTGAGAATGCATACAAATATTCAAAATGAATATATCCACCAATCATTCAAGATCTCAATTGTATTAAATATCAGTAATTAGTCAACATTTTTATAGTATCAAAGTACTTGCAATTATTCTCACACAACATCCAAATAAGAAAAAGGAATTTTAGAATACATATGAAGTTTAATACAAAAAGTTAAAGAAAAAACTAATATTCAAATCCAAATAATCTGAACAGACTCTTTTGGCCAATTGATCAAATCACCAAGCATAATATCTTCAAACTTTCCATCTCCTTCAAACAAATATGCATTGTGGTCAAAGATTTCATCGACGATGATATTTAGACATCTTCATTTGGTGGTGTATCAGAATTTAAGCGTCCAAAAGCAACATGTTTTCTTTTGAAGTCCTTTAGAAAATATGTCTTAGGCAAGTTGGATTGTTCAGGTACCTACAACCATAGAAACACAAAGATATAATAACATTAGCTACTATAATTCACATTGCAGAGTATATTGCAGAGTAGAAGTAAATTTTAGTGTTGTTAGCTCTCCTAAATACACTTAAATTAGGTATTGGCCTACCGTGGCTCTGCTACCATATTGCTTCTTCACAAATTCGAATAAGTCAAAGTGTTAGACCCAAAAATTAAGAAACCTTTGTACTAATTATAAAAAAGCTAGCATTAGCAACATTAGAGTGTATAGGTATAGGAGGACTTGTGTATATAGATGGCTATGTAGCAGTTCTGGTACTTGGGGGTGCAGTTGAAATCTGCAGCTTAGGTAGTGCATAAGGGCAGTTAGCACTTTCTTAATAATAGAAACGTGGAAGGGAGATGAACCACTGCTTAATAGAATAGATCAGGTAAACAAGAACCAAGGTAAGTGTAAACAAAACCTGAGAAACAGGTAAAACATAACTCATATCGAAGAAAGAGACCATGTCAGGGTATACTTAAACTGAACCTGCAGGAAAGTAATTACTATGTTGTTAGCCGTTTTACATGCCCAAGAGATGTCATAAACTTCCTGAAAACACAGAGTTGTTTATTATCATGACCATAAGAGGCTAAACCGTCTACCGCAATATTAGGTTGTCTGAAATAATGTGAAATGTTGTATCATGCCTAAAACTAGCTTTGAATTTTCTGAATTAATAGATATACTTCCATGGGATTTGAGAGTATCCAGTTACAAAGTCAACAAGCACTATTGAACCCAACTCTATGTAATCATGAAGAACTTCATTTCTTTCCAGAGGATGATGCCTATCAATAAGGCTTTGAATTTGCTTTCATATTGGTATCAGGCCTAAAGTAAGATATAGATCCAATTAAGACTGTCGTTTGCACTCTAAGTACTCCACAGATGCCTCTACATTTATGCAAGAACTATCAATATTGAGTTTCATTCGTTAGATGGGGGTATCTATCTTGTAACAACAAAAGATGCGACAATGGATAAAAATTAAAAAATAAAGAAAAGAATGGACACCCAAACCCAAAAAGTTATTAATTACTAATAAAGAAGATTACAATGTCTCATATCCTCATTAAATCCCTTTGATAAGTGGGTGTTACTGATACATATATAAGGACTCATATCCTCACTGAATCCCATTGATAAAAGTAGGTGTTTCTGATACATATAGTAGGATTTAAAAGGAAGAGAATATGAAAATATTAGAGCTACTTAATCCTAATTAGGTTGTCCGTTAAATTTAAATAAACAAATATCCCATAGATATTGTCTTATCTTATTACACCAAATTTGGAAATAATAGTATTTCTTCATATGTAGCAATAATAGGGAAAATATGATTTCTTTTTTATTTGGGGTTGAATTTTCTATTTGAGTTTACATATTGGCTTCTTACATTTAAATGATTCAATATCTTGTTACCACAACCATTTTCAGACCAACATTTATCTGAAGGTCATCAAATCCATATAAACAAAAAAAGGACTTGAAAAGGAAAGAAAAGAAGTGTAACTGTATGTTAATTAAAAACCAAATTTCAGCACATATAAATTCCTAAGGGGAAAGGATCTATCAAAGTCAAGGAAGGTGACACCATCAAGAAATTAAATCTATGATTCTAGATGTGCAAGCTACCCGTCCAGAATGGCGACTAGTAGAAGAGCGTTTCAAGATACCAATACTCTCTCAGAGCTTGCAACATCACATTAGAGTCCATAGATGATGAAATGCATATACTAATTAGCTTTCTAGATAGTGACGTCAGAACAATATTGGTGATGTGAGATGGGTGGGTCAAGCATCATTGAGAATGTCAATAATGTATTTCCTTTGACCTAAAAATATCCCATGTTTGAAAGAAGACCTTCAATCCCCAAAAATACTATAGGTGACTAAGATTTTTAATACAAAATATCCCATGTTTCAAATTTTCAATAGATGCTTCATCAGTTCCTGTGATGCCACTAGGACAGTTGAGAACTTTCAGTATTGTGGTTCAATATACTTGCATCATTTCTTATCATAAGTTCCAATAATATAACTTTACACCATTGTTTCATATGTATGCATTAATTTGTAAGTCTTTCCATCTTTCTTTTCATGCTACTTGTGTACAATTCATTGAAATAGGCCCTATTAAAAAAGTTGATTCATTTTACCAATTTGTTGGAGTTATAAGCTTCTAATGGTGTATAATTTTTTCGAGGATAAATGGGTAACAAATTAGTCCGGAGCACCTAGATAAATATTGAACCAGAATTTTATTTTACTTAATGAATACATTCACAATCCAGAAAATCTTACAAGTGTATGAATTAATCCTAAACCCCAACAACTTAGTATACATTATTAAATATGGACATTCCAAGTCAGTAATTTTAAGTGGGAGCAAATAAGTCGTGTATGCATTATCAAACTGGAAGTATGGAATGATTTTGATTTTAAAAGTTATTATTTTGATATTTTCATTTTTTTAAGGAAATTTAATAGTCTTTCATGTGCACTGCTACCTAGTGATTATATCGAACTCTCCACTCGACAAAAAAAAAAATTAAAAAATCAAGTTTCCAGATCTCTGAGCTATATAACCAAAATCGATTTTGGAAGAACAATAATAGCAAACAAAAAAAATAAAAATAAATGACAAGAATAAACAGTACCTGAGTTTTTATTAATTCTTCAGCCTTGCCTGCTCCAAGCAAAACCCTCTTTCCTATTCAAAACCTAGATTCAGAGTTTGATGAACCATGAACAAAGAGAACACCATATTGACTAAGTCCAGGTAAAAAAATAGTAGTAGAAGAAGAAGAAGAGGAACTTACCTATGGCTGCGGATTCGATCAAAGAGCAACCTCCTTTTGTTCATCAAAGAGAAAAAAAACCTATTTGCTCTTTGATGAACCACGAATTGACCTAGGGTTGTGGATTCGATCGTCCTTAAGTGGCAAAATCTGATAAGAGAGAGATAAGAGAGATAAAAATAGAGAACCTAATTAAACCCCCTTTCCCGTAAGAGATGAGAGAGACCTAATTAGACCCCCTTTCCCGTGAGAGATGAAAATATAGAACATGAGAGAGAGATGAAAATCTGAGAAGAGAGAGAGAGAGAGAGATGAAAATCTGACCTAGGTGCTCGTTTGGCTCCAAGTTCAAGCAGCAAAAATTTTAGGGAAAAAAGACCCATACCCATCCTCTATTTTTAATATTTTTAATAGATTTTCGTAGAAATTGACGGATTTAGTCTGTCGAAAATATAACTACTGTTATAGTCCGTCAGTTTTTGCGAACCTAAAGAGTCAAAAACTACTGTTTTTGGCGTAGTGTTAGCACGGAGAATGGCCATTCACCGTGTAATTTAGCACGGAGAATGGCCATTCACCGTGTAATTTAGCACGGAGAATGGCTATCTGAAATATGTCGTGTTAGCGACGAAAACTTTGACAAAGGAGACCACCATGCTGTCAGAAACCTCTCATTCGAGCTCTACATGATGGATGTCCACTTGAGCTCCGGGGCAAAGTTTTGGCTCGGAGCAAGAATCTGTTGACGGAGCACATCCACCATGCTGACAGAAAAAAATAGTAACGGTGAGAGACCCATCTGAGTAGGACGTATACTCTGATAATATCTCCTCCAAATCTCAATCTCACTACTGATATCATTCTTGTAAAGGTGATCTCTCAGAGTATACGTCCTACTCAGATGGATCTCTCAGAGTATCCTCTCTGTTTGGTTGTCGTATCATCGTTGCCGAGGGATGAGGGTCGAAGGACAGTCAACTTCATCTACGGCTACATAGTTTTTGTCTCACCAGTCGAATGGCTGCAGGGACTATGTCCTGATCACCATGTCGTAGTCAAATACAATCCAGAGATTGACACAGTACTAATTCATATATGTAGTCCAATACAAATAGTCTAATACAAAAATAATCCAATACAAATAGTCCAATACAAATAAGTACTAATAGCTAATGAGAACCACACAGCTCGCGCAAACGCTCATTGATACGATCACGCAACCACCTCGAATAAGTGGGATCGACGGCGTGAGGAGAGATGTAGTCCCTTGCAAGTGCTGCATAAATAGAACTCCCAGTCTCACTAGCTACCGGTGCTGGATGAATAGAACTTCCGGTCTCACTAGCTACCGGTGCCACTTCCTCCTTAACAGTAGGAGGAGCCACCTCAGCATTCACTGTTTCCCTCAAACGACGTGCCGCTCCTCGGGTCATGGGTGCCATCTGATAAGATCGATATTCACAAATAATATAATTGTAACATAAGCAAGCTAACTAAAGGAACCATTATGTAATTTGAGTACATTTTTGAAAGCAGATAAAGTACAGAAAATTCAATTTTTTGCCAAGTGTGAGAACGGATGGCTCAGAACACAACCCAAGATTCATTCTAGCATACATTAGTGTGAATCATATATGTTCTGTAGATATGGTGTAGTATATGTTCTTATCGTATCTAGTATCTGAAGAATGTAACAGAATCAAGATGAACTCACATAATGTAATACTAAGACATCATCTACTACTATATAAGATATAGTGATAGGTTGTCGTATCATCATTGCCAGCTGGAACTGGAGCCAAAATACAGTATACTACTTCACCATGTCGTACCATTTTACTCTCTCACTCTCCCCTCCCCCCACCTCCGGCGCTCTCACTCTCTCCGGCGCTCTCACACTACTAATTCCTATGTGTTTTAAGTGTGAGAACGGATGGCTCAGAACACAACCCAAAATTCATTCTAGCATACATTAGTGTGAATCATCTATATTCTGTACATATGGTGTAGTATATGTTCTTATCGTATCTAGTATCTGAAGAATGTAACAGAATCAAGATGAACTCACATAATATAATACTAAGACATCATCTACTACTATATAAGATATAGTGATAGGTTGTCATATCATCATTGTCGAGCGATGAGAGTCGGAGGACAGTCAACTTTATCTACGGCTACATAGTTTCTGCCTCGCCAGTCGAATGATTGCAGGGACTATGTCCTGATCACCATGTCGTACCATAGTTTCTGTCTCGCCAGTCGAATGGCTGCAGGGACTATATGTCTCGATCACCATGTCGTACCATAGTATCTGAAGAATGGCTGCAGCCCGAACCCTCCTCCAGCCGCCCTCGCCCCCCTGCCCCACCCCCCCAGCCACCCCCCACTCACCCCCTAACCACCCGTATCCCCCCTGCAGGGACTATTGTAGGCTAAGGTATTGGGTTTACCTTATTAGGGTAAGGTATTGGGTTACCTTATTAGGGTAAGGTATTAGGTTACCAATATTGTGAACCTAGGTTGAAAGCATAATAAGATTGTAAAAGCATAATAAGGTATTGGGTTACCGATCCGAAACTGCCGATACTACCGATATCGTCGATATCCTATTTTTTAAACTAGGGTTTGTCATATCGTCGATACTAGTCATTGTATTTGTACCCCGTGCTGCCCCGCGCGCGCCACCCCCGCTGCCCCGGAGCGTGCTGCCCCCCGCCGCCCCCCGCTGCTGTAGTGTCCCGAAATTTATGATACGTATTTTATACGTGTTCGTATTTCTGATCCGTATTTCTCTTTTTCTTTGATTAGTTAGTTATGGTTTATTTTTATATTTATCATTGTGGTTTAATTATCATTTATCGTTCATGGATTAATTCTGATTAGTGGAGCTTGGTTTTATTTGGATAGGAGAAGGATTGGGTTGGTTCGGCTTGGCTTGGTTTACTTGGTTCATCATGAACCAAGGTGAACCCCTACCTACCACCACCATCCCCATTTATTAACCCTTTCTTCCTTCTCTCTCCTCATTACTTTTCTTCTTCCTCCATTAACTTCCTCACCTACCAGGAAGGTCTAGGCAAGTGCATCTTGCTTCATGGAGGAACCCGAATTTTATTGTTCCATTCTCTTCTTTGCAGCATTCTAACACTCTTTAGTACTTGGCATTTTTACTTTCCATGGCTAGATTCTTGTAGATCTAAGTTTATGTTATTTTTGGATTTTTTGGGTTTTGATCTACTTAATCTTGTTATTACTAAGTTTTGATGGTTCCATGTTGTTGAGAATTTCGTTCTACCCTATTTTGACCTATGGAAGTTCGAATTTGGGCTCCGGATGATGGAGTTATGAAGCTCGAGAAGTTGGCCCTCATGGTGTTCTTTTTCTCGAAATTTTGGAGAAGATGAACTGTGCTCGACTTGACCGCATGAATATTTCATGCGGCAAGTGTTCTCTTCAGCCGCATGACTGGAAGTACCTTGAGCCGCATGAGGGCCGAACTCATATAGCCGTATAATACTCCGCTCCTCTTGAGCCGCATAGGTCTTGCTTCCCGCTGGCCGCATGAGAACTTCTTCCCCGACCCGCATGTGCCTTCTGGTCCCGCTAGCCGCATAGACCTGCTTCCTACTTGACCGCATGAGACTCAGCCATCTAGCCGCATGCGCCCTCTTACCTATGCAGCCGCATATGTGCCCGCCATACTTAAACCGCATGACCCGAATTCGTTCGAGCCACATAGGCTCCACTGCTCCTTCAGCCGCATATGCATTCATTGCTCCTGGCCGCATATGTACAGCACCCTCTCGGCCGCATGGGTACTCTCCCCTCTGAGCCACATAAGCATTTATCCCTGCTGCCGTATGGGACTCCGCATAGACTCTGATCCCCTTCAACCGCATGAGACCTGCCCCCGCTAACCGCATATGACCCTCCTCCTAGCTCAGCTGCATGCGCCTGACCCTATTCAGCCGCATGGACTATTCTTTTTCCAGCCGCATGAGATCATTCCTGGCCGCATATGCCTTAGCCGCATGACTCTCCTATAGCCCTGTGTACTATTATTTTATTATTATTTGCCCATGTCTTGTAACTTTTATTATATATTTTTACGCCCCTTGTCCCGAACTTGATAATCCCGATTTGATTGACATGATTGAAATGATAATTGTACCTGGCATGGTGTGACCAAGAACTGATATGCTTGATAGTGACCCGTCGTGGTGCACTCCTGACATGATAACTTGACATGATAACTTGACCTGATAACTTGACCTGCTAATTCATGACACGACAGTGACCCGTGGTGGTGCACTCTTGACAAGTACCCTGACATGCTTGATAGTGGCCCGTCGTGGCGCACTCTTGATAAGTAATAATGATAATGATAGTGGCCCGTCATGGCGCACTCTTGACAAATCAATTCATTGGCCTGGACACCGTGGATGATTGTGCTTGTATAAACTACTAGTCCGGTTGTGTCTTGCATCAGGTCTAGGGCATGATCCCTGAGTACCACGGTCATGGATTCATACTGAATCTGGCTAGGTTAATGACTAGATTGATCAAGTAGTTCATGGAGAATTTCCCAGTTACCTGTTGCCCCTTTGGTCCCGGCCTTATATATATATATACATAGGATTTGTTGCTATCCGTCGAGATGAGCGCACTTCCAGTCCGCCGTCGAGTGTGGTACCTTAGGACACATGTATCTTACTAAAGTGTGTCTGCTATATCCTGCTATCTTTTCCTTTTCTTGTTGGGATCACTCAGGTAGTAACAAACAGGTAACCGGACTAGGAATTCTTATTGCATCTTGCTAGTAACTAGGCTTGTGATAACCCTAGTTAGTTAAAGTAGCAAGCCGTACTTGTTGCTTGGCCGTGATTGTTGGATGGGGTTCAATCTGTCTAGTCTTGTCTTGATCCTGTACAAGATTGTTACATGTCTTGATTTCTTATATTTACCTTGCCGATAAATGGTAGGAGAAGTCAAGTTCCGTTCAGACGAAGGGTTACAACCCCGGTCTTTGTTTGGTTTACGGGTTGTAACCTGGTTATCTGAATAGTCCCATGGTTATCTCGTCGTATATCACCTGTTATATTTTTTTTCCTTAATTTCTGTCTTTATTACCTTATTATTATTGTGCTAATTGCTGGTTTTAGTTCATAAGTGAAGCCTCCTTTGTGGCACTTGCTCTTTCTGGGGTCTGACCCAGCTAGTTTTGTATGGCCAGATACCGGAGCAGAAGCAAAGGATCTACCTGCTTTCCAGCCCGATGGTGACCGCCAGATGTAACCAAGGCAACGAGTGGGTTTTCTTTTTGTTCATCCTACTGCAATTGTACATTATTCTTTTGAGGCATTTAGCCGACGAGCACTTCTTAGCTCGATGCACTTTACCTTCTGTCTGCCTACGGGCTGTAATCATGATTGGCAACTCGAGGTTGATCATGTATGACTTAACTCTTGCTAGTCCTCATATTTTGTACGACTAGCTTCATGAACATCTGGATATGTAATATTTGGGACGCCTTACAATTGTATATTTAGTGGTCTGATATCTTGTAACTATCATTACTTGCTTGTTGATTGAGACACTAGGCTTGTTATTGACCATAAGAGACTGTTGGCTTGTAGATAAACCCTCATATATCTAGACAGCCGTGACCGTATAGTGGAATGGATCCCATTTCATTATACGTAGCTGGCTATGTCTGCCCCCGCTCTCCAGTGTTCTGGTTCTGGGGCGTAACAGCTGCCCCCCGCCGCCCCACGCAGCCCCGTGCGCGCCAGCACCCCTCCCACCCCCGCCGCCTCTCCCACCCCTGCCCCCCCAGCCCCGTGCTGCCCCGCGCGCGCCACCCCTGCCGTCCCCCGCTGCCCCGGAGCGCGCTGTCCCTCGCCGCCCGCCGCAGCCCCGCGCTGCCACGCGCGCGCCACCCCCGCAGTCTCCGCAGCCCCCGCAGCCCACGACGCCCCCGACAGCCCACGACACCCACGACTACTGAGAGAGAGAGAGAGATTACCTTTGGGAGAGAGAGGAGAGGTCGCCGATCACCGCCGCGGGAGAGAGAGAGGAGAGTGAGGTCGCCGACCGTCGCGGGAGAGAGAGAGGAGAGAGAATGAAATTTGGAGGGAATGAAAAGTTTCTCCCGTCGTTTCAATTTAAGCCTGGGCCCTTTATTTAGCGACGGACCAACGACGGTTTGTATCCGTCGCTATTTTTGATACTTGCCGACGGAATATCCGTCGCTACGTAGTCGAAGAATTGTCCCACCATTTTTCTCATCAATTCCCGCCAAATAATCGACTGCATGGCGACGGCTACTTATCCGTCGCTATATCTCCGACGCCCTAGCGACGGATGAGCGACCTTTTCTCTCCCTTAAAATAAAATAAAAATTGTATCGGCTTGTCGTCGGTACTTCGTCAGCTATTTGTCGTAAATTCGTCGCTAATTTACTGTATTTTGGTTGTGAGGACTGCCACCCCCTAGCAGTCCTACATTGAATTAGGGCTGCCAGTACCATGGCAGTCCTAATTGAATGTAAGACTGCCAGGGGGTAGCAGTCCTATTTGTAAGTCTTTGTAATTTAGCATGGAGAATAGTCATTCTCCCCGTGTAATTAATTAACACGGAGAATGGTCATTCTCCTACGTTTTAACACTGGGAATGGCCATTCTTCATGTAAATTAACACGGAGAATGGCTTTTTCCGTGTTTCTAACACGAAGAATGGTCATTCTCCTACGTTTTAACACTGGAATGACCATTCTCCGTGCTAAATTACACGGAGAATGGCCATTCTCCGTGTAAGTTAAGACGAAGAATGGTCATTCTCCTACATTTTAACACTGGAATGACCATCCTCCGTGTAAATTAAGACGGAGAATGGTCATTCCAGTGCATTTTATGGTCAGTTAAAACTTTGGAGGGCCATAAATTTTGATTGGGAGGTCGAAACGAGGTCCGGTTTGTCGCAAAATGAACGTATCTTCGAGGAGCCTGAGATTAACGGCTTCATCATTAGACGACCTTCTAAAATTTTAGAATCGCAAAAAAATAATATTTGGACCTCCGTTTTAGCACTTTTGTCGAAATTTTAGAATCGCAAACAAATATTAATTCAATGACATTCAATTAGAACTGCCAGGGTGCTGGCAGTTCTAATTGACACTTGCTGTAACAGCAAGTTTCAATTAGGACTGCCGGTACCCTGGCAGTCCTAGTTCAATGTAGGACTGCCAGGGGGTGACAATCCTGATACTGGATCAGATAGCCATTCTCCGTGCTAAATTACACGGAGAATGGCCATTCTTCGTGCTAAATTACACGGAGAATGACCATTCTCCATGCTAAAACACAGGAGAATGACCATTTATATAACATCAAGTTTCAATTGGGATTGCCAGCACCTTGGCAGTCCTCCTTTTGTGTAGGACTGCCGGGGGGTGGCAGTCCTAATTGAAACTCTCTGTGATAGAGAGTTTCAAAACTTTCATTACAGAGACTTACAAATAGGACTGCTAGGGGGTGGCAGTTCTGATACTGGATCGGATACTTTAACAAATTGGTATATTTTGCCACACATACTTGCACACATGTAAACACATATAACACAGATAGCACACATGTAAACACATATAACACAGATAGCACAAAGGTAGACACATATAACACAGATAGCACACAGGTAGACACATATAACACAGATAGCACACAGGTAAACACATATAACATATTGAACTTCATATTTCACTGTATACAAACACTACTAAAATATCATCAAATAGCGACGTAACGTAGCGACGGCAAGAAATTACGTCGCCAGTAGCGACTTCTTTATAAACACGTCGCAAAACGTCGCTGGCTAGCGACGTTCTGCGACAGGAGTATACTACGTCGCTGAATAGCGACGTTCAGCGACATATTATAAGTATATGTCGCCATTGTTGCGACGTTTAGCGACGTCAACAAGTTACGTCGCTAAGTTATTTTACTTAGGGCACGCCGCTGCCTTCTTTCCCCATCACTCTCACTCGAAAACCTCCGAAAATTTTAATTCCCCCCCTCCCACCCCCGGCGACTTCCTCCCCCTCTGTCAGTGCCCTCCCCCCCCCGGCGACTCCCTTTCCCCCGACGACTCCCTCCCCCTCCGGCGAGCTCCTCCTCCTCGAGATCCTCCTCCTCGAGCTCCTCCTCCTCTTCCTCTGGTAAACCCTAACCTAACTCCTCTCCTTCCTCCTCCTCCTCTCCCACGGACACACACACACGGACACACACGGACATGGACACACACACACATACACACACGGACACACACGGACACTGACACACACACACACACACACACACACACACACACACACACAGACACACATACACACATGGACACGGACACACACAAACACAGACACATGCACACACATACAGACACAGATTTATTCCTAGTTTAAATGGTTTAAATTGTGATTTAAATGCAAGATTTGATTCCTAGACATGTTGTTAATCTATTTTAGTTGATATTTACATTGAGAATGGTTCGTTGCTGTGATATGGGATTCGAACATATGTGGGTTGACTTTACATGACTGATACATGATACGTTTCAAGTTTTTCCTATGTCAATCCTGTTAATCTGATTCTAACTAATGTTTTAAGTACCAATATTACTCCTACATGTGTATTATCCTATGATTGATTGATCTTTACTTATTAAATTAAGTTTTATGATATGGGAATGGAATTTGGACTCGAGTTGGTTTCAATAGGTTGACTGATACTCATGAATCAGTTTTGATTGTCCCCTGAACTTCAATTCCAATTTTTTTTTGATTTCTAATTGTTGTTCAGTTATCATTGGTTGTAACACATGTGTTAGTACCTGTTAATTCCTTTTTTTTCATTTCTGATTAGGCTTGTGATTTGAGAATAGGATATTGGACATGGGGTTCAATTTAAATTAGTTTGATGAAAACTCAGGAATTTGGTTTGTTGTTCTTCCTTGAACTGAATTGAACTGATTCCTTTTGATGAGTTATAATGATCCCCACATGTTCTAGTTTGTGTTTACTGTAGGATTGCTTAATTAGAATAGGCTTCATGTTAGCTCACTGATTTCTTTGGTGAATTGTGTCTTATTATAGACAACAAGGATTTCCTATTTTTAAAGGTAACATGGCAACATGTGTAAGGGAACATATAGGTGTGTGTTTGTGTTTGAAAGGGAGTGTCACAAGAGTAAGGCGTGAGCATGTGTTAGTATTTTGAGCTGTGAGAGTGTTTATTCTATTGAGGTTAGTACCAACTGTACTTTGAGCTGTTATATTCTTTTACATTCTGTTACATATACTTACCAGATGGCACCCATGACCCGAGGAGCGGCACGTCGTTTGAAGAAAACAGTAAATGCTGAGGTGGCTCCTCCTACAGTTGAGGAGGAAGTGGCACCGGTTGCTAGTGAGACCGGGAGTTCTATTCATCCAGCACCGGTAGCTAGTGAGACCGAGAGTTCTCTTCATGCAGTCCTTGCAAGGGACGACATCTCTCCTTGCGCCAAAAATCTCGCTTTTTCGAGGTGGTTGCGTGAACGTATCACTGAGGGTTTGTGTAAGCAGCGTGGTTCTCATTAGCTATTAGTACTTATTTGTATTGGACTATTTGTATTGGGTTATTTTTGTATCAGACTATTTGTATTGGACTACATATATGAATTAGAACTGTGTCAATCTCTAGATTATATTGGACTACGACACCGCGGTAACATAGTCCCTGCAGCCATTCGACTGGCGAGGCAGAAACTATGTATCCGTAGATAAAGTCGACTGTCCTCTGACCCTCATCCCTCGGCAATGATGATACGACAACCAACCGGAGAGGATACTCTGAGAGATCCATCTGAGAGGAACGTATACTCTGAGAGATCACTTTTACAAGAATGATATCAGTAGTGGGATTGAGTGTTGGAGGAGATATTATCAGAGTATACGTCCTACTCAGATGGGTCTCTCACCGTTACTATTTTTTTCTGACAGCATGGTGGATGTGCTCGGTCCACAGATTCTTGCTCCGAGCCAAAACTTTGTCCCGGAGCTCAAGTTGACATCTTTGGTGTAGAGCTCGAGTGAGAGGTTTCTGACAGCATGATGGCCTCCTTTGTTAAAGTATCCGTGCTCATCCCACATTGGTTGTGGGACGAGCACGGATACTTTAACAAAAGAGACCACCATGCTGTCAGGAACCTCTCACTCGAGCTCTACACCAAGGATGTCCACTTGAGCTCCGGGATAAAGTTTTGGCTCGGAGCAAGAATCTGTGGACGGAGCACAACCACCATGCTGTCAGAAAAAAATAGTAACGGTGAGAGACCCATCTGAGTAGGACGTATACTTTGATAATATCTCCTCCAACACTCGATCCCACTACTGATATCATTCTTGTAAAGGTGATCTCTCAGAGTATACGTCCCTCTCAGATGGATCTCTTAGAGTATCATCTCCGGTTGGGTTGTGTTCTGAGCCATCCGTTCTCACAGAGGGTCCTATTTTGGATTCTATATTTTGTATTTTGGTTTCTGTATTTTGTATTTTGGTTTCTGTATTTTGGTTTCTGTATTTTGTATTTTGGTTTCAGTATTTTGTATTTTGGTTTCTGTATTTTGTATTTTGGTTTCTGTATTTTGGTTTCAGTATTTTATATTTTGGTTTCAGTATTTTGTATTTTGGTTTCTGTATTTTGTATTTTGGTTTCTGTATTTTGTATTTTGTATTTTGTATTTTGTATTTTGGATTATATATTTTGTAGTAGATGATGTCTTAGTATTACATTATGTGAGTTCATATTGATTCTGTTACATTCTTCAGATACTAGATACGATAAGAACATATACATTCTGTTACATTCTTTTACATTCTGTTACATACACTTACCAGATGGCACCCATGACCCGAGGATCAGGACAGTCCCTGCAGCCATTCGACTGGCGAGGCAGAAACTATGTAGTCTTAGATAAAGTTGACTGTCCTCCGACCCTCATCCCTCGACAATGATGATACGACAACCTATCAGAATCCTCGACTCTCTTTCGCTTCTTGGATATTGACCCAGCTTCCAATCTCTCATTTTCCTCCGGATCCACTCTACTCCCAGTCTCTTCCTCTTTTATACACGGATCTACAGAATCAATACCATCCAAGGAAGGCAAAACTGAATCAAGACATAACGGGCTGCTCAGCGTGCCCAGCTTCTTCAACTTCTCGCTGGCTATATAGTCGAAATGGGAACGGGTCCTCTTTGCCGGAAAATGCTGATTCAGTTTTGCCTTCTCCTCTCCTCCACCATGGCTATGGACCCATCTGCTCCTCCCTACTTCCATTCTTCTTATTTGACTCTCTCAGCCACATATGATATCCAGCTCAAGTGTAGAGTCGGGGGAGAAGAAGTGGACAGGAATAGGAGG
Organism: Iris pallida; assembly: GCA_029216955.1. Classification (NCBI taxonomy): domain Eukaryota; kingdom Viridiplantae; phylum Streptophyta; class Magnoliopsida; order Asparagales; family Iridaceae; genus Iris; species Iris pallida. The sequence goes on along the minus strand of JANAVB010038615.1, from coordinate 918,525 downwards.
GGGAAGCAGCACAGCCGGCGGCATGACCCGGAGGAAGTACAGAGGTTTCTTCAACATACGTAGGAGAACTATAAGGATATATCTTTTTACAATATGTCATCTTGTCAAAGACCCTTAATGTGACAACCATGTTACCGCGGTATCGGAAGACTAACATGTCATAATTTTCTAACCCGTGTATTTTGACATAATCCTTCCAACTCTTTCCTCCTATGTCGTAATCTTGCATTATTACATAGAACTGAAATCCGGTTGGAGGATTATGTCAAAACACACGGCTTATAAAATTATGACATGTTAGTCTTCCGACACCGCGGTAATATGGTTGGCACATTAAGGGTCTTTGACAAGGTGATATGTTGTGAAAAGATATATCCTTATAGTTCTCCTACGTATGTTGAAGAAAACCTCTGTACTTCCTCCGGGTCATGCCGCCGGCTGTGCTGCTTCCCCCTCCTATTCATGTCCACTTCTTCTCCTCCGACTCTATACTTGAGCTGGATATCATATGTGGCTGAGAGAGTCAAATAAGAAGAATGGAAGTAGGAAGGAGCAGATGGGTCCATAGCCATGGTGGAGGAGAGGAGAAGGCAAAACTGAATCAGCGTCCTTCCGGCAAAGAGGACCCGTTCCCATTTCGACTCTGCAGCCAGCGAGAAGTTGAAGAAGCTGGCCACGCTGAGCAGCCCGTTATGCCTTGATTCAGTTTTGCCTTCCTTGGATGGTATTGATTTTGTAGATCCGTGTATAAAAGAGGAAGAGATTGGGAGTAGAGTGGACCCGGAGGGAAATGAGAGATTGGAAGCTGGGTCAATATCCAAGAAGTGAAAGAGAGTCGAGGATTCTAATAGGTTGTCGTATCATCATTGCTGAGGGATGAGGGTCGGAGGACAGTCAACTTTATCTACGGCTACATAGTTTCTGCCTCACTAGTCGAATGGCTGCAGGGACTATGTCCTGGTCACCCATCGGAGGGCTGGGGAGTTCATTGACGAGAGGGCGACACAGGCATATGTACGGGATCCTACGGCGCGTATTTGGCTTCGGAGTCATCCCGGGCCCCCTCTGTCAGTGCGCAGTCTCCGGCTACGCAGGCGTCGTCACGAGCTGAGGATGTTCGTCGTCAGATCGAGGAGCTGCATCGCGAGTTGCAGCAGCAGATTTCTGATACGGTCGAGCGCAGTATACAGAAGCAGTATGACTACATTCTATCCCAGTTGCCCCAGTTGCGCGACAGGGGTCCGCAGTGATTTTATTGGTTTTTTTATGACTTGTATGTATTGGCCCTATGGGCAAATTATTTATTGGTACACTGTTGTTTATACACTTGGTGGGAGACTTTTTATCATCTTCCATTTTTATTTGACTCTATTGGATGTTTGTGAGGATGTGTGCCTGTGATATTTACTTTGCACTGCCTCCTATTTTTATTATGATATTTACTTTGTGATATCTGCGACGGGGATGACAAATATACCTACGCTGGGTTATAAGCGATGATCTGATATACAAAGGAGGTGCTGCCGAAATTTTAAAAAAAAATATTGTGTATTTTTGTTATGATGTGTGTCTGTGTTTACAGTGAATGTGAAATGCAGTGTTCGGAACCATCGACAGTTTCGATTACTGTTGTATGTGTTATCTTGGATAGAAATAGCAACAGTTCAGGGTGCACTTCTGAGAGCTTCATTTTCACGTCCTTCACTTTCTCGGGACGTCGTAAAGGTTCCCGAGAAGGTGAATGACGTGAAGAGGAAGCTCTGAGAAGTGCACCCTGAACTGTTGCTCTTTCTATCCAAGATAAAACATAGAACAGTAAGCAAAACTGTCGATGGTTCGAACACTGCACTTCACACACACTGTAAACACAGACACACAGCATAACAAAAATATCAATTATATTTTTTTAAATTTTTTTATAATATCCGCGACGTATAGTGACGTTCTGCGACGGATCTTTGACGTCGCTATACGTCGCTAACTAGCGACGTAACGTCGCTAGACGTTACTAATACTACGTCGCTAAATCTGTCGGTAGGCGTCGCTAAGTTGCCCACGTGGCTGCCATGCCATGTCATCATATATAAAGTTTATAGCGTCGCAAGTGGTCGCTTTACGTCGCAATGTTGGCGACGTAGTGATACGTCGCTATATGTCACTAATTTTGCGACGTCTAGCGACAATGAATTTCGCGTCGCGAATAGCGACGTTCGGCGACGAAAGTGACATCTGCGACTTGCCTATAAGTGACGTCCGATTTTCGTCGTCAAATACGTCGCAAATTGGTTTTAGCGACGTATTTTTCTTATTTAGCGACGTCTCCTGACGTCGCTAAAATGGGTTATTTTAGTAGTGAAAATTTACTCCATATAGATTAGTGGACTTCATATATACAAAAGTGGTCCTCCATATACAAAATGTCAAACTGTAAATATATATCCATACTTAGTCGATTTCGACGTCGTAGTGGTCAGCCACCACAGTTTGTCGTCCCGGGCGATTTCGGACCGATCTGGATATCACTAGAACTATGTTGTTTTTCCGTCCAACTTCTCGACACCAATGTACCGCACCCTCGCTTGATTCAAAATAAAGATCGGTCCAGAATAAATGGGCTACATTGACTGCAATTGGAGCAGGTACCGCAAAATCGTAAGATCTCAAGTCCTACAATAGAACTTAAAAGTTAATACAATTAGACAACATCATAAAGCAAATAGGTTTCATCGATTAGGACTGCCAGAGAGGTGGTATGTGAAGGACTGCCACCTCTCTAGCAGTCCTAATCTATGATCGGGACAGCCAGAGAGGTGACAGTCCTCTGTGTCACAACCCGATTTTTCATCCGATGAAAAGTTAAAATTTAGTTACCAAGAGGGCTTCCGATGCATCAAAGTGTTCTTCGGACGTGGCGGAAAGAGAGTATTCAACATTTGATGATCCAGGTTGTTCTATGTTCAATATTTTTCTACATTAAACACATAATTCAACTTTTTATATGTGAACTTCATGTTTAAAACATTAAACATATATTAATTCGATGACTTACCAATAAATGAGAGAAGTCAATGACCTAGAGTTGAGGAAAAAATTTGGGATAAAATTCAATGACCTAGAGTTGAGAGAAAATTTTGAAAAAAATGTAGGTTGGGAAAAAACTTGGGGTTAAATTCTTTGACCTAGAGTTGAGGGAGAGAAGAAAAGAGTTGAGGGAGAAAAGAAAAGAGTTGAGGGAGAGAGAAAAAGAAAACAAAAGTTAGTATTTATACCTTTGCTTGGGCTAGCCCCAAGTAAAAAAAATTGATGGCAAACTTGTAATATTTTAAAACATTTTTGGACTAGCCCCTAGCAAAAAGGGTGGTGCCCTTAGAAAAAACCTTTTGTTTTGGACCGAAAATCGAACCGAATAAGTTATTCGAATCAGTTTTAAAAAAAAATCAGTTGCATTTCGATTTTAAAAAAATTATTCTGATTCCGCTATGGTTTCAATTTTGATTTTCGATTTTGGTCCAAAATCGAATAACTTATAAAACTATATAAATAACCTTACAAAATTGTATACTTTGAAAAGAATAATATTATGTATGTGTTTGAAGTCAAACTTTAATAATTTAATTTGCTTCGGAAAAAAATTGATAATTTAAAATACAACAAATGTGTGTATAAAAATTATAATTTTTAATATAAATTTCAACTTTGGACCGGAGCCCTTAAACAATAAAAGTAGTCCAATAAACTGAAACCATTATTCGGTTCATTTTTGGCTAATTTCGTTTTGATTTTCGGTTTTTAAAATTTTGGTTTATTCGTTTTTGACTATTTCGGTTCGGTTGAAACAGAATAAGCCGGATGCTCACTCTAAGTGTTACCGGTTTTGGGGGACAAGTCGTGTAGAAAACACTATTCAAAGAGAATATTCAAGGTCAATGTCCTAATCTAGACCTTTGACGGGGCCACTTTGGTTGTGGGGTGGGTGTGTGGGTGGGTGTGTGTGGGTGTGTAGGAGGGGAGAACTAAAATCGTTGTATGTAGGACCGGTGCTAACATTTTGGAGGTTCTAAACAAGTCCAAAAAACGAGACCATCATTTCTCAATATAATTTTTTTTTATAAATCCAAAATTCAGAAAATTCAATAAATCCAAAATACAATATAATCAGTTTTGAATACACATAAAATATCACCAATATTCCTTAAATCAAACAACTCCAACTTCTAAATTTATTACATTAAATGAAACCAAAATAACACTAAGAAGAGAAAGTTAGTACTCTTATAACTTTCTCTTCTTGATGTGCAAAATTATCAATTAGAAGATACCAATATAGTTCAATGATTAGTAGTCGACAAATGACGACAGATAGAGGTGGCGAAGGACGACAAATTACCAATTGCGATAATTCGTGGTAAGCTAAACGTACGTGAAGTGCACTGCGGGAGAGAGAATCAACGCGGTTGTACGTGATCTTTTCATGGAGTCTTAATAAAATATGCCTTTCTATTTTTTAATTATTAAAAATTTAAAAAAAATTGAAGCCCTTGGCCTTACGGAGGAGGGGTCTAGACGGCTCCTTAGCCCCGCCTTTCCCTAGAGCCGACTCTGGTTGTACGGTACACCTATTCTTTGTTGGTCGTCGTTAGGAGTGAGAAGTTTATTCGATTTAAACCGTATCAAAATAATCAAAACCGAATAAACTGACATTCTAAAAATTCAAACTGAAACAGAACCGAAACTAGCCATAACAAAATCGGACCAAACCGATTAACGATTCGGTTTCGGTTGAGATATTTTTATTGTTCAACGGGCTTGGCTCAATGTTAAAATTATGGTTAAATTATATTAATATTTTATAATTTCTATACATATATTTGTTATATTTCAAAATTTAGTCTAAAGTTGAACTGATTGTTAAATTATCAAATTTTGACTTTAAAAAATATGTAAATAATTACTGTTTTCAAAATATAAACAAAAATATACGCATTTTTAATCGTAAAATATGCATAAAACGAAGGATATTTAATAATTACATAAGTCTTATTTGATTTTTAGTTTTCAACCGAAATCCAAAACCAAAATCCGAACGGAATAAAGTTTAAATATTTTCAAAATCAAACCGAATTTTTTTTAAACTAAACCAAATCTCTTACTTAGTTCTATTCGGTTCGAATAATGCTCACCCTAGCCATCTCTTGGGTTGTATGATATGGATCATGATCATCATCTTTTGTTTTCGAAGGCACGTGAGTCCGAATGCTACATATTATGAACGTCGAAGGAGCAAACATGACCCAAACATGTGCATATGTCTTAGGGGTGCAACTTGGGCGGACTAAACCCAAACCCGATCGGGTAAACCCGTCAATGGATTGGATTAGGGTTGAAGATACGCGGGTTTGGGCGTGGGTTCGGGTTAAAATATTTGAACCCGATCGAAAATTGGGTTGGATTCGGAATATATATATATATATATATATATATATATATATATATATATATATATTAAATTTTATATTTCTGTATCCAAACTCTTCAACTCTTTGTCCTAAATCTTATTTTAGTTTGTTTTTGTAATGATCAAGGCTTGATTGCTATTTGATTATGTGTTTAATATTACTTATATTTAAACTTATTTCAAATATTATATTAGAGTCCGATAACCCGATCGACCTGATCCAATCCGAGCCCAACCCGATCCACCGGACTTGGTATTGGACTTCATATGTTGAACACGAGGTCGGGTTGAGCTTGGGCTCGGACTAGGCTTATAATTCATCAGGTTGGACTCGGATTGATCTCAAGTCCGACCCAACCTGTCCGAGTTGCACCCCTAATATGTCTGTCTCATTTGAGAGAGAGAGACGTAACTCGGTCGGTTTAGGTATGCGGTTGTGGTGTTTGGATGAAATGTCATTTAGGGCCGTAGAAGGGGACGGCATAAAAGAGATGCAAAACATGTCACTTGTTGCCTCACGTATGCTTTTGAATCCTCTATTAGGATTTTTCACGTGGGTCACAAAGAAAACGGATGTGAACAGATGACGAGACACGGGACCGAATGAATCATAGATGGAAGGGGAAAAGGAAGAGGTTGTTGGCGGTGACCATTGCGACGAGGAGGAGGTTCGGCCACATTCCTACTCCGATGCTGCCGACATCGCTCACCTTCTTCTTCTTCTTCTTCTTCTTCTTCATCATCAATTTACATTTCCAATAGTTCACCTTCTCCTTCTTTATGATATAATGGATTATGCCAAGTGTCAAATGGTCGTGTTCACCATTCACCATAACTAGATGGTGAGTCCGAACCACCCAATAATTTTTTCACGACTGTCCATCGGGGTGTAGCCAATTTTGTACGCCGAGGGTCCCGTAGGAATGGATACGGTTTGAATCTCCCATTCGCATTGCTCGCCGGCCCGGAGAAAAGGGTCTCAAAAAAACATGATAATAATAATTTTTCCACGGTCAACTCGGAGGATTTGGTTGTTTGAGCCGAAATTTAATTTAATTGTCTCTTGAATTTTGTTGTGGACTAGTCTTGGAAGGTTACTTGCGAGCCCAACATCTTTCAGGTTATAATGGACCAAAATGTTTTGCCCTAAACAGAGGGGCATTGTCCAAATTTAAAGTTTTCTCAGACTTGCTGTTGGACCAGCTCTGGTTGGTCTTCACATAAACTTTGGTGTTCCTTAGAGCATCATTAGTAAGGCCCATCCCATTTTCTAGATTCTAGATTTAGAATGTAGGAGGTCATTTTGTAGAATAATAAGTCTCATCCCTAATTCCAATTTCTACAATTTCGGTTCCAACCCATCCATGGGTGCTAAGGGTTGGGCCTCCCAATTTCTAGATTCTAGATTTTAGAAACTCCTTTTGTAGAATAGTAAGTTCCAATTTGGAGCCCAACTTTCTAGATTCTAAGCTTTATATTATTTTTTTCCTACATTAATTTTTGACCACACAATTTTTGGGACCGGAGCTCACTTTATCATTTCCTACTATTCTCATACAAACCCAACCCATTCTACATTTACCTTTTTTTTGAAATTTTGGGCTCCAAATTGCAATGGAGAGTCCCAACTACTAATGATGCTCTTAAAAGTAGACTAATCCATATAAAAATTCAAAAATATAATATATATATATATATATATATATATATATATATATATATATATATATATATATATATATATATATATATATATATATATATATATACATTTACCTTTTTTTCCCTACAAATGACCTCTAGCCTAGTGGTTAAGGGAGATGCATGCGGCCCAAGTGGTCGGGAGTTCGAGCCCCAGTGGAGGCGAGTTCACCACAATTACCCATTGCTTCAATATATATATATATATATATATATATATATATATAATATTTTTGAATTATATATATATATATATATATATATATATATAGTCCAGGTTCAGTAAGGCTTGCCCAGCGCGACAGGTTAAGGTCGGGATTAAGGTCAGTGACCGTCTCATCCCTGTTGAAAGAAAGTTTGCAGTAATTGTTTTAGGAAGCACTCTATCCAAGGAGGAAATGAAGAAAGACAGTACCCTTTTTTAGAATACAAGATTTCGAATTTGATTGACCATGGCCAGACAAAGAGCGAAGAGAAGTCCTACTCGGGAATATGGGACTTTCTTTCTCCTATCAAGCGCTGGTGCAGCAAATAGCGTCTACGTTCTTCTTGCGGAAAGAACTAAGAAATGGGTTCTATTACCTCCCGGACTTCTCACTTCGATCGCCTTACCTCACTAGCTCACTTCGCTCGCCTCTATCTCTATCAATAAGCGCAGGAGCCATAGTACTGCGGAGCAGGATGGGAGTCCTTTCCACTCATTGAAGATTCTATCTATAAAAGAAGGTCAACGGGGGAGACTACAGTAGCTTTCACTGAAACTATCTACGAAAAAGGTAAGGTCGTCTTTCTTTCCGGCGGGTTCGACCGAAAGGAGCTGTAGTAGAATCATTACCAACGGCACGCAGTGCGCCTAAGTGCGAAAAGACAGTAAAAGCTTTGTTATGCCGAAACCTAAATGTAAAGTCAGTGCTTTGTTAGTTTCAAAGTGCCTTTCATATTGCTGCAAATCAAGTTTTCCATGAATGAACCAAACATATTGAAGTTTTGGTTGGGACAAGGTTCTTTCTGGGAAAATCATCACACCCACATTGAAAGCAAGGAGCGGAGCTTTGCCGAACTATATACAAAAGGAGTTGGAAGAGTTCGCTTTGAGTTCAATTAATGAAGAAAAAAGACGATGATGATAATGTACTAAATCGTCTCAAAAATATAGTTGTAGAGTGGGGGACTGCTGTCTCAGTTATGCTTATGGTACCAGGGGGGCACCCGGTCGAATTTAAAGCAGGCATAATCATCCTCACTAATGAAAAAAGAAAGAAATATTTTGCCAAAGCAAGGCGAGCGAAGTGAGTCGAAGTGAGGCGTCCAAAGGAACCACCGAACCACACATCCTTTTTTGGTGGGAGGGTACTCCGAGTAGTGGGTACCTCGTAGGACCTCGACCCGCCTACTCGGGTCTTGTATGGATATGCAGGAAGGGGTGCTCCTAGGTGTGTGTAGGGGGTGTGTTTGTTCGCGAGAATGGATTCCTCGTCAAGTCAGGGGGGTGTGGACACACTTGCGCGAATTCGGGTAGGTGCTTGCGATTTGGAACTTCACTTACAGCTGGAACTCGTTGATTTCATTAGCTGACTTAAAAGAAAGGGATGATCACTTATCCACTTGAAAGACGAAATTCTCCGACCTTGACTCCACGGGAACTTCGGAACTTACACGTAGACTTCACAGAAAAAGGAACGAATAATCTGTCAGTCGCGTCGGATCTGCCGCTCAGTTGAGAGCTATGAAACAAGTCTGCGGTAGTTTAAAGCTGGAATTGGCACAATATCGCGAAGTGGCCGCCTTCGCTCAATTTGGGTCAGACCTTGATGCTCTAGGCGCTGGAAGCGAAGGCGACCGTGCCGGGAGCTCAGTGTGTCTCCCTCTTCGATCATTGGTTGTTGAGGCGCTGTTTAAGCCCTACCTCCCCTATATGAAGGGGATTGTGGTGGAGTACCTCCGTCGGAGGACCAAACTGACCGATTTTCGTACAGTGCCGGAGGACGCTCATGAGCTCGAGGAGGAAATTGAACTCCTTGCGACGAATCGATCTGTTGATGTGTACCCCATCCAACGCACAATGCATTCGGGTAGTCCGGGTAGCTCGAGCAAGTCTGCTTCGTCCCTCCGATCGATCATTCCCGTTCCACCGGTGATAGGCGGGGGCCTTCCCGTTCCAAGTCGGCCCTATTGCTATCATTTCAAATAGGGAAGTCCCATTGAGGGTCGTGATTACGGGAACTCATTCGCTCAAGGGAAAAAAGGACCTATTGGAGTCCTAGGGCCCGAGCGGGAAGGCATTCTCTCTCTCCTCTAGTCCTTACTTCATCAACTCGACACTCGAAGCGTAGAAATTACGTAGGGCCCGGAGAAATGCCAGAAAGAACTCCAGACGGTGAATCAGATAGACGAAGGTTAGGACGACCTCTGCCCTTGGGGATGCGGAGGAGCTATTATCGTCTCGCCCAGCTCCCTAACCTAATGCGGTCGGACCGCAGGGAACCTTAGCATGGGGGGACGTCCTAATCTTTTTGCAGCCGCAAGGCTGGCTAATCGTACGCAGCAGGAGCAAGGGAACTCCCCCGGTTTTCTCGTAATAGGATCAGAATAGGCGGATACGCGAAGGTGCCCATTCCGAGAGTAGAGAATCCCTCGCGCTGGACAAGTCTTGAGGTATCTCAACTCAAGAATTGGCACTGCACCCTAACCCCCTTCCGCTTGGCGCGATATATATATATAATTCAAAAATATTATATATATATATATATATATATATATATATATATATATAATATATATATATATATATTTTTCAAAAATATTATATATATATATATATATATATATATATATATATATATATATATATATTATATTTTGGGAAGGCTTGAACCACCTTAGAGCATCTCCAACCCTATTGTCTTGTTAAGTGTTGTGAGTCTTAGGTGGCTCCTATGTGGCATGAGCCACAAGACAATGTCTTGTTTATGTGGCAAAATTAGGCTAGTTACAAAGGCACTGCACCTTTTGACACTACCAAAATAACCAACTTTAGCGACGGCCACATCCGTCGCTCATCCGTCGGTAACATAAATTACCGACGGAATAGCGACGGATATTTGATGAAAATGGCCGTCGGGAAATACGTCGTCGCTAAAATTTGTCCGTCGCTAAGCCGTCGGACAAATGATTAACCGACGGACTAGCGACTGATTACCGACGGTTGCCTTTCAATGGTTTAGCGACGGATTAGCGACTTGTTCCCGTCGGTTTACATGCCATATAATATTAAAATATCCGTCGCTAAGCCGTCGTAAATAGGTCGGTAAAAGCGTATCAGAGAGGTTCCTGATACGCAAAATCAGTCGCTATTCCGTCGCCATTCCGTCGTTAACCTCGACGTTATAGCGACGGATTAGCGACGGGTAGGGCGTCGGCCTGGTTCTGGAAAGCTTCCATATTTCCAGAACCATGTCGACGGATAATGGGTCGCTAAGCCGTCGCTAGTCCGTCGTCATCCTCGACCGATTAGCGACGGATTAGCGACCCATTCAACACCCCCCCCGACCCCCCTGCCCTCTCCACCCCCCACCCCCCGACCCCCCTGCCCCCATTCCCCACCCCCCCGACCCCCCGACCCTCATTCCCCACCCCCCCACCCCCTGCCCCCATTCCCCACACCCCCCCGACCCCCTGACCCCATTCACCACCCCCCCCCCCCCGCCCTCTCCACCCCCCGCGAAGCCGACCCCCCCCCACTCCCCCCCCGGCCCCAAAACCCAAAATTAGAGAAAGAGAGAGAGAGAGAGAGAGAGAGAGAGAGAGATACCTGGTAGAGAGAGAGAGAGAGCCGCGAGAGAGAGAGAGAGAGAGCCGCGCGCGAGAGAGAGAGAGCCGCGAGAGAGAGAGAGTTTTGGGGGGAATGAAAAATTCCCCCCCGTCGGTTCAATTTAAGTTAGGGCACAGAACCTAGCGACGGAATAAATTAGTCGCTAAAACCGTCGCCAATTAAAAGGTGTTTTCCGACGGATATATCCGTCGCCAGTTAGTCGCTAAAGTTCCCGCCAATGTTTTAAAGATTTTGCCGCCAACATTTGCGACGAATAAGCGACGAAAAAGAATCCGTCGCTAACGTTCGTCGACTTAGCGACGGACACCCGACAAATTTTTACATTTAAAATTGGAAAAAATTATGTTATGTTGTCTGTCGCTAATCCGTCGCTAAGATGTCGGAAACTGGTCGCTATTAGCGACGGAATCCGTCCGTCGCTAAACTTCCGTCGGTAAAGTGGGGTATTTTAGTAGTGTGATAAGGGCTAGCCCATTAGGGTAGCCCCTGATCAAAAAGTGAAGTGTCTTTTATAACAAGGACTGCCCAAATTTCTGGCAGTCCTACATACAGTAAGGACTGCCAAAAAAATGGACAGTCCTTTTGTTTCACATGCTGAGACTTAGGACTGCCAAGTTTTCTGGCAGTCCATTCAGTTTACAAGACTGCCCGAAAATTGGGCAGTCCTTGTTATAAAAGACACTTCACTTTTTGATAAGGGGCTACCCTAATGGGCTAGCCCTGATCAAAAGGTGCAGTGCCTTCATAAAAAGCCCAAAATTATGTCTCAAAAGACAATGAGATAGAAAAATTTTCTCCAATGCAAAAGTATTGAGGAGACAATAAAAAGTATTTTTTCCAATTTCTAAGGCAACTATTCATCTTCTTTCTTTTTTCTAATATTTTTTAATTCATAATTGATGACATGGAAGAGAAGACATTGTCAAGTGTATTGTCTAGAACAAGACAATCAACTTCACAATGTCTTCTTTAATTTTTGCCACATAAGCTTCACAATTGACTTGACAATTACATTGGAGAAAAACTTTTGAATAAAATTTTGTCATTCCTATGTGGCAACAAATTTTTTTCCAAAGTCACATAGCCATAAGCTGGATCTGCCAACGTTCTTAGGAGGAAGCAAGTAGTTTCTTGTGCTAGTTGGTGCAAAAACCGTACATAGGAAAGAAAGAACAAAAAATCTCATCCAGAGAAAAAGTTACACTTAAATTGCATAGGGAGAAAGAATTTTGTCAAAATTCCAATTAAAGAAACCAAACGTCCATAGTAAGGAAGTTATAGTTGATTTCGAATTACACTTCACTTAAATATAACTAAACCTACTTCCTAAAACAAACAAACAAAAAAATTTAAAAGAAGGCTTTCATTTAGGGTGTATCCGTAGCAAAAAGCCAAAATAATCAGCATAAAATTCCCTTTGTAAAGAAGTTTCGTGCAAAAAAAATCCCTTAGCAAGGAAGCTTTTCATGCAAAATAAGCTCCCTTAGTAAGGGGGTTCAAAAAGAAACTTAAAAAAGACCGACAACTTCACTAGTAAAGGCGTGCTATTGATTTTTTTTTATTTTAAAAAGACTTAATTGTAATTTGATATTCTCAAGGGAAGGGGGGGGGGGGGGGGGGGGGTTGGCGTTGGAGAGTGGGAGGGAGTAGTTTTTAGTTTTGAGCAGTGGCATTATTGTCCAAAAAAAATCAGATATCAAGTTGAAAAAAAAAAATTAGGGTATCAAGTTGAAAAACAAAAATAGTTGAGGGTATCAAGTTGCAATTAAGCCTTTTAAAAATGCAACCAACTATTTTACAAGTAACTTTTTTAAAAGAGATATTTTAGCAAATCCTTTCATTCAAAATATAAAAACTAACATATACTTCCACTATTTAAAATAAAAAAAAAAACTAGCAAATGCACTCATTTCCTTATAAATCAGCCAAAATTTTGGTTGAATGGTGGGAATATATCTTAAAATTTTATTTGTTCCATAAAAAAGAATGGAAACATTTGCTAATTTTTAAAAAAAAGTGGAGTATATAATAGTTTCTATATTTTGAATTAAGACATTTGCTAAAATATTTTTTTTTTAAAAAGACACTCTTAACATGGTGTTTATTGTGCTCTCTCTCTTTCTCTCTCTTTTTATTTAATTTGTTGTTAAGGAGGGGGAGGGAAAAGAATAGCTAAAACATATTTACTAAGGCCTCGTTTGGTTTGAGAAGAGGAAACGAAAAAAAAATTAATTCTTTAATATATATATTTTTTAAGAAAATTACAATTTTAATCTTTCTTTCTTTTTTTCGGTGCGTGGAAAAGACAAAAAAAATTGAGAAAAAAAATGAATCCTCAAAAGAAGAAAATGAATCATTCGGTTGGTGGAAGGAACCATTTTTTCTCTTGAGAATCAAAATTTTTTTTCCATCCCCCCCAAAAAAAAAGAATCAACTTCATTTTTCAATACTCCAATTCTACGAACCAAACCCAAACGTAGCCTAAAGACATTTCGATTCCTTCGCACTAATTTTTATAAACTTTTTTCTTCTGGTCTAATTTCGTTTCGTTTCCTTCGCCCTAATTTTTATAAACTTTTTTCTTCTAGTCTAATTTTCTTATAACTTTAAGGCTAAATTTTAACTTGATACCCTCAACTATTCATATTTTGCAACTTGATACCCTAAATTTTCAAAATAGCCAACTTGATACCCTGAAAAATATATTTCCTAAAATGCCCCCCCCCCCCGCTCTCTCTCTTTCCCAGCCTTATCCCCCCCCCCCCAATCCCCCGCCCCCCTCCCATTAGGGGTGAGCATTATTCGGTTTTGAACCGAAAACTGAACCGAACCGAACCGAATAAGAGATTCGGTTCGGTTTTCAAAAAAATCGGTTCGGTTTCGGTTTTGAAAATACTAAATTTTTTTTATTCGGTTTCGGTTTTGGGTTTCGATTTCGGTCCAAAACCGAAAACCGAATAAGAAAAATTAGTTTATATATATATATATATATATATATATATATATATATATATATATATATATATATAGGTATTAATTATAGGTATATACTAAATATTTTTTTTTTCAGAACAGACATTTTATTGAATAGAAGGAGGCTCAAAGAGAGCATTACAAACGGTTACAAGGCCAAACCACACAAAAGGGCCCTGTGGGACAGGTCGAAAATAAGAAAATTACAACTAGTAGGTTTCGAAATATCAAAACAAAGTTTTGGCATTTCGGAAGCAAAATCCGTCGGAAATCCAGGTGATGGGTAACGGGTGCTAAGCCCAAACGGGTTACCGGGTCTGAGTTCAGAATGCCCGAAATTTCAAAAAAAATTGAAAGCGCAGAATCCTAAACGAGCGGGAGGGGGATTGACCGGGCTCTCTGCCCGAGGCTACGGGGGTTGCGTGGGGCGTGCGGCCCGATGTGGGCGCGCGAACCAAAGAAAATATATATATATATATATATATATATATATATATATATATATATATATATATGGAAAATTCTACAATACATCCACCCATTTTGGATGTATCGATACATCCGAAATCTGGACCATTTGATGTTAATCCAACGGTTCAGATTAAATTCAGATAAAATAATGCAGGAGACATCATTTAATGCTGATTTAGACTTTTGACCTGTTGGTAACTTGCTTTAGCAGGTCATTCTTCACTTTAATTTTTTCAATGAACATCCTAAATTAACTCATATTTACTCTCTCAAAAGTCCATCCAATTTAATCTGAACCTTATTATTATTTTTTTTGGTTACAGGCCATGGTAGTCGTGGTGGTGCTGGTGGTGGTGGAAAGAGAAACGAAGATGAAGAAGGAAATAAGAATCGGTTCGGATCGCGTCGAACGTCGTCGAGCCCTCCTAGAACAACGAGGAGTACCAGCTGCGCCGAGAAGAATCGGTCCGCTTCGCGTCGGACGTCGTCGAGACCTCCTCGAACAAGGAGAAGTACCAGCGGCGCCGCTCTAATTTTACTTGCCCATGCCATTGTCAGAAATTTTATTTTTCATTTAACAATTTAATATTTTGTTAATAAAGCTACATGTCATGGTGGTGGTGGTGAACTGAGAAAACCTGCTTCTGAGGTCGGGCGGATTATTTTTTAACTTTTCTAAAGATAATATTTTCGAAGAGAATATTTTTTTGGACGGAGAATGGCCATTCTCTTTGCTTTTAACACGGAGAATGGCCATTCTCTTTGCTTTTAATACGGAGGATGGACGGAGAATGGTACATTTAGGACGAAGAATGGTACATTTAGGACGGAGAATGGACGGAGAATACGACGAATGGCCATTCTTTTTTGCTTTTAATACGGCGAATGGACGGAGAATGGCCATTCTCTTTGCTTTTAATACGGCGAATGGACGGAGAATGATACATTTAGGACGGAGAATGGTACATTTAGGACGGAGAATGGACGGAGAATACGGCGAATGGCCATTCTCTTTGCTTTTAATACGGCGAATGGACGGTGAATACGACGAATGGACGGAGAATGGCCATTCTCTTTGCTTTTAACACGGAGAATGGCCATTCTCTTTGCTTTTAATACGGCGAATGGACGAAAAATGGTACATTTAGGACGGAGAATGGTACATTTAGGAAGCCGACAAAAGCTCGTTCTCTCAAATCTCTTCTTTGTGTAAATTAAATCCAAGGAGGACACAATACCTAATTTTAGTTATTACTTAGCAGAGTCTGCTTAGTTGTTGTAAAATTGTGGTGCTGCTTCTGTGACACTTTCATCTTTAATCTCATGTTTTCTATGAATATGTGTTCTGTTTGATTTTGATTTAGTAATCTTTCTGTAATTAGTTTTTTTGTTTCATCTAACAATTTAATATTTTTATTATAAAGCTACAGGGCATGGTGGTGGTGGTGGAAGGAGAAACGGAGATAAAGAAGAAAAGAAGAAGAAGTTTCGGTTCGCGGCGGACTTCGTCGAGTTCCTCAATCAAGCGGAATTAAACCTCTTATAGAGTTCCTTAATTGAAGTTGATCACGATAACCTTTTGTATTTTTCAAACGGATAGTAGAATCTTCCTCGAGCCCTCCTCAATCAAACGGTTAGTAGAATCTTCCTCGAGCCCTCCTCAATCAAACGGCTAGTAGATTGTTTGCTAGTCTCGAAATTTATTTGTCTTTCCATCTTCCTCACTTTTTGTACTTCTCTCTTGCTATATATACAATAGTTTTCTTGTTTCATAGTACTATTATTCATTCTAAATACATAGAATAGTTTTCTGAAATATAATAGTTTTCTTGTTCTCAAGATGTCTACTCGTGTGGGGGAAAATGTAGAAGACGTAGAAGATTGGTTGCCAACTCCAAATGAAACCTTCATTCTGCGTATGTTGCGCAGGATTGAACAACAACTGTCGAAGATTTCAGCTGATGTTGCATCGATCAATTCTTTGCTTGGTTCAATACAATTTGAACAAATGAATTTATCTCGGCGTTTGGAGAAGATTGAAGAATCTCCAGCTTTGAAGAAGGCATCTTCATCTGGAGTATTTAATAATGTGAAGGTGGTTTCCGTTGTATCTTCTTCCGATGAGGAGGACGTGGAGCTACAGTCTCGTAGTAAAGCATTGGACCTAATGCTCGCATTGTCCCCTACAGAAGAAACTGACTTTAGCAGTTCTTCTAAAAGAATGCGTGGAAATTTACATCCTGTCACACCATCGAAAAATTTAATAAGGGGTTCAACCTCGAAGCCTAGCAATTGTACTAGTGGTTCTTCGAGATATTACGACTATATTTTTGTCGATGATAGACCTGACGAGTAAGTAATATGAGTTTTGATTTAATTCCAACAGTTTTTTCTCCTAATTTATTCGTTTCTTTTCTTAGAGAAATAATATCATCTTGCAACAAAACTATGTGTCTCGGTTTGAGATGAAGACCTTAGCTCCTTTAACGAAAATTAGCAATGGAGTATGTATAGATAGTATATTTCTTCTTAGATGCCATCTATGTTTACTTCGATTCCATCGCTGACATTTTTAATGATTTATTCAGATTGTAGGTATTGTCTCTGCTCTTCTCACCGCGGAGGAACGGAAAAGAACCTCCAATAAAGCTAATGTATGGTTTTTACCAATAAGGATATCGGTGAGTGAGCATTTTATTCTTCAATGCATATGCATTAACAATTTTCTCGTTTGTTTGTCCTTCGTAATGTATTAATTGATGTGTATGTAGAAAGCAACGTTACCTCCATCCAACAAAAAGTCTCATGAAATATGGAAGAAGTTTAAATATTTTCAGGATTACATGGGATCTTTAAGCACTTGTAACGAGGTATTAATGTATTTATGTTTAAATATTAATCCTAATTTTCTGAAAATTTACTAATTTGTTTTACCTAATTATCCTGATTCAGATATACATACCCATTCATTTGGGCGAACACTATACTCTTGCAAGAGTTCTGGTTAAAAAAAGGACTGTTGAAATTTGGGACTCACTTGCATCTAAAGATGATCCGATTCAAAGCAAAACACTCATAAAAGAAATAGTAAGCTCATATTCATCAATTTTTATGAATTGGGTACAAGATACGCGGTATACTAATACATATTGTATTCTGGTAATTGTAGCTTTTAAATTTGGATCTCTTTCTCCAAGAAGAGATTTTGAAGTTGAGAGATGCTAGATTCAGCTTTTCTACTTTTGCAATAAAACGTCCTTCTTATATTCCCCGCCAAGGCAATTCTGTTGATTGTGGAATTTTTGTAATATCATTCATGAAAGACCGATGTAGTCTAGACTACCGTTCTCTCGATGTAAGTCTGAAAATATGTCGTCAAAAACTTCAACTTTTTAGAGCAATATTTTTGATGTTATGTTTGTTATATGCAGTTTGATGCGGGAAAGGAAAGACGCAAAGCTGCTGAATGGATTACAACTTCAGAGCACAATGAAGAGCTAAAAAGAAGTCCAATCTGAAATGATTGAATATGGAAGACGATGATTTTTTTTCTTCTTCTTTTATATCTAATGTATGGAAACCCCTAATGTATTATGTTCATTTGTTTTGTTGAGTTGTAATGACATTTTTGCCAAACGGCTTCGATTCTTTTTGATTAAGCAGAATCATTTTTGCCCTTCAAATTAATATAATTAAGCAGAAAGGAGTCTTTTGCCCTTCCATCGAATGATATTTTTGCCCTTCTAATTAATTCAAAACACCCCCGAACCCTTTTATTAAAAAAGAAAAAGAAAACCGTTTCGAAGCTTCCTCTTCTTCCATACTCCACTCTGTACTCAAACCTAGGTCATTCTCCTCCAAAATCTTCAAACCTTCCTCCCCATTCGCAATATTCACACCATGTCGGCATCAGCGGCAGAATCATCACCGGCAGCATCACTAATTAGAGAAGATGCACCAGTTACAGAAAATCCAAAAGCGATAGACGGAGAACAACCAAAACCCTATTCTAAGAAAGTTGCACAAAGGAAAAAGAAAAAAGTTGCTAAACAAAAAGAAGTGCAAACAGAAGGTATAACTTTGATTTATGTTCGCAAATTCTGTATATATTACAAGGAAAATGACATTCTCCGTCATAAAACGCATTTGAATGTTAAATTCTATTCACCGTTTAATTTGGAACGGAGAATGGCATTATTCTCCGTCTAACTTGAAATGGAGAATGTCGTTCCCAGTGTTAAAATCCATAAGAATGGCCATTCTCCGACCTAATTTTTTGTTTTTTTTTGTTTTGTAGAAAAAAATCTGTCAGGAATAAGGATTCAAGACTTTTTCGTTCTACCTTCAAGCCAATGCTAAATCTTATGGAGGAGATCAATCGAGATGTTGGCCGTTTACCTAAGCCAGTTATTGGTTCCTTGAAGAATACCGGTTTCTGGAATTTTGTCAAGATTTTCTACCAAAACAGAGTCCACGTCCCCGAAGTGGCCAAGGTAACGGAAGGGCTTGAAAATTTAATTGCAAGTTACACAGAAGAAGAAGATGGCGTCGGGTGCTTTGAATTGAGCACCACTGTTAAAATCGTGCCAAGCATCGAGGATATGGCAGTCATATTCGGTCTACCGCTGAATGAAGAAAGCGTTGATGATGTTTCTTACAGAAGATTGATAAAGGAAAAACAACAGCAGCCCACACCACCAGCATCATTGAGCCTGTGTAGAGATCACTTCACAAGATTGCTGGCTAATACTAAGGGCAAACACTCATAAGTCACGAATAAGAAAGTGAGAGACAAGTTCTTTGAATTGTTACGACGGCTTTGTGGCGGAGATAACGCTGTTAATCCAGATGATTTGGCCAAGCTAATAATCTTCCACTTGTGCCAAACAGTATTCTTCACAAAGTCTGGCGGTTCAAATTTGCCGTACAGATTCTTGGCCTTGGTAGACAGTGTGGACGTCATCAACAGTATATGCTGGCCAAGGTTAATCCTGGCATATGTTATGGATAGCATAAAGAGGAGTAGAAGCAAAACTGAACAGGGGGATTACTCAATGGCTTTCCATAAATTGGAAGGTTGCACAATATACTTCCTCTATTGGTTTGCAGAACATAGTAAATTTGTGGAAAGGAAGTTCGCCCCAATTCCTGATTACCCAAGATTTTTCACATGGAATGGGTACGAAATCTCAAACTTCCTCAAGGCCGAATATCACAACAAAATGAGATCGAAGATGATATTGGAAGATCTGGTTATACCTGTTGGGGAAGAAGAAGGGCACAAAGAAGATGAGCCACCTATAGAAGAAATTAAAAAAGAGGGAGAGGAAGAACACCAAGAAACAGGTGGGGATAATTTTGATGAACAACGGATACCAGAGCATCATGAAATGGGCGCTGTGATGGACGACTCAGCAAAGGAATTGGAGGATTTGAGAAGACATCATTATGATATTCTTGCGCATAATGAAGAACTCAAAGAAAAGTTAAAAGAGATGGAGGCACAAGGAGCGCAGTTACGTGCAGCCAACTTTGAGAATGTCATACTCAAAGAAAAGCTAAAAGAGCTCAAGGCAGAAGAAGCGCAACAACGTGCAGTCAACGTTGTGATGGAGGGCTCTGTGCATGAACTGGAGGATTTGAGAAGACATCATTCTGATATTCTTGCGCAGAATGAAGAACTTAAAGAAAAGTTAAAAAGAGATGGAGGCACAAGGAGCGCAGTTACGTGCAGCCAACCTTGAGAACGAGAAACTCAAAGAAAAGCTGAAAGAGCTCGAGGCACAAGTAGCACAACAACGTGCAGTCAACGTTGTGATGGAGGGCTCTGTGCATGAACTGGAGGATTTGAGAAAGCAGAATTCTGTTCTTAAATCAGAGCTACATGCACAAGGTAAAATCTTTTCTATTTCAAATTTCTGATTTGTAATCTTCCAGGAGAATGACTATTCTCCGTGTATTATAACACGGAGAATGGCATTATCCGTGTTATTTGAAACGGATAATTGCTATTCTCTATCATTTCGATACTGGAAAGGTTATTCTCCGTGTAATTCCAAACGGAGAATGCTATTCTCCGTATTATATTACACGGAGAATGTCATTCTCCGTGTTAGGTTCACATCATACATTTCATTGTTGTTTGTTTTATTTCAGTGCGAACAATCGAGCAACTCAGAGAAACAAATGAAAGGCTCGTTGAGGAGAAAAGGGAGCTTCAAAATAAAGTTGAATCGTTTAATATTGAAGCCAATGAAAAGGATGAGAAAATTGTTGATCTCTAAGCCATGGTTGTAGCATTTCAGCGTGAGGAGATTCAAGCAGCTGCTGAACTTGCTGCTCCAAAAGAAGCCAAAAGAAGAGGAGGATCGGGGGGAAAGAGGTTAATAAAAAGCAATACAGTTGGAGAGGCTAATAAAAAGCGGAAGATTAATGCCGCTCCGAAATCCCGAGGAGATGCCAAAATGGCTGAATTAAAGAAGAACCGTGTCATACTAAGGGAATGCGATGAACTCTACTTTGGAAACATGCGGATGAAGAGCTGAAGAAGCAATACATCAACATCGTAATTCCCAAAAAGAAGTGTCCAGATTATGTATCAGAACCCTTTTTTTCTTTTGTTTTTTCTAGAATTTTTTCAAAATTATGTAATGAGAATCTATCTTTATTAATTTAATCTAAACTAAATTTATGTGCAGTGATATTGTATACTCATTTTCGCCGAAAGAGGGGTGAAAATGGAGTCACAGTCGAGCTTGCGGCAATAGACCTGCAAGACATACTCAACTATGAAGACATGGAGGCTGGCATACTGAACCTAATAATAAGGAAGCTGAGAGAAATTCAAGGCATTAAAAGGTGTCCCCCGTCTAGTTCAAAGGACGTGCCATTGATCCAGAAGCAAAAGCCGGCGCCCCAATCATATAAGTGGTCTGCATTCATGATGCCCCACACATTGGTAAGAATCCAAACAGAAAAATCCATATTCATGTGTACACCGATGAAAAATGACAGAAAAAATTACTCATGATATTGTGTTTTGTTTTTGGAAATAGAACACCGTTGAACGTGCCAATGAACTAGATGCAAAATCCGGCGTCCTTGAAAACTTTCAAACAGATGTAGTAGACTTCGTCATGGGTTTGGAGGACGACATAGAGTTGCTATTCATCCCACTCTTTAATATACCCATCAAACACTATACTCTGCTCACATTCAACTTTATCTCCTACGACTGGACACACTACAACTCCTTGAGGCAAAACACGTACAAAAAGTGCAAGGTGGATGCAGAATTAATGAAGAACACTTTAGAGCCTATCGTCAGGAGAAAAGTTGATCGGATGAAAGAGGAATGCCCGACGAAGATGGAGTATGAGAGCAAAGTGTTGAATTGTTCTCCAAATTGCCCACAACAACTGGCACCCAACTGCCTCTTGTACACGGCGTATTATATGTATATGTTGACGACTACTCCCTTCGAAATACCGGAAGGAAATGACGATGAAACTCACCAGAAGATTACAAAGATGAGATTGGTATGGGCTAAGAAGTTGCTTAAAAGCAAATATGTAACACGAACCAAGCAATGACATTGTAAAACAACAATGTAATTATGATGTAATTGGGCAAGGAACTTCTGTCTTTTATAAGCTCTGCTTTTATAATAAAATCATTTTTGAATTACATTTACATTGTCAAAACCAAGAAAAGTTTGAGGATTCTATTCTCCGTTTATCTTGAAACGGAGAATAACTTTCCCGTTTAAATTAAATCGTTTGAGGATTCTATTCACCGTTTATTTCGGAACGGATAATAATATTCTCCGTCTGTCTTGAAACGGAGAATAACATTCCCAGTGGTAAAACACAATAAAATGTTCATTCACCGTTTTTTTAAACGGAGAATGACGTTCTCCGTGTCTTTTGAAACGGAGAATGTTATTCTCCGTTTAGTTTGAAAAGGAGAATGAAGATGAGCTTGACGAGAATATGACGAAGTTGGTATGGGCTAAGAAGACTACAATGATGAGGTTGGTATGGGCTAAGAATTAGATTTCAAGAGAACTTCTGTCTTTTATAATGTCTGCTCTGATCTGTCTTTTATATTAAAATTATTTTGAGTTACATTTACATTGTGAAAACCATGAAAAGTTTGACTTTTTGAGTTACATTTACATTATGAAAGTCTGAAATACTACATAAAATCCTACTATCAAGAAAAAAGTTAAATGTGAGCTGCGTGCGGGCATCGCAGAGCAATGGAACTCCTTGAGGCAAAGGAATTCCTTGAGGCAAATCACTTCATCGTGCATCGTCAGAGCAATAGAACTCCCTGAACAAAGGAACTCTGTGCATAGTCAGAGCAATGGAACTCCATGAACAAAGGAACTCCGTGTATAGTCAGAGCGAATGAAAGTGCGACCGCTTCGACAGAGTGTAGGTTGGCAATAAATCCAAACCCAGGCACATCTCAGTCTTCTGAAGGACTTCACCACCAAAGCTTCTTCAACCAAAACCCTGCGGCTCTTCCAGTAACCAACGGGAAAGAGTCTTGCCAAGGTGGGGGATCGGTAGAGTGCATCTCCAGGATGAAGAAGGATGCCTTTGCAAGGTGCTCTGCCTCAAGGAATTCCTTTGCAAGGTCCTTTGCTCTCAAGGAATTCCTTTGCTTCTGTTCCTGTACCTCAAGGAATTCATCTTGCTCTTACTCTGACGATGCACGATGAAGTGATTTGCCTCAAGGAGTCATCCAAAGGTTCCTATGCTCTGACGAAACACGATGAAGCGATTTGCCTCAAGGAATTCAATTAAAAGCTTCGACTGTGAAGGAGGAGTGTTGTTCTCCGTCGTCTTTTAGTTCGTGTCCACATGGTAGATGTTCTTCATCGTGCATCGTCAGAGCATAAAAACCGTTGGATGACTCCTTGAGGCAAGTCACTTCATCGTGCATCGTCCGAACAAAGGAACTCACTGAGGTAAAGGAATTCCTTGAGGCAGAGCACCATGCAAAGGCATCCTTCTTCATCATGGAACACGTCGAAGAAATGAACTCCTTGCGGCAAAGGAACATCGTATATAGTCCGAGCCAATCAACGTGCGGGCGCTTCGACAGATCATGGAACGATAATAAATCCAAACCCATGCACATCTCAGTCTTCTGAAGGACTTCACCACCGTGCATCGTCGGACCAATGGAACACGTTGAAGAAATGAACTCCTGGCGGCAAAGGAACACCGTGCATAGTCTGAGCCAATCAACGTGCGGGTGCTTCGACAGAGCGTGGGTTGGCAATAAATCCAAACCCAGACACATCTCAGTCTTCTGAAGGACTTCACCACCAAAGCTTCTTCGAACGAGGAGATCGACAACCAAGAGGAAAGCGTCTTGCCAAGGCGGGGGATCGGTAGAGTCCATCTCCACAAGAAAAGCTAAGTGAGACGAGAACAAACTCTCCTACACTACTGCCATTTATAGGCATAGAACAACTCGGACTCATGCGCCAAGTGGCAGCCACTTCGAATTCAATTCAATTAATTTCCATCAATACCAATGCATCTGCCCCTTCTCAAGTAAAGCTAAGCAAGACTAGAACAAACTCTTCCAACTACTGCCATTTATATGCCATTAATACCAATAAATCTGCCCCTTCGAATTCTGCCAACTTTGATACCTCCTACTGTATCAAAGTTTTTTTCTTGATACAGTAGGGGGTATCATTTGATACCCCCTATATATGACATGTGGGCCCTTCCTGCTTTATAAAATGTGTACACATATATATATATATACACATAAATTTTGAGAGGGCCCACATGTCATACATAGGGGGTATCAAAACTTTGATACCCCCTACTGTATCAAAGTTTTGATACCCCCTATGTACGACATGTGGGCCCCTTCTGCTTTATAAAACGTGTAAACATATATATATACACATAAATTTTGAGATGGCCCACATGTCATACATAGGGGGTATCAAAACTTTGATACCCCCTACTGTATCAAAGTTTCTCTCCTGTATCAAAGTTTTTCCCCTTTTAAATGGGCCCCATACATAACTTACAAAAAAAGTATAAATAAAACAAAATTTTGTTATAGTCAAGATTTGAACCAATGACCTCTTAAATACAAGTCTAGCATTGTAACCACGACACCACAATAGCATTCTCCGTGTTTTATTAAACGAAGAATAGAATTCTCCGCTTTGAATTACACGGAGAATAGCATTCCCAGTGTTAAAAACACATTAGAATGTTCATTCTCCGTTTTAATTTGAAACGGAGAATGATATTCTCCGTTTCATTTGTAACGGAAAATTATATTCTCCGTTTTGAACTGCACGGAGAATGCCGTTCCTAGTATTAAAACGATCGAGGATTCTATTCGCCGTTTAATTTGGAATGGAGAACGGCATTCTCCGTTTTAATTTGAAACGGAGAATGATATTCTCCATTTCATTTGTAACGGAGAATTATATTCTCCGTTTTGAACTGCACGGAGAATGCCGTTCCCAGTATTAAAACGATTGAGGATTCTATTCGCCGTTTAATTTGGAACGGAGAACGGCATTCTCCGTTTAATTTGAAACGGAGAATAAGATTCCCAGTGTTAAAAACACATTAGAATGTTCATTCTCCGTTTTAATTTGAAACGGAGAATGATATTCTCCGTGTCATTTGAAACGGAGAATGATATTCTCCGTTTTGAACTGCACGGAGAACATATTTTCTCCATTTTTGATATACTCCGTTTTGAACTTGGAATTTGATATTCTCCATTTTTATCTAATTGTCTTCTCAAACTTTGCATTGGAGAAAATATTTTTTATCTAATTGTCTCGTGTGAATGACATCTTGCCACATAAGAAAGACATTGTCTTAAGTCAACGACGTTTCATTTTATTCCATTTGCTCTTTGTCGCTATTTCGCTTTCGTACCAAGTACGAAAATCGTGATTCGATTTTTTACAAACTCTACATACTCTAGGCTTCGGGATAGGCTGACTTTCTGTAGGCTGGCTTATTTTTCCTTGAGAAGGCCTTCCTTTGTTGCTACCGGATTTGGCTCTTTTAAAGCTTCATGCACTCCATGAACTGCATCAGCTACCATTTGTTCTTCTTCACCAATAACGGTCACCATTTCTTTCAACTCCATCAGAACAGACGACATCAACTCCGTTCCCCTCTCTTGAATTTTGCTTATTTTTTACAATAGTATGTAAACAGATTAACTTGTTCATTAATAGCACCATACCTTCTGCTCTCAATACTGTCTGGGTGGATGAATCTTCTTTCTGAGCCAGGTCCGGAGAGATAACTCTCTTTGCAATCCTTGAGCCAACGAGATTTTATCAAGTTCTTTGGAATATCTCCAATTTGCAATCTCTTCATTGCTGAAAAAATATGCCTACAAGGAATCCCATTGGTCTCCATCCACAAGCATTCACAATTTATGATGTTGTCGGCCGGATCAAATATAACCTTCCGGTTGACACTGTTTGGCGACATATACTTTTGGACAGTGAACTTTGCTCTCTTATGATGTGATGATGGAGAACAGTATATGCATCAGAACGTATAATTTCCTTCCTTACATCTATAAACAACCGTTTTAGTGTAAATTGCGGCAAATTTACCTTCTATTACGGCCATGCTAGTTTGATTCACAACTGGTGTTTGAGAGTTTATCATTGACATGCTTACCCATCTGGCCGTAACGTAAGGCCGCCAAACCGTAGTCACAATTTTGAAGGGCCTTCCATAGTGGCAGCTTCTCATTCAAAAACCTTTTTAGAAATGCGTTCATAGATTCACATCTATTTGTTGCAGTAGAACCACCAAAATAATTTTCACATAGGAATGTGTCCGCCTATCGCTCCTTCGTTCTGTACAATGCAGTGGTCCACTCATTGTTCTCTACATTATAATCTGTTAGAATTGCTGCCAACGGTTTTCAATTCTTCGACTGAATAGTACCTGTTTAGAAATATGGACAGTAACTAAAGTTGTGATATTGTAACAACAACATACTTCAAAGTAAAGTAGCAAGTGTACGAGTACCTTTTAAACAGAAGACTCAGTTTATTGTGAAAACCCTCCGGTGTACATGTTTTGGCAGCATTGTTAGGATATGCCATGAGCACGTTCGATGAACTACGCTGGACATTAAATCCTCAATTGCTTTATTCATGGATCTGCAACCATCCATGAGAACTGTCACTGGTAATTTGCCATCATACACTCTAGAAATTTTTCTAGAACCCAAGAATATGTCTCTACAGTTCATTATGGATCATTGCAAACCCAAACACACAAGTCATCACATGATTGTTTGTACCCACTAGAACACCAAACGGCATTTGACTTCTATTTGTTTTATATGTGAATCGAATGCTAGTTAAACTCCAAATAATTCGTAATCGAATTGACATGCACCGTCAGCCCAAAAAGAGAGGGTCAATCTGGAATCTTCGTCTACCTTGTACGCGTAGAAGAAATCTGGGTCACTGCCCTCCTTAGATTGAAGAAATGTAAGTGTTGTCGTAGCATGAACATCGTCTAGTGCTCTACTATCTTGAGCTAGAGCGTTGATAAATCCTTTCGCGTCCATACCTTTTCCCAGCCACCTTTCTTCTGGACAATTAAATTCCATATCTGTCCAGTCCCCATCCCTGATTGCTTCATAAGCTTAATTTCTTCCAACTCTGCGGGTGATATCGTACGATGGGATCTCAAAAAAACTGTTTCTAATCATTCGCCAGGTTATGGTTGTGATGTACATGAAATTTTTTGACGGACCACATCTTTGTTTTATGGGTGTACCCAATACGAAAAATTGCTTTACAACCACTTCTGCTTTCACTTCTTGGCTCACGAACCTGTTGGGACCTTCTTGTTTTTTGTGTCTGAATCCCGTATTCGAACAACACACTACGGATCATCACCATCCCAGATTTGTTTTTCTTTACCTCGTTCTTTCTAATACTGAAACATATGCTTTTGAATATATCCGGTAGAATGTCTCTGTCTTCAATAGAGTTGAACTGTAGGCCAACAATATCTTCTTCTAAGAGATATTTTGGATCTTTGTTAATGTTGGCAGACTGCAACATTTTTTTCATCTCGCTGCATCGAAATCAATAGAGATTCACCGTCGTCCCTAAGAACAGAATAAAACAAATAAACATGAGAAATAGATGTAAAAATATAAATGCATTTCTTAAAACCATTAGAAAGGGTGATGCGAAAAACATTTGTTGTTTGCGTTGATGTCTCATCTTGTTCCTTACTGTCTCCTAAGTAACATCTTCCAAACTTTGCTCACATCCAAATCATCTGACAGTCCTCTTGAAAGGAAGCTTTCTTCATCGACTAAATCTTCCACACGACGATCACTTTCTCCATGTGACGTCGACATTGAAGAAAATAGAGTGTGTTAGAAACCAGCAGAGAAGAAACGAGGACAAGAAAACACAAGAAGAAGAAAGAGTAATGCTATATTGTACCTCCAAATTGTCCCTCTAATATATAGCCCTTCCATCGATGTGGCATGTTAAATAATGTGTGTGTCATCTGACATCACTGATGACATGGCAAATTTTAATCCAAAAGTTAACTACCCATTTTCTCCATAATAATTTAACGTTAATATCAATGTTAATTTAATGTTAATATAATTTATGTTAATATTAATGTTAAGGTTAATGTTAATATTAATATTAAATTATGTTAATGTTAACGATAATATTAATATTAATGTTAATATAACTTAATGTTAATTTTTATTTTTTTTAGTTTTATTTATAAAAAAAATTGCCACGTCAGCTGCCAGATCAACATATCACGTCAGTTGCACGTAAGGATGGACAGTTTGAAAGTGCAATTTGGAGTACAAAAAGCATTATTCAGGAAGAAACAACTTCCAGCAAGGCAACAAACAACCTTTTCGTCTTCCTTGTAACTCCGCCACGTGGCCCTCTTTGATGGCTCATGAAAATCTTGAGTGATTCTAGGAGCAAGCATAATTTTAAGGAAACAACTTCCAACAACACAACTTTCGTCTTCTGGGTCATGTATTATTAAATTGTGTAGCTAATAACGCATGAGGAGCATGCAACAGCAGCTTGACGTGGCCTCTTCTTGTAGGATAACGCATACAGCAGCATTTAATGCTACGAAACCCTATTATCTTGTATGTGTGTGTACTTGTGTATCCTATGTGGCTGAGGCAGAAGACAATACTGCATAGGCGGCTATATTCACAAATGACAATAAGTTTAAAAGTCATCTCCAATGCAAAAAAGTATTGAGAAGACAATACAAAGTAATTTTTTACGACTTCCAAGACAACTTTTACTCTTCTAATGATATGGTATCCGTGTTTATTATAAATTGTGTAGGATAACGCATGCAGAGCATTTATGCTACGGGATCTGTTGTGTAAGGAACACACCTGTGAGAGAGAACCGAGCGAGAGAGAGAGAAAGAGAGAGTGTAGGAGATGGGATAAAGAGGAAGGATCGAGCTCGACTAGATTTTAAACTTAAAATTCAATTTTTGGTTATCATTACTAATAACTAGTTCGCACGTACGAGTTTAGACGAACACTAACCGAGCCCGAGCAACGTGACATCAGCTAGCTAGGTTTCTAATACCGGCATTCCTGTTAATTTAAAATTTACAATATTATTGAAACTAATATTAATACTAAAATTTAAAATAGTTTTGATTTAACATTTACTTCAAACTAGTTAAAGTTAAAATTGCATTCTTTTTTATTTAAAATGTAATTGGAACTACAATTAATATTAACATTCGCTTGTCCGTAGTTTAAGTCGTATTTCACTGCTTCTTGCTTAAGTCTATGCACCCAAAGAACTTGATTGTTCAAGTCGAACGCGTGCACAGCACGTTCCCTCGATGCAAGGCTTGACGTAGCCCTTGTTTGTCAAGTCGTTGCACGAACACATTAGAAAAGAGTTTTGTTGGGCTATCGAAGTATAGCAAGCACCGTCCCGTGTCACGTGCATTTGTTAAGCAGTGAAAGGGTGTGAAGGCCACTGGCAATGTCAAGCCATCACGGACTATAGCTGGGTTAGACGACGACCCTTTTGCTGCGGGCCGAATCGGTCCCTGGCCTAGGAATGGATTGGTTGAAGGAGCAATACACAGAATAGACTGCCATATTGGCAGGATTATTTTTGGTATTCCGGTGAGGCAGAGTTTTCATTTTCCGTTGAGACAGAGTTTTCACCATCGACTTGATTCCAGGGACGGCACCAGGATCGGAGAGAGTCTACAGGATGGCACCTTCAAAGTTGGAAATCTTGTACAAGATGATTGAAGAACTCAGAACCAAAGGATTCATTCGTGCTAGTGGATCGCCTTGGGGAGTACCGATGCCTCTTGTGAAGAAGAATGATGGTACGTAAGATTATGTGTTGATATCGTACATTGATGACTTATTTGATCAGCTCAAGGAGCGGCTGTATTCGAATATTGATTGCGGTCATGAGGGTACCATCAGATCAGAGGCAGAGAGAGAGAAAGTCATCCAGAAGACATCATTGAGATCGATTATGGACATTAGAATTTCCTGTTATGCCATTGGAGCGACCAGTGTGCCAGCCGTATTCATGGACCCCATGAATCGTATCTTCATGCACTATTTGGATCAGTTCGTGATAGTGTTCATAGACGACATCTTAGTCTATAGCTGTAGTGCTCCGTCCCTACATCGTGCCCCGTACTCGTCCACGGGGGTACGCGAGAAAGGAACACTGTCGCTATCAATTCGGCGGGACGATAGATCGGAGGGGGATCGATTGACTCGATCAAACAGGAACGGTTGAATTAAGATCCATTCTCTCGCCTGAAGTAAACTCAAGGTGAGTGGCTGACCCTCCTCTTCTCGACCCCCTTCCTAGGTAAATCGATAATGTTGTTGCAAATGAAAGGATAAATGCAAGGGCACAAACACGGGAAAGGGATTGAGTTTTCAAAGATAATGTAGGCTATGTCTTAATAACTAAAAGAAAATATGTCTTCGCACGGTTATGGACAACTTTGTCGACAAGGCGGAGTTTCCTCGATCAGCAAACCCGGGCACGGGACCGTTTCGATAGGAGGAAACAGGGTATAGTCGTGCATAAGGTTTCAGCACAGGTTAAGCGGGACTTGCATCGGGAGCTAGCTCTTGCGTTGAAAGGATCCGATTAACAAAGCTATACGTCAGGATGGCTTGTGATGCCAGTGACGTCGAAGAGGGACGAGGCGAAGGAGGTCAGCCACTCGACCTTAGACTTGCTTCAAGCGAGCGACTGGTTGGTGCGTGACGTCGCCTACGCGATCACCTGCAACCGCTGAATATGGGACTTGGTTCCAGAGAAGCCATTCCATAACGTGGAATGGATCTTAATTCAACGTTTTCGTTCGATCGACCAGGCCGATTCCGACCTATCGGTCCTAACCGAATCGGTGGCGACATGTTCCTTTCCGCGACCCTATCACGACCGCACCCGGAGTAAGGGTATGAGTGCGTGACAGCGTCCCAGTCTATACCGCAAGAAACGACGTAATACGTGTCTAGTTCTACTATCTAACAACATTTATAATATCAAAACCTGTCGAGAACGGTCAACTCCGAATGGAGGACAAGCAATGTCAATATAATATACTCAATAAGCTATGATATTGTTGCGACCGTCCAGTGTTGGTATTTATGTATGGTATTTATGGTGCATCATCTTAATTCAACCGAGTAGTTCAAGGAGGGAATTATGTAGGTATTTTATGGTGACATCATTAGGACGGGTTGCGACCGTCCAGGTTGTGATAAGCTATGATATCGTAAGTTTGGGATCCTTCGGATATTGGGCTAGCAACCCGTATCGAAGTGATCATAGTCTTACATAAGGATGCCAAAGATGCATTACGGTACGAAACACCGTGACCTTCATATAGATAGGGCCGGTGGGCTGAGATTAGCGCTGGGTACAGGCGCAGGGCCTGCCACCCTTATGCATATGTTTAAGTTACGGTGGTTGGTGAGTGAAATGATATGATTTCTTATATAAAGTTCTAACCTTGCAGGCTAGGCAAAATGGGACATAGATGAGCACGATCACTATGTTTATGTAAGATATGTCTAACTGTATCTGCCGCAGGGACTGGTAGTGGACAAGTTCAGGATATGTTCGGCTCGAGGCGGGGTTCGGCTTGGACGTGCGAGGCAATGGAGTCCTTAGCGTTCAAGAGGAGCTACCGCATTGGTGTTCGGACTTGCGAATGGAGATGTTCAGCCGAAGACTACTTGTTGGCTATAAAGAGGCATAATGTATTGGAACAATGTACTCCTTGGATCTAGAGAGATCATGAGCGTTGTAGCCAATTGGCATGTTAAGTGGGCTATTCAGAGCCATTGTAACCTTCAGTTCATTATCAATAAAAGAGATTCTGTTGTATCGTACGTTTTCCTTCCGCTGCTTATGTTTCAATTTGAGCTATAACAACTATGTGAATCGTTATTCTTGCCTTGCATGAGCGCAACTCAGGCTCGTGCGGCATCACGCCCCAGCGAGGACGATGATTCGGGTGAAAATGATAATGATGAAGACGGTAACTCGGTCGACAATCGTAACTATCGAGGTATGATCGAAAAATTTAACAGTAGCATTAATATTAAATCTAATTGGCTTTTCTGTTAATTTAAAATTTACAATATAATTAAAACTAATTATGAAAATGCTATTAGCTTCCAAAAATTTGGGTGATACCATCTTCCATTATGTGACATATGACATGGTGCTAACATGACAGCTGACATGGCAAAACTTAACAATAAAATTAATATTAAATTAACATTAATAGTAAATAAATAATTTAATATTAAATTAACATTAATAGTATTAACATTAACATTAATATAACATAATTATCTTAACATTAACATTAACAGTAACATTAGCATTAGCATTAACTTAAACATT